>JACEFO010001985.1:0-318904 GCA_015342445.1 Digitaria exilis | reverse complement strand
TTCGGGGCTCGAAATTCTGTTGAATTTTTTCGCACGAACATACCCAATAGCCTCCATTGGACCCAAAACGATGATAGAGAGTGATTTGGCGCGTCTCGGAACCTTCTGCATGCAAAACGGGGCGAAACAGGTCCGTTTCGGTGCCCGGGTGCACTGCCTCGCAACAACGAACTTCAAAATGGGTTTTTCGCTACGGACACTTCCAATCTACTCCGTTAGGACCTAAATGATGTTTGGGAGTGTTTTGGAGCATTGGTTACCTACTGCACGAAAATCGAAGCAAAACGGGTGTTTCGGCACCCAAATGCACTTTTTCGGGGCTCGAAATTCTGTTGAATTTTTTCCTACGAACATACCCAATAGCCTCCAGTGGACCCAAAACGATGTTGGTGATGAGGACATCACTAATTCGGATGCACATGACATGCCTACGCCTTTCATTCAAGGTCCAATCACAAGAGCTCGCGCGCGACAATTAAATTTAGAGGTGAGCTCGCTTCTAAGTGTTCCTTTTAATAGATTTGAGAATAGATCGCTACCTATTGTTTATAATGTTGTTAGGAACCAAGGAGAAGACAAGGAGACGCATGGAGGGAGGCTTGGAGGCGTGGGAAACAGCCAAGGGTCGGCCAAGCATCGTGGAGGTCCATTACAACTCGACTTCGGGTCCAACTCGGAGTCCAGGAACAGTCTGGAGTAAAACGGACGCCCAGGCCGCATACGGACTCGGATTTCGACGATCCACATATGGTTGGAAAGAAGATTTTATAGAGCTTCCAATGGAACCAGAACCAGGCCCAAATTCACTCTGAGTCGACGGGAATCGTCCGAGGAAGGTGGCGTCCAGAATCTATCCCGGTGCTGCGTCACCGATATTTGGCCTTTGGGCCGTGTATCTTCGTTGAGCCCATTAGGGGCGCGTGTAGGGGGGTCGACCACGACCCTAACCTCTATATATCAGTAGCCGCCACCCTCGTTAGGATTTGGGTTTTGCTTAGATTAATCTGTCAAGAACAGTTTCGCCGTTGCATCGGTTTGTGAGACCCCAACTCGTGAGATTAATCATACATCTGCAATTTGGTTGCATCCTTCTGTGTTCTTGCTTGTGTTCCTCGATTCGCAGGCAAGGATTAGCCTTCTGGGCAAGGTCGACTTAGGTCGATAACCTGAGGAGACGTGGTGCTGCGATTGCGGGGTTCAGGACGTGTTGTTCGGAAGCCGGATCGATTTGTGTCGCGACTCCGCCAAAATCGTCGCTTATCTGAACCTTTCGGAAGATCGGGAACCCTAGTCCACATCAGTTGGTATCAGAGCAAGGTTTACCGTCAGGTTCACTCTTACCCTAGTTATTTTTGCCTTCGTCCTAGAGTCCACAAAAGAAAACCAAAAAAAAAAAAATTTCCGCTGTCCTAAAACCCTTGTGTTAGCCTTTGCAATTTTCGTTTCAGATTGGCTTTGTTGAGTTTGTGTCCGTGGTCGAATCTTGTTGCTGGTTTTAGATCGTGTCTTAGTTGTAGTTCAGCCGCACCATCGCTGTGTTTGTTTCCGCCGCTATCCCATCCACCTTCATCCAGATTACAAGTCGTGCCACCACACTACTCGACTTGCCCCGCTAGCCGCCTTGTGTGAACTCTCGCCGCGCCAGCCCTAGATAGGTTGCGAGCCGCCAGCAGATTCCTAACGAAAAGTTGGGGAGAAAAGCTGCAGCTTCGCCGCCAACGCCGATCTCAAAAAAATTAAAAAAAATCAGGAAGATAATTAAAAAGCGCCGTTTCTGTCTCGGACCCCGACTCGGCGGATCTGCTGTATTTTCCATAGGCCACATCTGATCTCTGTTTCAGCTGAAACTTGGTGTGGTTCCTATTCTGGTGTTGCTTGTGCTGGAAAAAATATCAAAAAAATAAAAGAAAAAAGAAAATCGATTAACACTAAGATTTGCATGACCCTGTGAAGTTTGCAACAATTACGGAACTGCCACTCTACAGGTTTTCTTGATCTTTTTCCTTGTGCTTTGTTCTATCTTGTTGTGCTACGCCTAGGATACGATTTAGCCAGCAATTTAGACTTGTACTTTGGATGCTTATTGAACTTTGCTGATCTGTACTCGTTAATTGTTCCACTCACATATCTTTGGCCTTCCTATAGCTCCACATATTACTTCCGCACGACACAGGTACTCGAGCCCTTGCAATCGTGGTACACGCTTTCAGGTATCCTTTGCTTTGCTTGTAAGAACCTTGTAAGACCTTGTTAAGGAGCTTCCTTTTGCTGTGTTGATTGATTGAGAGGCACCATCACACATCTGCGTAGTAAATTATTAGGGATAACCTTCACCCTTTTCTTCCTGTTTTTGTGTCTACAATGGCAGGCAATGAAGGGGTTTCTCCAAAGGATTTCAATGAGTGTGTCAGCCGAGCGCAGCTGCAGATTTTCATGGATGCCACAAGGCAGGAGATGAGAGAAGAGATCAGAGAGACGGTCACCAGGGCCGTCACAGAGAACATCAACGCACTTCGGCTGCAGGAAGTTTTTGAGGGCATTACCGGTCAGTTCACTAGGTTAACTGGCCGCGTCGCTGCGTTGGAGACGCGTCCACCACCTCAGCCAGTCGACCCAGACGTGGTGTATGACGTCCATGGCAACGTGGACGAGGTAGCTACACGAGAGGCGTGCATACGACGAAATATTCGCAACGCCGCCGGTGCTAATCGTCCTCCCGCTGATCCTTTTGCTAAGGTAAAATTTACTCTACCTTCATTTACGGGACAATATGATGCTGAAGCATATCTTGATTGGGAGATGACGGTTGAACAAAAATTTAGTGCCCACCTTGTTCCTGAACAACATAGAGTTAGACAAGCCTGTAGCGAATTTAAAGATTTTGCTATCATTTGGTGGACTGGTTTAGTTGCTGCAGGTCTTGCACCTACCACTTGGGAACAACTTAAGGTTGCTATGCGTGACAGATTTGTCCCTCCTTCTTATCATAGAGAACTGCGTTGTCACTTGTTGCGTTTAGATCAGGGAGATAAATGTGTGCAGGACTACTATGGTGAGCTTCAGAAGGGATTGATGCGTTGTGGGATAGTTGAGAACGAGGAGGATGCTCTTGTTCGTTTTTATTCTGGTCTGAGGCGTGACATCCAGGACATAGTTGATTATAAGGAATTTACTACTGTCAACAGTTGTTCTAGTTTGCTATGCTTGCAGAAAAAGAATTGCAGGGTCGACAGTTGCAGGAGGACAGGCGCCGCAACGCCCGGACATCCTTTGCGCCACGCACCACTTCAACTGTGCCCAAGGCCTCCACTTTTCGGGCGCCTACACCAGCGGACAAGAGTCCTACGACGAGCGGATCTCCGATTGCCCCAAACAAGCCCCCATCATCACGTGCTGCAGATTCAGGTAAAGGTTCTGTGCAGGTTCCTGCCCAGAGTTCGTCGTCTGTCACCTCGACGGGACGTACTTCTGGCCTTCAGTGTTTTCGGTGCCATGGCATTGGACATGTGAAGAAGGACTGCCCAAGTCAGCGGGCATATATAGCGACAGAAGACGGAGGCTACATCAGCACCTCCGACATAGATGAAGATGATGTGTTTGATGCTGATGATTCCGAGGCCCATGTCCTTGGTGGTGATGATACTTCGGGTTTCTTGAATATTATTGTTCAGCGTGCCCTCAGTGCACAAGTTCAGCAGCCCGAGAGGATACAACGCCACAACTTGTTCCAGACTTTCTTCGTCATCAAGAACCGTCGTGCACGTGTGATTATTGATGGAGGTAGCTGCAACAATTTGGTGAGTGTAGATTTGGTCAAGAAGCTTCGCTTGGCCACACGCCCACACCCACATCCGTATTATATTCAGTGGTTGAATGACTCCGGTAAAGCTAAGGTAACACAAACTTGCAGAGTTTCTTTTTCCATAGGTGCATATGTTGATTATGTTGATTGCGATGTGGTACCTATGCAAGCTTGTTCACTTTTGTTGGGTCGTCCTTGGGAACATGATAATGATGCTACACACCATGGTAGGAGCAATAGATACACCTTTATGCATAAGGGAAAGAAAATTACTTTGGTTCCTTTGACCCCTGCTGAAATTATACAAGCTGATAAAGAGAGATCTGCTAATTCACATGATGATAAATCTGAAAATCAGCAAGTTGCTAATTCTATTTTCCCACCTAAAAAGGAGATGTCTACTCCTAGTTCTCAGGCTGAGGGAATTAAATTAAAGGGTAGAGTTATGTTTACAAGAAAATGTGACCTTGCTGAAATTTCTGATGATGATATTTGCTACGCTTTGGTATGCAAGCAAACCATGTTTACGCTTGATGATGTTGTACGTTCTTTGCCTCCTGCGGTCACTAACATTTTGCAGGAGTATGAGGACGTTTTTCCTCTTGAGATACCCCCGGGGCTGCCACCTTTGAGAGGGATAGAACATCAAATTGATTTGATCCCGGGAGCTGCTTTACCCAACCGTGCTGCTTATAGAACTAATCCAGAGGAGACTAAGGAAATTCAGCGACAAGTCCAAGAACTTTTGGACAGCGGGTATGTACGTGAAAGCCTTAGTCCTTGTGCTGTGCCTGTGCTTTTGGTTCCAAAAAAAGATGGTACTTGGCGTATGTGTGTTGATTGTAGAGCCATCAATAATATAACTATTCGATATCGTCATCCTATTCCTAGGCTAGACGACATGCTTGATGAATTGTGTGGTGCTATAATTTTCACAAAGATTGACTTGCGTAGTGGTTACCACCAAATAAGAATGAAACTTGGAGATGAATGGAAGACAGCTTTTAAAACTAAATTTGGCTTGTATGAGTGGCTAGTAATGCCTTTTGGGTTAACTAATGCACCTAGTACATTCATGCGCTTGATGAATGAGGTTTTGAGGGCTTTCATTGGTCGTTTTGTGGTGGTTTATTTTGATGATATATTGATTTACAGCAAGTCTTTGGATGAACATATGGATCACTTACGTGCTGTTTTTGATGCTTTGAGAGGTGCACGTTTGTTTGCTAACATTGATAAGTGCATCTTTTGCACCGATAGAGTTTCTTTCCTTGGTTATGTTGTTACTCCACAGGGAATCGAGGTGGATAATGCGAAAATTGAAGCCATTGAGAGCTGGCCGCTGCCCCAAAACATCACACAGGTGAGGAGTTTTCTTGGTCTTGCAGGTTTCTACCGCCGCTTCGTCAAAGATTTCAGCACCATCGCTGCACCATTGCATGAGTTGACGAAGAAAGGTGTGGTGTTTCATTGGGGAACAACACAAGAGAAGGCCTTTGTTACTTTGAAGAACAAGCTTACACAAGCACCATTGCTGCAACTTCCAAATTTTGGTAAGACCTTTGAGCTTGAATGTGACGCGAGTGGAGTTGGCATTGGTGGTGTTTTGATGCAAGATGGTAAACCCGTTGCTTACTTTAGCGAAAAATTGCATGGTCCTACACTGAGTTACTCTACGTATGATAAAGAATTGTATGCACTTGTACGTTCTTTACAGACGTGGCGTCATTATTTGTGGCCTAAAGAATTTGTTATTCATTCTAATCATGAATCGTCCCTCTTTACCATGTCATAAGAGTGATGATGCTGTTCATATTGCTGACCTCTTTTTCAAAGAGATTGTACGTTTGCATGGTATGCCTTCTACTATTGTTTCAGATCGTGATGCCAAATTTTTGAGTCACTTCTGGCGTACTTTGTGGAACAAGTTGGGTACAAAATTATTATTTTCTACCACTTGTCATCCGCAAACTGATGGTCAAACTGAGGTTGTCAATCGCACATTGGGCACAATGTTGAGGGCTGTTTTCAAGAAGAATTTGAAGATGTGGGAAGAATGTTTGCCTCATGTGGAGTTTGCATACAATCGGGCAACACATTCCACCACTAAGGTAAGTCCTTTTCAGGTAGTGTATGGTTTCAATCCCCGTGCTCCTATTGATATTCTTCCTTTGCCTACTAGTGAAAGAATTCATAGTGATGCTACAGAACGTGCTGAATTTATTTTAAAAATTCATGAAACAACTAAGCACAACATTGAAAAGATGATTGAAAAATATAGACTTGCTGGTAGTAAAGGTAAGCGAGAAGTTAAACTTGAACCGGGTGATTTAGTGTGGTTGCATTTGAGAAAAGAACGTTTTCCAGATTTAAGAAAGTCCAAGTTAATGCCTAGAGCTGATGGTCCTTTTAAAATAGTTGAGAAGATTAATGATAATGCATATAAACTTGAGTTGCCTTCCGAGTTCGGCGTTAGTCCTACATTTAACATTTCAGATTTGAGGCCTTATTTTGGAGAAGAAGGTGCACTTGAGTCGAGGACGACTCCAATTCAAGAGGGGGAGGATGATGAGGACATCACTAATTCGGATGCACATGACATGCCTACGCCTTTCATTCAAGGTCCAATCACAAGAGCTCGCGCGCGACAATTAAATTTAGAGGTGAGCTCGCTACTAAGTGTTCCTTTTAATAGATTTGAGAATAGATCGCTACCTATTGTTTATAATGTTGTTAGGAACCAAGGAGAAGACAAGGAGACGCATGGAGGGAGGCTTGGAGGCGTGGGAAACAGCCAAGGGTCGGCCAAGCATCGTGGAGGTCCATTACAACTCGACTTCGGGTCCAACTCGGAGTCCAGGAACAGTCTGGAGTAAAACGGACGCCCAGGCCGCATACGGACTCGGATTTCGACGATCCACATATGGTTGGAAAGAAGATTTTATAGAGCTTCCAATGGAACCAGAACCAGGCCCAAATTCACTCTGAGTCGACGGGAATCGTCCGAGGAAGGTGGCATCCAGAATCTGTCCCGGTGCTGCGTCACCGATATTTGGCCTTTGGGCCGTGTATCTTCGTTGAGCCCATTAGGGGCGCGTGTAGGGGGGTCGACCACGACCCTAACCTCTATATATCAGTAGCCGCCACCCTCGTTAGGATTTGGGTTTTGCTTAGATTAATCTGTCAAGAACAGTTTCGCCGTTGCATCGGTTTGTGAGACCCCAACTCGTGAGATTAATCATACATCTGCAATTTGGTTGCATCCTTCTGTGTTCTTGCTTGTGTTCCTCGATTCGCAGGCAAGGATTAGCCTTCTGGGCAAGGTCGACTTAGGTCGATAACCTGAGGAGACGTGGTGCTGCGATTGCGGGGTTCAGGACGTGTTGTTCGGAAGCCGGATCGATTTGTGTCGCGACTCCGCCAAAATCGTCGCTTATCTGAACCTTTCGGAAGATCGGGAACCCTAGTCCACATCAGCAATTTCAAAAAGGTTCCCAGAACTGTATTTCGAGCTTTTGAGGGACTAAACTGCAAAAGTTTCAAAAGTTCCAAACAGTGACTAGGCCTTAATTGTGATGACAAACAACTTTTATTTTTAGAGATTTTCAAGTTTAGTACAAAAATTTTGAGATTTCAGTTGGGTGTCAAACAACCCTTGTTTTTGAATTTAAAATTGGATTTTGATGGATTTTTGAATTCCAACCCATAATTCCCTTTTGCATTGGTTTTAAGTGTACTTTTAGTTCTTTTGACATCAGAGATGTCACAGTAAGGCCTTAAGACTTCATGGCCGTGCGAGATCGAAACTCAATGCTGTAGGTTCCAAGCTGTAACACCCTGAAAATGGCCCTATTTAAAATTTAGTAAATAAATGGCTTTTTATATTCAAGTGCTCATAAATAATGTAGGAAAATAAAATTTTTGAATAATTAAAAGCAAATATAGGGTATAGAAACATTATTGTTGCATTCATGCTGGTGCATTTATTTTTGATTGTTGAATTCAAATTTAAATTTGAATTCAAATGAGTGTTTGAATAAAAGAAAAACCTTTTCCTTTTTCTCTCTTTTTCTTTCTTCCTTTTCAGCCCAGCCAGCCCGTTCCTCCTCTTTCTTTTTCTTCCCGCAGCCCAGCCAACCTCCCCGCGCGGCCCATCTTTTCCTTCTCTGCGCGGCCCAGCATCCATGGCCCAGTAGCTCGCGCCAGCGCCAGCCCGCCAGCCCGCGCGCCTCCTCTCTCTCTGAGTCGCTGACATCCCGGTCCCACCTGTCGGCGCCTTTCTTCCTCCGCCGCAGCCGCTGACGCGCTGTGTGACATCTCTGATGTAATAATGAATAAAACACATATGAAACAGGTTAAAAAGGGAATTATGGGTTGAAAATTTAAAAATCCATCAAAAATTCAAACTTAAATTCAAAAACAAAGGTGGTTTGACACCCAACTGAAAACTCAAGAATTTTGTACTAAACTTGAAAATCTCCAAAAATAAAAGTTGTTTTTCATCACAAATAAGCCCTAGTCACTGTTTGGAATTTTTGAAAATTTTGCAGTTTCGTCCCTCAAAAACACGAAATACAGTTCTAGGCACCATTTTGTATTTGGGTTGTTTGAGCTCGAAAAATTTGAAATTTCAGGTTCACCCCAAAAAGGAAGTTGTGTCCCACCTCTCAAACTCCAACTTTTATTTTCACACTTTTTCAAGTTCAGTTCAAATTTTTGGAGAAAATTCAAATGTAGCAGTGGAGCTCCCCGGGGCTGCCAGCTCGGCCCTGGCGCGCTCTGCGCCTGGCCGGAGCTCGGCCGCCACGTGGCCGGCGAGCAGCGGAGGCCGCGCCGAGCTGGCCGAGCCGCGGCGTCGGGTAGCGCTTGTCGCCTTGTGCTTGTCCAACCCCTCCCGAGCTGTCACCTCGCCGTCGTTCGCTCGCCTCGCCTCGCGCCGCGCACACGCCATCATGGCGGTCGAGCGCCGCCGTGGCCACGCGCGCGCGCGCGTCGCTCGAAGCCGCTCCACGGCAGATTCTCTGCCCGCTCCACGCCAAGAGCCCTGTAGAGGATCCCCCGACGTCACTCAAGGATCTCCTTCGCCTGGTCGAGTCGCTCGCGCGCTGCCCGAGCTCGCGCCGCATTCATGACGGTCTGCTCGCGCCAAGCCGTGCGTGCGCACGCTCCCGAGGCAGCACAGTGCCTCTCTCGTGTGCCCAAGCACCCCACCGAGCACTCACACCCCTTCCCTTCAGTCCGCACTTAGCCATTTCCCCTCCTCGCGCCTCGCTCCGTCGTCTTCCACCTCGCGCCGCCCGGACCGAGCCGAGCTTCGAGGCAAAATTCGCCCTCCACTCTCCACCATTCCCAAATTCCTCGCGCACGAAGCTAGAACCCTCCTCTGGCCTCCCATTCCCCCACTTCTCTCGAGCTATTGTCGCTTCTCCGGCGAGAAATCAAGATTTCCCCCAAATCTCGATTTTCGGCCGCCGGAGCACCCTCACGTCGAGACCCCACTCCGAGCCGTCCCCGAGGTCAACCGAGCACGCCAATAGCTTCCTCGAGCTCCACTGGTGCTCTAGGACCCTTCAAACCTCAACGAGACCCACCGACCTCACCGGCGTAGAAGTCGCGGCGGCTGCACCACCACTGCATCGTCGCCGGCGAAACTCCGAGCTTCCCCGGCCTCCCAACCGTCACCAATCGAGTCGTGGTGAGCCCCTAGTGCTTTTCCCCCACTTCCCCGACCCTAACTCGCCGTCGTTTGGCCGGCGTAGCAACGCCGACGATCCGAGGACCTTTCGTCATCGTCTTCGTTTTTCTAGGGTTCTCTGCGCAAAAGTTAAGGACTGGTTTGAAAGGTTTTGAAAGTTCTAGGGTCCCCGGCGTAAAAAGATTCTTAAACCTAGATCTATTTTTCCCGAATCTTGTAAAATCCGTTAAAAATCGTACAAAAATCAGAAAAATGCAAAAAAATACTCCCTGGACTCGTGAGATTGTAAACTCCAATCTCCTTTAAGCATGTATATACTTTTGATGAACCATTTTTGAATTAAAATTCAAACTGTAAAATTTGAAACTTGTGCACCATTTCAAATCCAGAGCTCCGCTAGGGTTGATCTTTGGATATGTTGTTTGAAGTGTCTTTGGGCACCTCGTGTCCAAAGGGGACCTAAAAATATGAAGTGTAGCTTCAGTTATGAATTCAAATGTGTTTCCTGTCTTTTTGTAGTCCAGAAATTATTAAAAATAATCCATGCAGTGAAAAATCACCATTTTTTCTCCAGAGGACTAAACAATTGTTAGCACACCTGTTAAAAATGCAAAACTTAATTTTTGGGCTGTTTAGACTAGCAAATAAATAGATATGTGTTTTTGGATAGAAATTTATTGAGGACTGTCCAAGGGTTATTTTGAGCCACCACTTGGCCAGAGCCCTCCTTGCACACATGACTAGCTTTGGTAGGAAAATCTCCTGATTTGGATGAATTTTCAATTTTATATGAATTTATTTCATTTCTGCAGGCAGCAGTTTGTTATATTTTTAATAAATTTTGTGTAGCTCAGAATTAGCTAAATTTTGGAGTGAGCTTAGCTCTTATACTCTAGTAGCTGTCATAAAGTTTATAGATAAAAATGATGAACAGAAAAGGAGAAATAAAAATGAGAAGGAATTAAGGTGGAAATTGAGTTATTTAAAAGAATAGAGTTTTGATAAGTAATTAAAATAAAACAGGGAAAGGATTAAATTTTTAGAACAGCACCCTGTCTTCAAAATGATAAATAGAAAAATTCTTTTATATATGTACACAGTCACCATCAAAGATGAATAAAAATTTCCACCCCACTACTCTATTTTTGTGAAGAAAATAGTGGTGCTTAAGCATGTCTAGGTGAATATGGCCTTCAAGGCCTTAATCTTAGAATCATTAGGCAGCCACCGTAAGTTATGCATCTCATGTAGAAGGCGCGATTCCGGACGGCAACTACCACCTCATCCCCGCCGACGAGGAAGGAATCCCGGAGGGAGGTGCCGGCGAAGGATCGACCAACCCGGAGGCTAACCCCCAGCTAGAGCAAGAAGGCAAGCCCCGGAGCATAACCTAACTTTTAAAATTATGCATCTTTGAATTCTCTATGCTTGTGCATTTACGTTTCAAGGAGTTGATTGAATACCTTAGCTGCACATTTCCTAGTACCTATGACTTGCAACACTAGTATAAAAGGATCGATAAGGCATTGCTATAGGTCCGTTACAAGTCGAGTGATTTCCTGTCGCTCGCGAGACATAGGAGTTGCTTGTCTTTACTTATGTTGGAATCATAAGGATTGACGGGCGGGGTGATAGATGTAGATCTCCCGTCCGTGTATGATAATTGATTTAAGGTCGAAACGTGTGGTTGAGTGTGTCAAGTTTTTGAACGTACCACATGCATGCCGATATATGGGAGTCGGTAAGCCCGGTACCAGATTGAAGCAGCTAGGGCCGATAGCCATCTCTCCTTGGAAACTTTGTTTTCTCCTGCCGTACACTTGTGGATATATGCGTGAGACTGTGAGTGAAGCAGTAAACCTTTATCCTAAGGAAGTGGATTCTGTTCCGAATTGTGGATCGATGGGAAAGGTTGGGAAGTGCTTGTACCTTTTATAGCAAGCATTATCCGTGTGTGTTGGGTTTCCCCTGGCCAGGTAGCAAAATTCGGTTCGAACTGTCCGCTTCTCGCGGTTAATGAGACTGCTTGACCGCCTTGCTACATTGAGTAACAAGTGGAACTCTGAGATTGATGAACTTGTTCTATGAAATAAATTGTATTGCACCACTTGTATGCTTAGAGAGGATGCAAATCTAGAATGGTTAAATCTAATAGAAAATGATGCTAAAACATGAAAGCAATGACCTACTCTTAGTTGCTTTTCGGCAAACAAACCCACCAGCCAAAAGCCTCTCATGTCTAGATGTCGGTGATATAGTTTTCACCCGACGGGTAAGCCTTGCTGAGTATTAGTATACTCAGCCTTGCTTGTGGCATTGATTTACAGGTACCATGTTGGATGTGGCAGTCGATGCTTTGACTTGGCCTACCCAGGTTCCCCCTGGATGGCACATCGAGTGGGTTCCGTCCTCTGCCGAGGAACGGGAGGAGTAGCACCGTGGCAGGCTTCAGCATGGTGTTACTTGTATCGTCGTTAGCTTTTATTTCCGCTGCTATGAAACTTTAATTCCGCTGCAAGACTTTGATACTCTGATTTAAATTTCAAACTGGTTTGTAATAACTTTGAGCTTCTATTTACGTATGTTAAATTTGTGGAATGTTGTAATCTTTGGAACTCACCTTCGTGTGGGCGTGCTGTTGTTTCGATCGAGAAAAGTACGTGGTTAATCGGGTTTAATCCGACGGCGCTCCAGCTTATTCCGGATTAAGTGCCTGACTACTCGAATAGTGGTCCCGGGGTACTTAACTTGGAATAATTTCGGAGTGGTCCGCCACACGCTGGTCCCACCCGTCAGCCGCGTCTCCTACCTCTCGCCGTAAGCGAGCAGAGCTCCTCCCCGATCCGCGCCGGCGCGCCACCGTGTTCCGCCCGAACACCGCGGCTTGGAGCGCACGCCAAGGTTCCCCTAGCCCCCATAAATAGCGCCGCCTTTCCCCTGCGCGCACCCCACACCGCCAAACCCTAGCCACCGCCCTCAATTTCGAGCCGTCGCCGCCAACCCGTCGTTTCGCCCACGCTTTGCCGCCACAAGCTTGTCCCGGAGTTCCGCCGTGTGGTAAGGAACACGCCGAGCCCAAAACCCCTCTTCCTCTCCCTCTCCTCCGCACACACGACCTCGCCGGAGACACCAAGCCGCCACCGGCTGTCGCAGGTCGTCTCCGCCGCGCGAAGTTCGCTTCCGACCCCCAAAATCGAACCTCCATCTTCTCCTCTCCCTTTTGAGCTAGCCGCGGCGAGGTTTGGAGCCCGTAGCCCCCAGCCGAGCCTACTCCGGCGAGCTTCGACCTAGCGCCGCCGCGCTCCGGCGACCCAAAGCCCCCAACGCGTTAGAGCCGTTCAGATCCAATCCGACGGTCCAGATCTAAACCGGGTCCGGTTCACCGTGGACCCGTGGACCGCGGTCTACGGCCGGTCAACAGCACAGTAAACTATGACGTCAGCCCACGTCAGCATCCAGCCGCCGCCGTGCCAGTTTTGCAAAAGAGCCCCTGCAGTTTTCAAAAATCAACCCGCGGTCCAGCGCAGTTCAAAAGTATTTACAACCAAGTCCTTTTTCTTTCGGTTTAGCCCCTGCTCTTTTGAAAAATAGCGCCCGCCGTCCTGAAAGTAGTTTTTACGCCACAGCCCTCGAGTTTTTATATGAAATTATGTTTTAGGTCCCTGGTTTCTTTCAAAAACACCCCTGGAAGCCTAAAACCTTTACCAGCAAGCCCCTAGAGCCCGTTTTAAGCGTAGTTTCTCCGTTTTAACTCCGATTTGAGTGATTTTCGCGCTCATGTGTTCGTAGTGAAGCGTAGAGTAACTCTAAAGCCTTCTTTTCATCTTTTGTTCATGTTTGGTGTATTGTTCTAATTAAATATCTTGTTTGCATGTATGTGTGGATGCTTGTGTGGTGATCGATGTGAGTAGTTGCCGAGCCGTTCGAGTTCGCCGATGATCCCGTTCCCGAAGAGCAGGAGCAGCAGCAGTTCGCTGAGGAAGGCAAGTATAACACGGACTATCCTTGTTACCTATACACCGATTAATCACATAAATCATATGCATGTGTCTAATACTGTTAACCATTAAGGATGTTCCTAGTCTTTACCTTATTCCTTGTTTACCCAGGGTTTTATGCATTATGGTTAGACTATGCTACGCGCTGCAACCAACATTTATTTTAATGTCAATATTGAATTAATGGTTCACTTCAATGATGGTTAAAAGATGCTTTTTAGCAACATGGTTCGGGGAACTAGAGCATGTGCTATGTGCTTTGTTCTAGTGTCTCTATAAGGTTTGGTCTAGGGAATTAGAGCATGTACTTAGTGCTTTGTTCTAATGTCTCTCCGTAAGGTCCGGTTCTTAAAGCGACAACCCAGGAACCTGTTCGCCGCCGTTGGAACTATAATGGCTCTGGTCTTGGATAATTAGCTTGTACGTCTCTAGCTCGCCAGTGGTTACCGAAAGGCGTATGTGGGGAACATTCATGAGAGTATAGTTTGATCCATCGAGGACGGTTCTATCCGTTGGCTATGCTCCATTAGGCAAAGTCCCGTGATGTAAGCGCCCGATGTACGGCAGCTTCACACGTTGCGATGATTGCGCTCTCGCTCTGGACGCCATTGACCCCCTCACGTTGCGCCCTGAGCGTACGTCAATCTCGATGCCTCGGGTTATGCTGCCTATGTTGAACCAAAACAGCTACTGTGCTTGTTAGGGTGTTTTGTGAAAGTCCTCGTAACATAAGTTCTTTTGGATTTATGTGACCGGCGGGTAAAGGGCGAAACCTCTACAGAGTGTTGATCTATCATGATAGCCGTGCTCACGGACACGAGCAGCCTGGATCCTTTTTGATTAGAAGATGAAGTTAGTGATTGATGTTGGTTTGTTCTATAATCACTTATACCTTATTAATGGGTTTATACTTGGGATTCTACTCATTTGTAGTAAAATAGATGATATTAAAATGAAACAACTAAAAGTGCTACTGCAGTTCAACCGTGTCCAGCCTTTTGTTCTTGCATAACCCGTGTTATACTTGTTAAGTAAGATGGTTTACTTACACTTGCAACTATTCAACAAAATCCCGGATGGGTAACAGATGGAGCATTGAATGATCAGTCGCTTGCTGAGGTTCTGGAGGATCTGCCGTACTTCTAGCTGTGTTCAACCAGTCGGTGTCCCTGTGGATTTGAGGCTCTACTAGTTAAGACGTTTAATAATATTAAGACTTCCGCTGGGTTACTTGTTTAAGACTCTGCCTTGTGTTAAACTCTGATATAAACTATTTTATTCGAGCATTGTGTTCTCTGTGATTCAATATTTGTAATCTATATGTGTTCTGTGGACATCCTGGGCACACATATGGAAGCATTCGGATTTCTTGGAAATCTGGGTGTTATACAAGCTCGACGGCCCATTTGGCGATACGACCCGTAGCATCTTGGTTGTGAAGGATCTCGCCAATAGGGTATCCAGTAACCACAATGATCTTATAGGAGTCGAAGTAATGCCGCAATTTCCTGGATGTCATTAAGACAGCATATAGAATCTTTTGAACTTGGGGGTACCTTGATTTGGAGTCTGAGAGGACTTCGCTCACAAAGTACACATGCCTTTGAATCTTCTGGAGATGGCCTTCCTCTTCTCGTTCAACAACAACAGTGGCACTAACAACATTGGTGGTTGCTGAGATGTAGAGCAGGAGATCCTCATCCGGAAGTGGAGTAGTGAGCATAGGTGGGGTAGTAAGGAAAACTTTGAGCTTGTCAAAAGCATGTTGGGCCTCCTGTGTCCACTGGAATCTATCCTGCTTCTTGAGGAGTTTGAAGAACTCAGTCCTGCGCTCTCCTAGTTTGGAGATGAAGCGATTGAGTGCGGCCATGCGGCCTGTAAGCTTCATGACATCCTTGTCAGTACGCCGCGGCTCTATATTCATGATAGTTGCTATCTTTTCTGGATTAGCCTCGATGCCGCGTTCGCTGACGATGAACCCGAGAAGCTTTCCTGACGGAACACCAAAGACACATTTGGCGGGGTTGAGCTTCCAACGCCACTTGCGTAAATTATCAAACGTCTCCGTGAGATCGGTGATGAGATCTTCGGGGTTTCTTGTCTTGACAACTACATCATCAACATATGCTTCAACATTATGATGGAGTTGATTATGAAGACAACCCTATATCAGCCGCTGGTAAGTAGCACCTGCATTTTTCAAACCAAAGGGCATGGTTGTGTAACAATACGCGCCATATGGCGCGATAAATGAAGTTTTAATCTGATCCTCTTCTTTCAAAGATATCTGATAATATCCTGAGTAACAATCAAGGAAACAGAGAAGGGTGCACCCTACGGTGCTATCAATGACTTGATCGATGCGAGGAAGCCCGAAGGGATCCTTTTTGCAATGTTTGTTGAGATCAGTATAATCAACACACATTCTCCATTCAATAGAATTATTTTTCTTTACAAGAACCGGATTGGCTAACCAATCTGGATAAAAGACTTCTTTAATGAAGCCGGCTGCTAATAACTTAGCTAGCTCTTTCTTGATAGCCTCCCGATGCTCGGTGGCGAATCTATGGAGTCGCTGCTTCTTTGGCTTCGCGCTCTCATTGAGGTCCAGCTTGTGCTCGATCAACTCTCTGGGAACCCCGGGCATGTCAGAAGGCTTAGTCACAAAAATGTCCGCTTGGGCCCGCAGGAAGTTGACGAGCGCGCTTTCCTATGCGGGACTAAGGGTGGAACCGATCACCGCCGTCTTCGTTGGGTCTCCTGTCAGGAGATCAACTATCTTTGTAGCGACTTTGTCTGTAGGCTAGATGGCTCGTGTCTTCTTCTGCGTCGGGGCGTCACCATCTTCAGCAATGATGGTTTCCGCCAGGGGGTGGAGTTCTTGTTTATCAATAGTGGATGCGGCCCTGACGGCATACTCCACTGCCTCTTTGTCGCAGACGTAGGAGCGTTTGATGTCACCACGAAGGGAAAGAACATCGTGAGGTCCTGGCATCTTCAGTACTAGGTACAAGTAGTGGGGGATGGCGTGGTACGATGTTTCAAAGTCCGCGACCTCGAACTTGATGTACTCGGTGCGGTAATTTGATGCAATACCGAATGTGACGGGCAAGGTGATTTGCTCGAGGGGGATTGCAGCTTTCCAGGGCACAATGCCGTAGAAGGGGGAATCAGCTGGCTGCAATTTGCTTGTATCAAGCCCCATTTGCCTAAGTGTCTTGGCGAAGATAAGGTTGAGGCCACTGCCTCCATCAATCAGGACCTTGGTGAGCTTGCTGTTTGCCACCACGGTTTCCAAGACAAGAGGATATCGCCCAGGACAAGTGATCTCTGCCCATTGGTCTTCTCTGGACCAGGTGATAGGGGTGTCTGACCACCTCAGAGGTGTGACCACTGTTGGTTCTGCTGCGTATGCCTCGCGTCTTGCGTTCTTGCGATTGCGCAAAGTATCACTGACTGCCAGTCCTCCAAAGATGACATTGACAGTATTGTTGATGTCTGGGAAACCTTCATCTCCCTTGTCCTGCTTGTCGTCACCATCGATCTTCTTTTTCTTGTTGGGCATGCTGAAGGTTTCCAAGAGAAGCCAGCAGTCGCCCATGGTGTGCTTGCTATCTGGATGGTATGCACAACACTTTTTGAGGAGTTTGTTGAATTCCTCCTTTCTTTGTTGTGTAGTCTGAGCGGCACGGACGGACTGAACGATTGCGACCGTGTTGTTGGGTCGTTTCCGAGGATTGTTGCCATTGCGCTTGAAGGAGTTGCGCGGCTGGTCCTTGTTGTCGTCTTGGTGCCCTCGCCCAGTGTTGGCGGGACGTTTGCCGTAACGCTCCCGTTCTTGATCATCAGTGTCCATCCAGTTGGCCACCAATTCGTGAAATTCCTCCAGGTCATGAGGACGATTGTGACCGAAGTCACGGAAGAGACTGCGGTTGGTCATCCCTTCTCGAAAGTAGTCAATGACCTCCGAGTCGGGGATGGGGACGCAGGATACTTTTATGGCGAAGAATCATCGGTTGTAGTCGCGCAGGGACTCATCTGGCTTCTGCTTGCAAGCTCGGAGTTCATATTTAGTACCGGGGCGCTCGAAAGAACCCTGATAGTTTGAGACGAAAGCCTTCTTTAGTGCATGCCAGCTGTCGATGGAGTCTGGGCAGAGAGATTCAAGCCAGGTAAGCGGTCCTTGCTCCATTGCGACAGGGAAATACAGCAGTTTAGAGATGTCGTCGCCTCCTGCTGCCTCGATTGCCGAAGAATATCGGCGTAGCCAGATGGTGGGGTTTTGTTTCCCATTGAAATTAGTAATGCCTGACGGCTTGAATTTTCGGGGGAAAGCGCTAACGTGGATAGCGCGTGTGTAGCATGGTAAGGCATCTGGATTGGGTGTGTCATGCCCTCTGCAGAATCTGTGGTGTATGATGTAGCTTGCGTCCTCCCCGCTCGAATCATGTTGATGTGATGGCGCGCATCGGTTGGCGGAGCGCCTTGAGAACGGGCCGGGCGGGGTGTATCCTCACGGGGCCTATTCGTACCCTTTGATTTCTGGGCGGAACTGTCGTAGTGGCTGCTCTGCCGCCTTGATGAAGGCGTACGGCGATGGGAAGAACTCTTGCTCTTTGAAGTGGAGCGACTTCCATCCAGACGATCAACCATGACCGTCCTAGCTTCGAGACGGCCTTTAGCGAGGTCGATGTTGGCAGTTGCTAGGAATCCCTCCAAGATGCTTACGGCGAACATGATGTTAGCCGCGGGTGACTTGAAGATGACTTCGTTGTCGAACTCGTTGTTGAGGTTCTTCATCCTAATATGGCGACGCCTGAGGGCGCGAGAGCGGTTTCGCTCGATCCGAAGTTCCCTATCAGCCTCCGTTTCTCCATCGACTGTAGGGGCGTCGTCGGAGACGACCTCGTCGTCGCTACCGTCGTGAATGGTTGCATAGAGTTGATGAGCTGGATGGTTAGTGTGGCGGACCACTCCGAAATTATTCCAAGTTAAGTACCCCGGGACCACTAACCGAGTAGTCAGGCACTTAATCCGGAATAAGCTGGAGCGCCGTCGGATTAAACCCGATTAACCACGTTCTTTTCTCGATCGAAACAACAGCACGCCCACACGAAGGTGAGTTCCAGAGATTACAACATTCCACAAATTAACATACACAAATAGTATCTCAAAGTTATTACAAACCAAGTTTGAAATGAAATCAGAGTATCAAAGTCTTGCAGCGGAAATAAAATAGTTCATTGCAGCGGAAGTTAATCTAACGACGATACAATAACACCGTGCTGAAGCCTGCCACGATGCTACTCCTCCCGATCCTCGACAGAGGACGGAACCCATTCGATGTGCCAGCCAGGTGGAACCTGGGTAGGCCAAGACAAGCATCGACATCCAAAGGTGTACCTGTAAATCATTGCCACAAGCAAGGCTGAGTATACTAATACTCAGCAAGGCTTACCCGTCGGGTGAAAACTACATCACCGACATCTAGACCATGAGAGGCTTTTGGCTGGTGGGTTTGTTTGCCAAAAAGCAACTAAGAGTAGGTCCTTGCTTTCAAGTTTTAGCATCATATTCTAGTAGATTTAACCATTCTAGATTAGCATCCTGTCTAATCATACAAGTGGTGCAATACAACTTAATTCACAGAACAAGTTTATCAATCTCAAAGTTTCACGTGTTACTCAATGTAGCAGGGCGGTCAAGCAGTCTCATTAACCGCGAGAAGCGGACAGTTCGAACCGAATTTTTGCTACCTGGCCAGGGGAAACCCAACACACACGGATACTCTGCTTGCTATAAAAGGCACAAGCATTTCCCAACCTTTCCCATCGATCCACAATTCGGAACCGGGTCCATTTCCTTAGGATAAAGGTTTACTGCTTCACTCACAGTCTCACGCATATATCCACAAGTGTACGGCAGGGGAAAACAAAGTTTCCAAGGAGAGATGGCTATCGGCCCTAGCTGCTTCAATCTGGTACCGGGCTTACCGATCCCCATACATCGGCATGCATGTGGTACGTTCAAAAACTTGACACACTCAACCACACATTTCGACCTTAAATCAATTATCATACACGGACGGGAGATTTACATCTATCATCCCGCCCGTCAATCCTTATGATTCCAACATAAGAAAAGACAAGCAACTCCTATGTCTCGCGAGTGACAGGAAATCACTCGACTTGTAACGGACCTAAGCAATGCCCTATCGATCCTTTCATACTAGTGTTGCAATTCATAGGTACTAGGAAATGTGCAGCTAAGGTATTCAATCAACTCCTTGAAACGTAAATGCACAAACATAGAGAATTCAAAGTGCATAATTTGGTAAAGTTAGGTTATGCTCCGGGGCTTGCCTTCTTGGGCTAGCTGACTGCTACGCTCCGGGCTGTCTGCGTCGACGCTGGCTCGGCCGCCTTCGAGGTTCTCCTCTCCGTCGACGGGGACGAGGTCGTAGAAGCCGTCAACGAGTGCGCCTTCTACATGAGATGCACAAATTAAGCGTTCTGCCAAAACATGATTCGAGGTTACTGCACTAGGTGATTTTTATCTTAACATTTTAACAAAGTTTCTCTTTTCTCTTCTAAGCTCCTGCTTTCGAGGAAAAG
The DNA here is from genome assembly GCA_015342445.1 of Digitaria exilis. Classification (NCBI taxonomy): domain Eukaryota; kingdom Viridiplantae; phylum Streptophyta; class Magnoliopsida; order Poales; family Poaceae; genus Digitaria; species Digitaria exilis. Next base: position 298,795 of record JACEFO010001985.1, on the reverse strand, counting down.
AACTCGGTTGGTCTCAAGGACCGAGTTCTTCTCGACAGAAAGAACTCTGCTGGTTCCCGCGGTCTGGGTTCTTATCGGAAAAAGAACCCTGAAGCTCGAAACTGAGTTCTTATCGAGAAAGAACCCTGTTCGAATAGGAAAAGAACTCTACTGGCTCTCGTTGGCTGGGTTCTCATCGAGAAAGAACCCTGGCTCAAAACTGGGCTCTCAACGAGGAAGAACCCTGCCCACTACTGGCTATCACTGCGCCGGGCGAACGGCGGTGAAAGGAGGTCGGAGAGGTGGGGAAAAGAACGAGTGGCTTACCACGAGTCGAACGATGACGGTTGGGAGGCCGGAAGAGGCTCGTAAATCGCCGGCGACGTGCGGTGGCAGTGCGGTCGCCGCGGGCTCGATGTCGGCGAAGTTGGAGGCTGTCGCCGGTAATGAAGGGGTCCGTTAGCACCCGTAGGACTCGGGGAAGCTATTGGCGTGTTCGGTTGACCTCGGGGAGCGCTCGAAGTAGGGGCTCGACGTGCGCGTGCTCCGGCGGCCGGAAATGCGGACTTGGGGAAAATCCGATTTCTCGCCGGAGAGCGACAATAGCTCGGGGGAAGTGGGGAGAAATGGAGCTAGGGTAGAGGTCTAGCTTCGTGCGCGACGAATTTGGGAATGGTGGAAAGTGGAGGGCGAAATTCTCGGCGAAGCTCGGCTCGGTCCGTGCGGCGTGAGGAAGAAGACGACGGAGCGAGCGCGAGGAAGTGGAAATGGCCAAGTGAGCGAGTGAGAGGAGGGGTGTGAGTGCTTGGTGGAGTGATTGAGCACGCAAGAGTGGCACAGTGTTGCCTCGGGAGCGTGCGAGCGCGTGGGTAGCTGTCGCGGTCGTCATTGATGGCGCGCGAGCTCGAACAGAGCGCACACGCGCGGTTGGGCGTCAAAGATCATCGCGTGATGAAGTGGAGATCCTCAGCAGAGGCTTTGGCGCGACGCGAACGGACTCTACCGCCCGTAGTGCGCTCGGCGCGGCGCGAGCGCGCGTGCGGCCACGGCGGCGCGCGACCGTATGATGGCGCTCCGCGGCGCGAGGCGAGGCGACGGCGGCGAAGTGATGGCTCGGGAGTGCGCGTGAGGAGAGAAGGTCGACGTGACGCGCCATTGATGCGCGCCGAGCTCGAACAGAGCGCGCGCGACACGATTGGGCGAGGAAGATTGTGGCGTGATCGCTGGGGATCCTCCACAGTGCTCCTTGGCGCGTAGCGAGCGAGCATCGCGACTGCGGGGCGGCGCTGCGCGGCTGCGACCAGTGCCGAGCGAGCTCGTCATGATGGCGCGCCGCGGCGCGAGGCAGCAGTGCGCCGTCGCCCGCGAAGTGACGGTACGGAAGGCTTGGACAAACGCGTGAGGACAAAAGCTAGCTGCCGCCACGGCTTGGCCGACCCGACGCGGTCTCCGCCACACGCCGGCCACGTGGCGGCCGGACTCCGGCCGGAGCAGAGCGCGCCAGGGGCGAGCTGGCAGCCCCGTGGAGCTCCTTTGCCCCTTTTGAACTTTCTCCAAAAATTTGAGCTGAACTTCAAAACGTGTAAAATTAAAAGTTGGAGTTTGAGGTGTGGGACACAACTTCCGAGCTTGGACCGGGCACTTCGACCAGGCGCTACGGCGCTTCGAGCTTGAACCGCAAGCTCGAGCTTGCCGAGCCTCGAACGGTCGGAAACGCCGCTCGAGGGTGAGTGCCCCCTCGAGCTTGGCTACGAAGCCTCGAGCGTGACGGAACGTCGCTCGAGGGTAAGTGCCCCCTCGAGCTTGGCTGCGGAGCCTCGAGCGTCCTAACGTGCCGCCTCGAATTGTGACGGACTGCGGGGCCTCGAGGGTCCTATCGTGCGGCCTCGAATAGTGACTGAAACTACTAGCTAGGCTCGATCGTCAGGGACAACACTGGCTAGGCTCGATCGTCACGGACATACTGGCTAGGCTCGATCGTGACGGACATACTGGGTAAGCTCGATCGTGACAGACATACTGGGTAAGCTCGATCGTGACGGACATACTGGGTAAGCTCGATCGTGACGGACATACTGGGTAAGCTCGATCGTGACGGACATACTGGGTAAGCTCGATCGTGACGGACATACTGGTTCGAGGATCATCAAGCGGAACGAACGCCGTGGCGAGATTTGTTATGAAGGGCTGTATCTGTGATGACAGCAACTCTTATTGTCGGAGATTTTTAAGTTCAGTACCAAAATCTTGAGATTTCTGTTGGGTGTCACCAGACCTTTGTTTTTGAATTTCAGTCTGAATTTTTGGTCAATTTCTGAATTCTAACCCCATTGTTTTGCCTTATCTTCCTTTTTATTAATTATTTTATTTAACCTCTCCCTCCTTTCTTAGACCCCTCAATAGTGTCACTAAACATCAGAGGTGCGCAGCTCAAAGAGAGTTTTCAATTTAAAGTCCTTCCTCCTTTTATTTTGAGAGTAAAAATCTTATTTTAACTTAAAGTTAAAACATGGACACATACATGGAGGTTAAAAGCTTATTTATTTTATATGCTCAACTTTTAATTATGTCGTTAACAACTTGACATATATTAAATATTAATTAATTTACATCCTTTGTATTTTATGAAAGCTCATATTGTGAACAAAATCTCATTTTATTATTAAAACCTCAAGATTGCCACATGTAGGCCATGATTAGATCTACAAGCTTTATTAGTCCAAGTGTTTAACCCTAACATTAAATCATTAACAATTATTTTACTAAAGAACATCAGGAGCACTCTAAATATTATTCTATTTATAGCCCAAGGTGAGCTCCTTTAAAAAGGGTGTGTGACCGTGTGTTTTTCATCCCATGTTTAAGTTGGTCTTTCAAACTTGATTTCCTATGTTTGGTAGATTAAGCATCTGAGTTATACATAACTCACCAAGGTTGCAAATGACATTTTTAGATACACAACTTTCATTTGAGAAAGTGGTTTGGTTTTATAATTAGAACATACTTTCCCACCCCTTTCATATTGATCAGACGTTTGTGATGTGCACAACTCTTATTTAAAAATTTTTAAATTAGAACCTTGCCTTCTGAAGGTCATTAATATCGTTAGTTGGAATTATTTCATGTGTTGACTTCACATGAGCCATTAGTCCTTTAAGACCTTTAGGGGCATAGAAGCATTACTTAATTTGCCGTTCAATCCTGATTTCTTTTCAGGAAATTTTTATGCGTCGTCTCGAGAGTATGTATTTAGAGTTTTGTCGTGCAACTTGTAAGAGAAGAGGTTTAGATTTGTACTAGAAAAGTTTTTGTTGGGTTCAATTTCAAGAACCAAAGCACGAGTACAAACTTAACAACCCTCATGTATAATTCTCATTCCTACTAGTGATTTAGTTTCAGGGTTTATAGTTCCTTAGTTTGTTTAATCACTCTTACTTATACGCTTTAAACACCAGGGGTGTTACAGCCTACCCTCCTTAAAAAGAATCTCGTCCCGAGATTCGCATAGGGAGGAAAGGTGGACATTTTATTAGAAGAAAGAGGTGTTGGTTAAAGAAACGCAGATACTACGCACCCAAGTTCTTACAGGTTCACAGCTTGGAGATGATAATTGATACCGGATCTCCGATACAACATCAACGTTGTTCATGTGGGAGCGGTGATGAATGTAGACATGGAAAGCTAAGAGCATCAAGATTTGGCACACAAGGCAAAAGTAATACACCACTATTGTCCAGTGAACTTCAGGGCCAATCGGGGAAAAGAAAAGGGCAAGCCATGGATGGTGTCAAAAAGTCGAAATCTTCCTTGCTCGTCGACTTAATTCTTGTGGAATCCTCAGGTGACTTCTGCTCGAACTCCTTCTTCGGTGAGGTTGGTGCCGTAGACCTTGGTTAAACGACAAGGTGGTTGCCGGGAGGGGCACTTCCTCGTGGCTTTACAAAAAGGTGGAGGCAGAGCTTGCTTGTCAAAGGACGGAGGACACGGTGGAGAATGGGCAGCTTGGGTACCGTGGAGGTCGCCGAAGAGAGGCGAGAGCGGTGGAGTGGTGTGACTCAAGTGGAGCACCTTGGAGTGATGGCAGCCATTGGAGAGGCTGCATTTATCGACGGCCGAAGCGGAGCAGTGATAGTGGTGTGTCGACAGCAGGAGGTAGGGGCCGGCAATGAGATTCCCTGGGTGACGGGACGGTGGTACGATGGCGACTGGGGGAGTGTTGGCCAGCAGCGGTAGGGAAACGACGAAGGTGATAGTGGACTGGTGAACGGGGCAGAGTACACGGCGCACGGACACAGAGGAGGTCAAACTGGCCCTTGAGACTCTGCGGTGATGGGGGAGAAACAGTAGGCAAAGGTGATCTTTGAGACTACAGATAGTCAGGGGCAAGATGCTTAACCAATTGTAGGTCTTAATTAAACAATGATTTACCCGCCTTTATATTATCAGGAACAAGGAATAAACTCTTTAGCATTCTCCTAAGAGGAAAAGGCATGGTTAATGAACAACGAGGTTACGAGATGACAAGAGTGCCCAAAAGATTTTTAAAACTAGCCCACATCATACTAAACGATCATGGCATTACGTTACACGGGGTTGCTGCCCAAATTCTAAGATGAGCCTAAAGGAAGAGTGGGGCAATAAAAGATTTGCTTATGGCAAGGAGGGAATACACCTAGAAAAGGTGGTGTGGTATGGAAATTTTTGGGAAATTCGTGCTCAAATTTTATCTTAATTGCCAAATTGCCAAACTTATGCGCTTTACCATGGTATACATGGCATGTTCATGATGAGGTGCACATGATATGATGCACATGCACATGAGCGTATGGTGCCTATGCTTATGAGAGTATGATGTACACGCCGTGATGCAAGTTAGTAGACCTTACACCACATAATTAAAATTCATCATTGCGGAACAATTAGTGAGAGTAAGGAAGTATCGATTTGGGTTGTCAATAAAGGTCTTTGTGGGTCATATTCCCACATGCCGAGATACCAGTGTGCTCCAAGTGACTCAAGCGTGTGGCTGCAGCACACACACGAGATCCTAGGTTCCATCACGGCACCATTGGTTAGGGAATACAATACCACAATAAATTCAGAGGGAACAACCCAATTGACACCAGGAGGAAGAAGCATTCATGAGTTAGATGCACATGTGGTTAGGTACCAAAAGATTATCATGATGCAAATGACATGTTAATGGATATGTAATGCCCATGCACATGAATTGCTTATAAAGGAATAAAATGCATATTGTATCTATAACTGATTATGCATAGAAAAAGTGACATTGACCCAATTTTGCATATTCATTTCAATTATTTATATTATCTTGAGCAAGAACAACGGCATAGGATCCAAGGATTAAGGAATCAAGTTACTTCGGTACAAGGTATCAATGTTAAACAAAGTTAAGTAATCAAAATCGGTATGAGAGAGTTGGTGAAGACACCTGAATCAAGGTATGAGTTTAGACTGTATAGAATCAGACAACAACGGAGGCACGACTCATGCTTGACATCCGAACCTTCACAATTGGTCCATGTCAAAGCACACCAAACAATTTTCCTATTTCACAAAAAGGAAACAAGAGGGATAAAAGGCACTGGGCCAAGAGAGTGGAGTGAAGTTGTTTACATACCATTGATTTACTACAATTTTCGAAGGGGTAGAAAGTGAGTGGAAGACATGAGAGCTGGAAATGAGTGGAAGAAAATTTGTAGTAAACAGATCTAACATCCAGAGTTATTCATCTTTGGTCAGGTAGTAGGAATTTGGTAAGCTACACATTGCTTTGTATCTCAGACACTGATCTAGTGGTTAAGTTGGTCAAAACCTTCAATCTAGGCTTCTCGGTTTAGATGGATTTTCAGCACACCGAACCCTATGATTCTGCCTATAACTCTAGTTTCCTTATTCCTTTGTCAGATTATGGAATTCGGCATGAAGGAGACGAAACAAGGCAGATTTTGGACAGTGAGTAAAATATTCATAGCCAAAAATTTAACACCCCAAAATTTCCCAAACTTCACTGGATTGTTCCTAACATATTTGTATACAATGTTACTGTTCAGCATTTCTTCAATTTTAAGGTTAAGATGGTGCAAAAATTCAAATTCTTAATTACTGTCCCCAGAATTTTCAGCAAGGCAGGAAGTCGGTATTTGGTTCATTTTTTTCGAGTTTTACTTGTCCAAAAGTCTTGCATTCCTTAACTTAATTGTAGCTTACTTAAGTGTTTAAAATTTAGGGATGCCACAGCAGAGCTAGCTACAAGTGAGGCGGCAGCAATATAGACATCAAACCTAAGTGAGAACCGACATATATTTAAAGAAAGTAATCAATTTATGGACAGAGTAGGAAAAATTTCATATCTCAAAATCTATAAGCCCAATCATTACCCAACTTGACCAGAATACAGTTTAGATAATTTCCAATAACTTTTTAGTTTAACACAAAAACAGAACAAGTGATCTAGGTGGCGCAAAATCCCAATCTTTTAATTAACTCTCTGCTGAAATTCCAGCAGACAGGAAGTTAGTATTGTGAGCATAACTTTTAATTGGTTGAACCAAATTTGTGGAAATTTTGACAGAATAAACTAGAAAAAATTTGTGACAACTTTCATTTTTACGCCTCTAGCAGAAACTGCTGTTAATAGGGTGTAAAAATCCATTTTCTAACTTGTTGTTCCCAGAAAATTCCAGCAGACAGGGGGTTACCATTTTAAACATAACTCTAGTTCTACTGAACCATTTTCGTTGAAATTTCTTCAGCATAAACTTCATAACTTTTACAACAACTTTCATGTTGAACACTTTTTCATTTGACAGAGTTTTCTATTTCGAATTAAGGGTGCAACAGATTGTTCTCAGCAGGATTTTTGGGTTGTGATTTCAATTTCTTTGACGACGGTTCGATTTGGTCACTTATTAATACTCGATATTAATTCGGTGAGATGCAAAGCATGAGCAGCCTATTCGTTCTCACCATCACACGTGCCAATAAACTTTTGGCCTACGAAGTTAGTGCCGGTGGCTAGGCAATATCCGTCTCTCCCTATATTAACTAGCCGAACTTCTCTAACCGTTCATCTTACGGAATCGTGGTTAGTGTACCTGCAGAAAATTCCTTTCCAGAGCATGTATAATCAACCTTTCGTGCCAGCACTCACGAAAGCGTCTCCATTCATTACCACCCACTATAGAGGTGGCACCCGAACGTTTAACATTGAACGGGCAATGTTCATATGTCACCAGAGCAACATATTGACAGTTTCATACGCTACTGAAATAGCGTATTGACTTTGTGCCGCCATCATATTTGCATATGATGCCGTGGTACGCTACAGCAATCGCCGTACCTTGCGCCCACCATCCTATTCTATTTTCATACGCCACCACAGCGTATTGACTATGTGCCGCCACTATATTTTCATATAGTGCCGTGGTACGTTACAGCAATCGCCGTACCTTGCGCCCACCATTGCGTAAAGTAAATGACAGAATGAAATGTGCTGGAAGTCAGTATAATATACTATTTGCCACCTATCATATCGTGATCCCTTAACCCACATAGGCTTCACGCTCTAGGTAACATCCTTAGCGGTCCTATAATAACCTTCCTTCGCGAAACGCGTCGGAAGTACGAGTTGGCAAATTTTATTCCAAAAATATTTATTTAAGGTTTGTTGGTCTCTCCGGTGCGCTGTTTCGGCTCTGATGCCAGCTGTGGCGGACCACTCCGAAATTATTCCAAGTTAAGTACCCCGGGACCACTAACCGAGTAGTCAGGCACTTAATCCGGAATAAGCTGGAGCGCCGTCGGATTAAACCCGATTAACCACGTTCTTTTCTCGATCGAAACAACAGCACGCCCACACGAAGGTGAGTTCCAGAGATTACAACATTCCACAAATTAACATACACAAATAGTATCTCAAAGTTATTACAAACCAAGTTTGAAATGAAATCATAGTATCAAAGTCTTGCAGCGGAAATAAAATAGTTCATTGCAGCGGAAGTTAATCTAACGACGATACAATAACACCGTGCTGAAGCCTGCCACGATGCTACTCCTCCCGATCCTCGACAGAGGACGGAACCCATTCGATGTGCCAGCCAGGTGGAACCTGGGTAGGCCAAGACAAAGCATCGACATCCAAAGGTGTACCTGTAAATCATTGCCACAAGCAAGGCTGAGTATACTAATACTCAGCAAGGCTTACCCGTCGGGTGAAAACTACATCACCGACATCTAGACCATGAGAGGCTTTTGGCTGGTGGGTTTGTTTGCCAAAAAGCAACTAAGAGTAGGTCCATGCTTTCAAGTTTTAGCATCATATTCTAGTAGATTTAACCATTCTAGATTAGCATCCTGTCTAATCATACAAGTGGTGCAATACAACTTAATTCACAGAACAAGTTTATCAATCTCAAAGTTTCACCTGTTACTCAATGTAGCAGGGCGGTCAAGCAGTCTCATTAACCGCGAGAAGCGGACAGTTCGAACCGAATTTTTGCTACCTGGCCAGGGGAAACCCAACACACACGGATACTCTGCTTGCTATAAAAGGCACAAGCATTTCCCAACCTTTCCCATCGATCCACAATTCGGAACCGGGTCCATTTCCTTAGGATAAAGGTTTACTGCTTCACTCACAGTCTCACGCATATATCCACAAGTGTACGGCAGGGGAAAACAAAGTTTCCAAGGAGAGATGGCTATCGGCCCTAGCTGCTTCAATCTGGTACCGGGCTTACCGATCCCCATACATCGGCATGCATGTGGTACGTTCAAAAACTTGACACACTCAACCACACATTTCGACCTTAAATCAATTATCATACATGGACGGGAGATCTACATCTATCATCCCGCCCGTCAATCCTTATGATTCCAACATAAGAAAAGACAAGCAACTCCTATGTCTCGCGAGTGACAGGAAATCACTCGACTTGTAACGGACCTAAGCAATGCCCTATCGATCCTTTCATACTAGTGTTGCAATTCATAGGTACTAGGAAATGTGCAGCTAAGGTATTCAATCAACTCCTTGAAACGTAAATGCACAAACATAGAGAATTCAAAGTGCATAATTTGGTAAAGTTAGGTTATGCTCCGGGGCTTGCCTTCTTGGGCTAGCTGACTGCTACGCTCCGGGCTGTCTGCGTCGACGCTGGCTCGGAAGCCTTCGAGGTTCTCCTCTCCGTCGACGGGGACGAGGTCGTAGAAGCCGTCAACGAGTGCGCCTTCTACATGAGATGCACAAATTAAGCGTTCTGCCAAAACATGATTCGAGGTTACTGCACTAGGTGATTTTTATCTTAACATTTTAACAAAGTTTCTCTTTTCTCTTCTAAGCTCCTGCTTTCGAGGAAAAGAACTCGGTTGGTCTCAAGGACCGAGTTCTTCTCGACAGAAAGAACTCTGCTGGTTCCCGCGGTCTGGGTTCTTATCGGAAAAAGAACCCTGAAGCTCGAAACTGAGTTCTTATCGAGAAAGAACCCTGTTCGAATAGGAAAAGAACTCTACTGGCTCTCGTTGGCTGGGTTCTCATCGAGAAAGAACCCTGGCTCGAAACTGGGCTCTCAACGAGGAAGAACCCTGCCCACTACTGGCTATCACTGCGCCGGGCGAACGGCGGTGAAAGGAGGTCGGAGAGGTGGGGAAAAGAACGAGTGGCTTACCACGAGTCGAACGATGACGGTTGGGAGGCCGGAAGAGGCTCGTAAATCGCCGGCGACGTGCGGTGGCAGTGCGGTCGCCGCGGGCTCGATGTCGGCGAAGTTGGAGGCTGTCGCCGGTAATGAAGGGGTCCGTTAGCACCCGTAGGACTCGGGGAAGCTATTGGCGTGTTCGGTTGACCTCGGGGAGAGCTCGAAGTAGGGGCTCGACGTGCGCGTGCTCCGGCGGCCGGAAGTGCGGACTTGGGGAAAATCCGATTTCTCGCCGGAGAGCGACAATAGCTCGGGGGAAGTGGGGGGAAATGGAGCTAGGGTAGAGGTCTAGCTTCGTGCGCGACGAATTTGGGAATGGTGGAAAGTGGAGGGCGAAATTCTCGGCGAAGCTCGGCTCGGTCCGTGTGGCGTGAGGAAGAAGACGACGGAGCGAGCGCGAGGAAGTGGAAATGGCCAAGTGAGCGAGTGAGAGGAGGGGTGTGAGTGCTTGGTGGAGTGATTGAGCACGCAAGAGTGGCACAGTGTTGCCTCGGGAGCGTGCGAGCGCGTGGGTAGCTGTCGCGGTCGTCATTGATGGCGCGCGAGCTCGAACAGAGCGCACACGCGCGGTTGGGCGTCAAAGATCATCGCGTGATGAAGTGGAGATCCTCAGCAGAGGCTTTGGCGCGACGCGAACGGACTCTACCGCCCGTAGTGCGCTCGGCGCGGCGCGAGCGCGCGTGCGGCCACGGCGGCGCGCGACCGTATGATGGCGCTCCGCGGCGCGAGGCGAGGCGACGGCGGCGAAGTGATGGCTCGAGAGTGCGCGTGAGGAGAGAAGGTCGACGTGACGCGCCATTGATGCGCGCCGAGCTCGAACAGAGCGCGCGCGACACGATTGGGCGAGGAAGATTGTGGCGTGATCGCTGGGGATCCTCCACAGTGCTCCTTGGCGCGTAGCGAGCGAGCATCGCGACTGCGGGGCGGCGCTGCGCGGCTGCGACCAGTGCCGAGCGAGCTCGTCATGATGGCGCTCCGCGGCGCGAGGCAGCAGTGCGCCGTCGCCCGCGAAGTGACGGTACGGAAGGCTTGGACAAACGCGTGAGGACAAAAGCTAGCTGCCGCCACGGCTTGGCCGACCCGACGCGGTCTCCGCCACACGCCGGCCACGTGGCGGCCGGACTCCGGCCGGAGCAGAGCGCGCCAGGGGCGAGCTGGCAGCCCCGTGGAGCTCCTTTGCCCCTTTTGAACTTTCTCCAAAAATTTGAGCTGAACTTCGAAACGTGTAAAATTAAAAGTTGGAGTTTGAGGTGTGGGACACAACTTCCGAGCTTGGACCGGGCACTTCGACCAGGCGCTACGGCGCTTCGAGCTTGAACCGCAAGCTCGAGCTTGCCGAGCCTCGAACGGTCGGAAACGCCGCTCGAGGGTGAGTGCCCCCTCGAGCTTGGCTACGGAGCCTCGAGCGTGACGGAACGTCGCTCGAGGGTAAGTGCCCCCTCGAGCTTGGCTGCGGAGCCTCGAGCGTCCTAACGTGCCGCCTCGAATCGTGTCGGACTGCGGGGCCTCGAGGGTCCTATCGTGCGGCCTCGAATCGTGACTGAAACTACTAGCTAGGCTCGATCGTCAGGGACAACACTGGCTAGGCTCGATCGTCACGGACATACTGGCTAGGCTCGATCGTGACGGACATACTGGGTAAGCTCGATCGTGACGGACATATTGGGTAAGCTCGATCGTGACGGACATACTAGGTAAGCTCGATCGTGACGGACATACTGGGTAAGCTCGATCGTGACGGACATACTGGTTCGAGGGTCATCAAGCGGAACGAACGCCGTGGCGAGATTTGTTATGAAGGGCTGTATCTGTGATGACAGCAACTCTTATTGTCGGAGATTTTTAAGTTCAGTACCAAAATCTTGAGATTTCTGTTGGGTGTCACCAGACCTTTGTTTTTGAATTTCAGTCTGAATTTTTGGTCAATTTCTGAATTCTAACCCCATTGTTTTGCCTTATCTTCCTTTTTATTAATTATTTTATTTAACCTCTCCCTCCTTTCTTAGACCCCTCAATAGTGTCACTAAACATCAGAGGTGCGCTGCTCAAAGAGAGTTTTCAATTTAAAGTCCTTCCTCCTTTTATTTTGAGAGTAAAAATCTTATTTTAACTTAAAGTTAAAACATGGACACATACATGGAGGTTAAAAGCTTATTTATTTTATATGCTCAACTTTTAATTATGTCGTTAACAACTTGACATATATTAAATATTAATTAATTTACATCCTTTGTATTTTATGAAAGCTCATATTGTGAACAAAATCTCATTTTATTATTAAAACCTCAAGATTGCCACATGTAGGCCATGATTAGATCTACGAGCTTTATTAGTCCAAGTGTTTAACCCTAACATTAAATCATTAACAATTATTTTACTAAAGAACATCAGGAGCACTCTAAATATTATTCTATTTATAGCCCAAGGTGAGCTCCTTTAAAAAGGGTGTGTGACCGTGTGTTTTTCATCCCATGTTTAAGTTGGTCTTTCAAACTTGATTTCCTATGTTTGGTAGATTAAGCATCTGAGTTATACATAACTCACCAAGGTTGCAAATGACATTTTTAGATACACAACTTTCATTTGAGAAAGTGGTTTGGTTTTATAATTAGAACATACTTTCCCACCCCTTTCATATTGATCAGACGTTTGTGATGTGCACAACTCTTATTTAAAAATTTTTAAATTAGAACCTTGCCTTCTGAAGGTCATTAATATCGTTAGTTGGAATTATTTCATGTGTTGACTTCACATGAGCCATTAGTCCTTTAAGACCTTTAGGGGCATAGAAGCATTACTTAATTTGCCGTTCAATCCTGATTTCTTTTTAGGAAATTTTTATGCGTCGTCTCGAGAGTATGTATTTAGAGTTTTGTCGTGCAACTTGTAAGAGAAGAGGTTTAGATTTGTACTAGAAAAGTTTTTGTTGGGTTCAATTTCAAGAACCAAAGCACGAGTACAAACTTAACAACCCTCATGTATAATTCTCATTCCTACTAGTGATTTAGTTTCAGGGTTTATAGTTCCTTAGTTTGTTTAATCACTCTTACTTATACGCTTTAAACACCAGGGGTGTTACAGCCTACCCTCCTTAAAAAGAATCTCGTCCCGAGATTCGCATAGGGAGGAAAGGTGGACATTTTATTAGAAGAAAGAGGTGTTGGTTAAAGAAACGCAGATACTACGCACCCAAGTTCTTACAGGTTCACAGCTTGGAGATGATAATTGATACCGGATCTCCGATACAACATCAACGTTGTTCATGTGGGAGCGGTGATGAATGTGGACATGGAAAGCTAAGAGCATCAAGATTTGGCACACAAGGCAAAAGTAATACACCACTATTGTCCAGTGAACTTCAGGGCCAATCGGGGAAAAGAAAAGGGCAAGCCATGGATGCAGCTAGGCCCAGTTTGTTCGTTGTCGGAGACAACAGAAAGTTCTCTGCCTTCCTGGAAGGGAAGCACAGAGGAAGTACCCTGTACTTTGAAGGGGTCATTGGCCTCTTGGAGAACGAGGACAGGATCTATGTCGGGCCAATGAACGATAACCCCCGAGGGAGTTTTGGTCATTACAAGATCTGAGTTGGTCTGGTGATCTTGATGAAGCTTCTTCACCAGAAGAGTCTGATAGGTCGCGGACGAATTTGTCAACCCGAAGGGAAACTGAGGTGCGCGCGATCTATGCGGCGGAGAGTTTGAAGTCTTCGTCTCATGGGAATTTGGATTGAAGCTCCTGAGAACCCGTGGAGTAGTTGTCACGGTCCTGATCGTAGAGCCCTGATGGAAATCAGAGGTGATCTTGAGTCCACCAGGGAGTCGTGGGCGCGTGGGTCGAATCTTCTGCTTGACAGGGGCAAGGTCGGTGTTGTTGTGTGCCTGAGCTGGAGTCTGCTTCGGGCGCCATGTACTCCTCCGAGTAGGATACGATCCGAAGATCGTGTCAGAATTTGGATTTTTCCGCGATCCTCGCGGTGCGACCTGCGCGGGTGGCGGAGCTGATGCAACCGTCTCGCCGCGCAGTTTGCGTCGGAGCTTACCGTCCTGGTTTGCGGTGCAAAGCCAGGACCCGAAGATGAATGTCGCGCCTTCTTCGAACTTGGTGACGATTGAGGCACTGAAGGATGCCATCGACTCTTTAGTGAGTTCTCGACGAGTAGATCCCACGGACGACGCCAAAGTGTCAGTGAGTTATGCTGACTAGGTTCTCGAGGGGATGCCCCGAGAGAAGGGTTCGAGGAGAAGTCGTCGAGAATCTAGAATCGAAGGTGACAAGAGACGATTTAGACAGGTTCAGGCCGCAATATACGTAAATACCCTATGTCATGTATGGTGTATCTTGTATTGATCTGGTCTTTTGAGGGGGGGCCGTGTCTCCCCTTATATATGCGGGAGGATAGGGTTACATAGAAACCGTATATGAACAGGAGACTTTTACAAGTTAATCTCTAATTTCCTAATACATCCAATCCTAACCGACTAGGACTAATCCTTATCTTGTGCGTCAAGTCTTGTACTTGGGCCTGCCCATAGGGTTCACCATCAGAGAGTTTTCTAATTTAAAAGTCCGACCTCTTTTTTGTGAGTAAACCCTTATTTAACTTAAAGTGAAGACATGTACACATGGAGGTTAAAAGCTTATTTATTCCATGTCTTTAAACTTTAATTGTGTCACCAAGCAAACTTGACATGTATTAGAATATTAATTAAATCACATCCTTTGTATTTTAATACTTACAAGCTTAGATATAAATTTGGTTTCTAAGGAATGAATACAAAAATAACTTTTCTATGTTAACTAAGCTTCTGGCCTTTATCATTTCATGTGATCTTGGCATTAGCTAAATTTCCCATTGTGTTGGTGTGTTAAAAGTCAGAGATGTCATACTTGATGGATTTTATCCTAATGAAAGCTCATGTTATGAAAAAAAAACTCATTATAAAACCAAGAGATTGCCACTAAAAAGTCATATTAGAATTGCAAGCTTTATTAGCCCAAGTTTTTAACCCTAACATTAAGTCATTAGCAAATATTTTATTAAAGAACATTAGGAGCACTCTAAATATTTATTTATTTATAGCCAAAGGTAAGATCCTTTAAAAAGGGTGTGTGACATTGTGCTTTTCATCTCATGTGTATACCTTTTGAGTTTGATTGGGAGCATTTAAGTGAAATTGTTTGACATGTAAGAAAGTTTTTGACATGGTGCATTTGTCATGACTATTAACACGTGCAAGTAGTTGACAGCTCATATCTAGTTTATGACAATTACTTATGACTTTTGAAAAGTCCTTTGGTGTTGATTTCCTATCAAGATTCATTAAGGATTTAATTAAGCTTTAATTCTCTTTTTTGTATTATCCTAAAGATATTAAACACCAGAGGTGTTACATTTTCCTTACAAAGGCGATGTACGGTACATCGCCAAATTTATCTGGAAGAAAATATAACCTACATCGATGTACGGACACTTTGCTAGTATATCTAATAAAACTATATCTTGTAGCTTTCTACTATAATAAAACTGAACCTTCAAATTAATTATTTTCATATTTTTTTGTACAACTTTATTGTCTTGTTATTGACATAAAATGTTGTAAACGATTTACCACCCAACGCACCGATGCATACCTGAGGGACCTGCCACATATGTATATATATTTGTGGTTATGAAAGAATTTTAGTTTGGGTTATTACAATTTTAGTTTGGGTTATGTAACATATGAAACATCCGTGCATTTATATCGAGAAAGTTTATGTGATAAGTATAATAGGTGTTGGTGTTGTGGTATGTGCGGTGTATGAATGTGCGAGCCGATTTTTTCCAAAGTCCAAGGGTTGTCCTTTTGTAAAATGTATATTCACAATGTTTGGTTTTGTTTTTTTTTTGCTAAAATTGTCATTGGTATGGTTCACGTCGATATTTTTTATTTAAATTTAGGGGTATTTACCGTGTGTGTTAATTTTATCGAAATCCAGGTTTTTTTGTTAAATAGCCATCAATGGAGTGTGTGTCGATTTCGTTAAAGTTTAGGGAGACTATTGTAAAATTAGCACACAAAGTGTATGGGTCTTTTGGAAAATTTGTGTTCGTAGATTGCAGT
Organism: Digitaria exilis; assembly: GCA_015342445.1. NCBI lineage: Eukaryota > Viridiplantae > Streptophyta > Magnoliopsida > Poales > Poaceae > Digitaria > Digitaria exilis. The sequence goes on along the minus strand of JACEFO010001985.1, from coordinate 282,990 downwards.
TCATTTCGACAAATCCTAGGAGTTCTTTCAAAAAATTGAATGGTAAGTGGGTTGGTTTTGCCAAAGGCTACGGGGTTTTTCTAAATCATGTGGAGTTGTTCTGTTGAATTCTATGGACTACGGGTTGATTTCACCAAACTTCAGGGTTTTTTAAAACGCCTAGGGTCCTTTTGAAAAAAAATGTAAGGTCTCATGGTTGATTTCATCTAATCTCGGAGGCTCTATTGGAAAATTACATAGACTGCGAATTGATTTCATAGAAACTTGAGAGCTCCTTTGAAAAGTATAGGGATACTATGAGTTGATTTCATCGAAGTTTTGAGGGGTTTTTTTTGGGAAGTATAGGAGTTGTTTTGAAAAATTATGTGGACTGTAGGTTAATTTCACCAAAGCTCCAAGGGTTTTTTTTTAAAGATTTACATCTCATTTATTCCTGTCCGTCCATATCCTACGTGGCCGTTGCCTATCTCACGTGCAAGGTAATGCGCGTGAATTAGTTTGAATGATAACATGGGATTAAAAGTTAATTCTGTCACATAACTTTTAAATTAGAAAAACTACGGTTGAGAAGAAAAACTAATGGTTACATATTTAAATAGCAAAGTACATTACAGAGATGATCAGAAGTAAAGGGCGAACCATGTCGATGCGTGCGTGGTAAATAGGAATTCCTGTGGAACCAAATAACCACGCCCAAGTTAATGTCATTCCAGTTGAAGTTAATGACATTCCAATTTATATAGTGAGCTGATAGACGACAGAGTGTCAGAACTAGCATTTCTTGCTTACTAAGCGACCGGATTATCAACCGCTTGTACATTTGTTTCAGCTCGACTTAGCTTACATTTACATGCACCTTTGTGATCGCATCGATGAGCAATCTTGACAGAAAGCTGCCTACTGATTACAGTTATGGTGATGCACATCTCAAGCCCCACACGATGGACAAAGTTTTGTATGATACAACTTTGTATAAAATACATGCCTTAAATACAAATTAAATCATTGCGCCTCCGGAGCCCCTGAGAAACGCCTAATCAAACGAAAGCAAATGTCTAAGAACAAATAACGGGGTTAGGTAAGATATGTGAAATATGCTTACACAAATATAGTGACATACCATCTTGGTTGCTTTAACACACTGACTCTGCCTTTCCCTCTTTCCGCGCTGGCACTCACCACACCAGCTGGGGAAATCCTTCTGGTATTTCTTCATCTCCCTGAACACAGAGCTGAATATAGGAATAACTCATTCAGTCGTAGCATTTCAAAAAATTTGGGATCCACAAGATTGGCAACCTTGTGACAAGAAAGGTAATTCCTCTGAATGGTCCAATAGCACATTAACGCAACATGTCGTGGGACAAGCAACAAAGCTCCCAGTAACAGGTACAGAAAATATAAGCCATGATATCACCATTTGCCCCATTGACTGATAATGATAAAGAACACGAAATTCTAGGTGCATATTTAGCCTGGCACCAGGTGTTCTTTGATTGCCTGGCAAAAGCATACCCTAAATGTACACAACCCAGAGTGTTGGGGCCTTGAGAGCTTATATGCTTATGTGCAACTAACCTAGTTAGTTTGAAGCTTAATATTTGGTCAAATGAGCTCTAAATCCTAATATCACATGAGTACTTCCACAAGCCTCAAATAGCCCATGCAATATCCTATATTCAACAAAAATTGCCAGAACAGAATGGCAACATTTTGACCACATAAAAACATGAAAGAAACTGTATCAACAATTTCAATAAACATCAAATATACACATTTTCAATAAGATAAGAACTAGAAAAACCAATATATACATGCCTATATCAATGAATGTCAAATGGCAGGAGTTACTAGCATATATACAGTACTCACACCATTCTCTTTTGATAGTCCTATTCACTTTGACACAATAACCAAGGAAAACAACCTTGCTTATCATCTAATTATACAAAGCACAACTTTTCAGTTAGTCCAATTTTTTTACTGGGCCATGCCAATAGCAAATAGGATTACCATTTGTGAATATTTGAGTTTTTCAAATAGGGACTATGAAAAGAGAATGGAGTATTAGACGGGATATGAAATCTGCAAATAAATACTGAGTTCAATGCACTCAGGAACCAACAGTAAAATGGAAGAGGGAAAGGCGTGTATACCTCCGGCACCACAAAAGCAGATTGATTCTGAGTCCAGATGATGTAGCTCGAGCACCATGCCTATGTCGACCATGGTGGAGTACAGCCTGTCCGGGAATATGAGTATAATCATACATTTCCTGCACAAAAGATAAGACAGATAAGAATATAGGAAGGATAACACTTGATAACATGAACTGCTTGTCAACAAGGAAACAACATGACTAAAAGTTTTATTAGTAGAGACAAGAATGTTTCTGGTATAGAACTCCTAGAACAAATATGTGCACCACTCATAACTCAGAATGCTATACAAGGATAAAATACTGTTGTAAATCTGCATACAACACCTGACATCAGTCCTTGGTTCTGAAAGACTGAAACACAAGTTACCTATCCAATAGAATATACACCAGCGCATGCCCTAGCCCACAAGACACGAAAACTGTACCAGAGACAAATGTCCATGAAAAATGAAAAATTGGGTGAAATCACCCTTGAAGCGCATAGGCTCAATAGAACCAAGTAATCAGAAGACAGCACTGCAATGCATCTTGTCATATAGTATGGCTGAGGAGCAACTCCAGTGCTACAATGCATAACAATTCTATGGGAAATATGAATACATAAATCATACTATCATCTACCATCGTACAGAAGCTTCAAGCTCAAGGTTTTGCTCAAGCTCAATTTTTTGCATGACAGTACACGACAACCTCTATACAGTAATATTTTCTGGAAAAATCTACATAACCCCCGAACCTATGGATGGTGGATCACATCACCACCCCTAACCTACAAAACCGGATTCTTACCCTCTAAACTAGTGAAAACCATTCATCTAACCCCCTGAGGTGGTTTTGCATCCAAGTTTTAATTACTTGGCATGCCATGTTGGACAAGGATGACACCTAGGCATCGTGTGGACCACCTTTTTTTTAGACTAACAACAACATAGCCTTTAGTCCGAAGCAAGTTGGAGTAGGCTAGAGATGAAAACCAGAAGAAACAAAGATCACGGTCCAAGCACGTTGATAGCTAGTCTCCAAGCGCTTCTATCCATAGCTACTTCTTTGGGGATATCCACTCCTTAAGGTCGCCGTGAGGCGCTGGCGGGACATCAGGAGGCATCTTCCAGTGATGAAGGCGGAGGTGTGGCGTAGTATGAGAGTCGGCGTTGTGTTGGTGGGTCCAAGTGGCTAGTGGTTGTAACGTGTTTAAGTAGGTGTCTTGAGCAAAGGGAAAGAACATGTGAATTGAGAACTCGCAAAATGAAAGAGGGGTTCAAGGTGCTTTACCCTCCCCCAGGTACCCTCTGATCTCGATTGTGTTCGTGTTCACGTCGACGGTGATCGATGACAGCCACGGGTCATTATAATTGGTATTAGACTCAATGTTCCTCGGTACACAATCCACTCGTGTTTCTCAAGTTTCGGCAATGTGAGCTGACAACCGAGTAGGTGGCGGTGAGCAAATTGGGCCACCTCAGCTATTTTTTTTATTTCTCGAATACGCAGGAGAGCTACGTATCATTGCATTAATAGAAGAGATAAGAGTCATACAAAGACCCAAGACGCACACGAACACACCCCTTACATCCTGAAACTAATTACCAAAGACAAATAAAAAGACCTGATCAAACCACTAGCCTTCTAACTCTCCAACAGGGCTGGATGTAGGAACAGCCCCCTTGCACTAGCCATAGACCAAGCCACGGCCTCCTTCCAGGCCATACTCAAGGCTGTACTCAGCTAGGCTGAGCCACATTGAAGACGCAATCATTCTGATTTTCCAGATGGTCCAAGCACCTAGGATAATAAGGGAATTCAATCCGTTCTGTGCTTCTCCACTAACCGATTGAATTGCCTTAGCCCACCAGCCATAAAGCATTCCCCCTACAACGGGGCAAGGGCTGCAAGACCAAGGCTGTCCAGACTTTCAAACCAGAACTGTCTTGTATTACACAGCCAAGAAGGAGGTGTTGAATGGTTTCCTCTTCCTGGTCACAAAGTGGGAATTTATCCGGGTGGGGGAGATCCCGACGTGCCAATCTATCAGCTGTCCAACAGCGATTATGGGCCACTAGCTACATAAAGAAACGGCATTTGGGTGGTGCCCAAGTCTTCCAGATGTGCTCATACGGTGCAAAACTGATGGCTCCCACCAAACATGGTTATCAGGTACCCCTTCATGCAGGCCAATTCCTTCCAAGATATCCCATAGTTCAAGAAATTCCATGAACACTTCAACTGCGATTTCCTCCAGGATGTCATCCAGGTCCAGCCATACTTCACCATCAAGGGCAGCCTGCACACTAAGTCTGTTCACCCTTCTTTTTGGTATAAGAGCAAACAAGCTGGGCGCCAAGTCCAGGATGCTCTTACCGGCCAGCCATAGATCTTTCCAAAAAAAAAAGTATTGGCGCCATCTCCAATTTCAGTAACAATAGCTAAAGATAGAAAGCTTTCAACATCCTTGCTGACCTGCAGTGGAAGATTTGCGGCCGCCTCAGCTTTGATTCGTGTTTCACGTCAATCATGTTCTCTGTTGGTTCCACTTAAGGGAGATTCACTTCGGGTTTATCGAGTATTGGTCGCACGGTTTTCTCTGGCGATGGCAATTGGATTTCTGGATTAGCGATGATTGGGTGTTTCCAGTGACTAGATTTGGGGGATTCTCGGCAGCGGATTCTGAAGGTTATGGCGCTGATTGCTGGTGGTGTTCTCGGCTTCTGTAGAGTGGATCTGCTCCAACAATTCTTAGCGGCGGTGTTTGGGATTTTTTTTTCTCTGTGCCCAAGGCAAGCTCAACGGCGCCCAGTTCGTCGTCGGGGAGGAGGTTAGTGCGTCTACTATATTCCTTCACCTCTGAGCTTCCGATTTGGGGCCTAGCAAGGGCGGTCGAGGTTGCATCAAACCAAGTCGGCAGTGCTTGGCTTGAGGGGTTGTCTCCTCCGAAGGCCTTGGTTCAGACTCAACTCATCTTGGGGAAGATGGAGTTGGCAAGTCGAGAGGGGCAGCGCTGGGACAGCAACAGATGGGAGGCGAAGTTTGACATGTCAAGCAAGATACTGGAGCAAATGAGCGAAGCAAATGGAAATGACTGGTCAGGCAGTTGCACAATTAACCATGAGGCAGATGGAGTCGAAACCTGAAGCACCTCCAAGCCCAACGTAATTGGAAGATAAAGTTAGACCAACCTTCCAGCATACACAGCAAGGTCCATCTGGTGTTCATTGCCACCGCAGGACTGAACCTCGTCACAGGCCATCTTCCGGTTGGAAGCTTGCATCACAGGGATAAAAGAAGAAATTGTATGCCCAAACTCAGTTTTCCCAGGTTTGATGACACTCATCCAAACATCTGGAAAGATAAGTGTCTGCACTACTTTGGTCTGCTGAATATGCCTGAATGCATGTGGGCATCAGCAGCCTCGTTGCATATGGATGAGAATGCTGAGAAGTGGTTTCAGATTTACAGGAAGAAGTTTGATTTGGGTACTTGGGATCAATTCATGGCAACTGTCCAAGAGAAGTTTGGAGACTATGACTATCAACACGCAATTGATGCTCAGTGGAGGAATATGGAGCTGAGTTTGTAACCCTTCAATATCAGATTACTATGTTGGATCAAGGAATGGGAGAAACTACTTTGTCTCTCGATTCATCAAGGGGCTGAAGCCAGAAACTAGATACTGGGTGCAAGGAGCCAAGGACAGGTGCCCACATCTATGGAAAGGGCAGTCATGCTTGCCAAGATGCAGCAGCAGATACAAGAAAAGGGGAAAGTAAAATATCAGAAACAGAATGTGGGATGGGAAGGAACACAGTCAGCAGCTCCTAAAATTGACAACAAATACCTGAATTTTACCAGCCATTTGGGAAAGGAAAGACAGCCAAGAGATTATTGCAAAGCACATAACCTTTGTTTCTATTGTAAAGAGCCATATGATGCTACCCATGCTGCAAAGTGCTCTAAAAGGCCCTAACCTCAAATGAATGCTTTAGTTATCAATGATCTGGATGCAACTTTGAGTGGTGAAGTGTTGAACCAACTATAGAGGATGCCTTGGCTGAGGAGTTTTGTACCTTATCTATCATGCTATTTGAGGAACTGAAACTAGGGATGCTATGAGGCTGAGAGCGACTCCGTTATTGCAAGAGCGGGAGATACACTTGGTCTTATTGAAAACCATTTGGCTGCAGCTCAGAACCGCATGAAAATGCAGGCTGACCAGCACCGGACAGATTGACAGTACCAGGTCAGGGAGATGGTATTTCTCAAGCTGCAGCCGTATGCTCAACAGACAGTGGTCAGTAGGCCATTCCCAAAGCTGGCTTTCAAGTTCTTTGGTCCCTATAAAGTGTTGGAGCGGATTGGCTCGGCTGCTTACAAGCTGGAATAGCCTGATGATTGTTTAGTGCATCCCGTGTTTTACATCTCTCAGCTGAAACCATTTGCTCCTGATTACACAGGTTTTTCATGAGGTGCCCAGATTGGTGGACTTGACGAGTCAGGTCCAGGAACCAGAAGGTATTTTTGGATCACCGTTTGGTTAAAAAGGGGAATCATGCTATTCCAAAAGTACTGATCAAATGGGCTCATGTCCCAGCTACGTCAGCAACTTGGGAAGACTTCAATGTACACCAGGTTTCCTGAATCTGCTGTTTGGGGGCAAACAACTTCACCAACGGGGTGATGTGAGACACAGTCCAGGCGAGGAGCTGGTGGGAAGTCGGGAGCGTCTTCCAGTGATGAAGGTGAGGAGCTGGCATGGCGTAGTCTGAGAGTTGGCGTTGTGTTGGTGGGCCCAAGTGGCCAGTGGATGCAATGTGTTTAAGTAAGTGTCTTGAGCAAAGGGAAAGAACAAGTGAATTGAGAACTCGTGAAATGAAAGACTCAAGGGGTTCAGGATGCTTTTGCCCTCCCCCAGCTACCCTCTGATTTCGATTGTGTTCGTGCTCACGTCAACGGCGATCGCTGACGGCCACGGATCGTTACAGCTCTCTTAACCGACTCGTCCCAATCAATTTAGGTCTACCTCTACCCCTCTAACATTATTGACCTGCTTTAGAATCCCACTATGCACCGACGCCTCAAGAGGCCTCCGTTGCACATGTCCAAACCATCTGAATTTTTTAGTCAATTTCTCCTCAATCGGTGCCACCCCAACCCTATCTTGAATATCTTCATTCTGGACTCTCCCATCCTGTGTGCCCACAAAACCACCGCAACATCCACATCTCGTCGGGATCACCAAAACAAAACATTGGTGGCCACCTCAACGCCCACCGTGGCGAAACTGCCCATATGGCATGCCAACTTAGCAAAACCACCTTGTAAAACCACTTTAGGGAGTTATTTATATGGTTTTACAAAGGTGAGGGGGTTAGAAACCTGAATTTGTAGTTCAGGGGGTGATGTGATCCGCCACTGATATGTTGGGGAGTTATGCAGAATTTTTTCCTAATATTTTTATAGAACGTTTTATCCACTTTTACAGGAGCTAGTGCTATCTAGTAACTTGTGTTTCTATAATTCATATTTTATACTTTGCATAATCCTGTGACTCCTTACTTTTCTCTTATTCATCAATTCATAAAACCTATTAGTGCCTCAGCCTCAACTAGACTATCTATTTGCTTACTATATATATGCCCATAGCATCATTAGCCATGTGATTCCTTACTTTTCTCTTATTCATCAATTTAAAAAACCTATTACTGCCTCAGCCTCAACTAGACTATCTAGTTGCTTACTATATATATGTCCCCATAACATCATTAGCCAATGACAAACTCTTGAATATAAATAAAACAAATATCTACGTAGTGTGTACAAGAAACATACTCAAATTCTGTTAGAAGTGCATGAATTACCATGACGGAAGGTAAAATAGAAACAAGACATGATAAATATTCTGAAAGTTGTGTAAGTTTAAATAAAGAGTCAGAACGAACCTCATGTTGTGTCTCTGAATTCACATGATTCTCACACCGAATGCCTCGGAAGTATAATTCACCACCAGAGAATTGTTTGCCAAGGCACACATTTAAGGTAACTTCTGAATCATCAACATGAAAACCTACAAAAGCAAATGCTAACAGTTCAGAGCAAAATAATAAAAATGATATCCCACTTGTTATATACGTTTATACAGTTAAATGTAATGAAACATTATTTCCCTTCCTTGGCACTAATAAAATAGATTTAAAGATGCATTCGAATTAAAGCTAGCACTGGTAAAAGCAAACACCATATAGTAGTTCATCCAGAAGTTATAAAGGAAAACCAAGACTACAATATTGAATCTTGACGAGGTAATAGTTTTCATATAAACTCTCACATCCCTCACTCTAGTCCAAGGTGAGGTGATGGTTCTTGAATTTGACTCTGTTTCCCCTCTTAATACAAAGATATGAAACTCTCTTGCGTGTTCAAGAAGGGAAAAAAAAAAAAGAATCTTGACCAGAAAGAACAGGCTTTGCACAGGAAAAACAATTCAGAACGGAGGGAGTACAGTTTTCTACTCTCAATATTAACATCACTTTGCACAGAAAGAACAGGCTTAAGGATGTTCCATGTGAAGGGTAGTTGGAAAAATGAATGCAATTGACATTAGTCATCAGTTACAACTTAATATGGTAGCAGATAAAAACTCAACCTGCGGGGTTCAAGACAGCCCCCAAGCATTTTGCTAAGAAGAAAACATGCTCACACAGGTGGAGAAAATCCTCCGAATCCCTGCCCTACCCTTACACAGCAGCACTGCGGCCAGTTGTCAATATGTTCTGGTATGAGAAAAACTCGACCTGCAAGGGTCAAGACAGCCCCCTGGCATTTTGCTAAGAAGAAAACCTGCTCATACAGGTTGAGAAAACACCCCAAACCCCTGCTCCACCCTTACACAGCAGCACCGTGGGTCAATATGCTCTGGCATGGGAAAGACGAGGGGATTTTTTTTAACCCTAGCCTGAAATTATCTCCCACGTGGAGTCGAACCCAGATATGAGTGCCACTAGAGCCACCTAACCAACCCAGCTAGAGGCCTGTTTGCTATACTTAGCTGAGACGATAGTTAAACAGTACCGCAAACAGATATTCCTTTCAGAATCATTCATCTATTTATTGACAACATAAACTTTTTAAATAGTATAATGTTTTGATTGCTATCAGATATCTAGCACTTTCAATTACTTTCCTCATTGATTATTATAAGGACATTGGGTGTGATTGGTTGATTGCATTCGGCCTATCCAGGCCAGTGGGATCCAAGTGCAGGCTGTTTTAGGTGACTAATCAAAGTGATTACAATCATTCTGCAAAAGCTGCAGTAACCTGCTGAGCTCATGAGCTACGTAATTCGCACTACGGTTTGCATGCACTAGCTTGAAGGATTGCATGTCACGACTCAGTACCCTAATGTCCTCCAATATCGTCTCGATCTCCAACCTGGAGTTTCTATTTGGCCAGATATCGACCAGCACCTTCAAGTCCACCTCAACGTTGAGCTGGGCCTGGCTCTGTGTGTGCAAAGAGGATTCCCTGGCCTTCTGTTTCTTGAGGGCCTGGCCCCCATGATGCAGCTTGAGTGTCCTGGGAGGCAATATCAATGCCATTGAATGCAGCAGCAAGCCAACCAATCACCAGCAAAACGCAGCCTGGCACAACAAACACAAGCAAACCAATCACTGTTGCATGCATGCGTGCAGACAGGCCACGCTCAGCCTGGTTCTCTCCCAGCCAGGCCCACCTGATCCCTCAACCAATTACGCCCATTGTGAATTCAAAAGGAACTTAGTTATCTGATGAGTAGTAACCTTTGTATACCAGATATAGATGATGATAGAAGAGTGACATCAAAGGTATTTGCTTTCTTATAGACAAATCTGGAAGAGGGGATAAGCAGTGACAATTGTAGGTGATGCATGTGAGTGCAAAATCATAAATAGGCCTCATGCACCCAGATATAAAATTTGAGAGGATTCATGCTAGCCCCCCAAGTTGTGCTGTTGTCTAACCCACCTCCCTTAACTTGCAAGTTACTTTGCTAGCGCCGTAAACTTTTGAGTCTATTTGCAACATTGGCCCAAATAACTATTAATAAATTATGCCGATGGGCACCAAAACATTGGTAGCTGCTCTCCGTGGCACGCTAGCACGGGTTTTGGCTTAACCTTACAGCATGTGCAATATTCATTCCAAACAAAACTTCTATCAAAATATTAAATGGCCAAATGGGATAAATAACGTAAAAAGATGCTGCTCGAAAAAGAAGGGAATTGTATTGTTAGCGTCACCAGCTCCTAGGAACACATCAGCACTAGGAATGCTCACAGATGAGCAACACACTATTCCACTACACTTCAACACAATAATCACATGATTTTAGTGACACCAAGGAGCTGATTGGTTGGATGCATCTGGTCCAACCAGGCTCGCTGAATGCATGCTGCCCGTGACTGGATGCTCGCAGCAGCTATTGGGCCAGTGTTGGTGTATAGATGTGGGCCCTTATGGCCAATGTGTTAGGCCCATCTATGGGTCCCATGTACACTTACTATATATTCCACCCTTCTAGGGTTTGGAGGAATTAACAGAGGCACTTCAACATGGTATCAGACTAGGGTTTCCCTCTCTTCCTTCACTGTCGCCACCGCCTCCAACCCGTGGCCACCGATGACTGGCCACCGGCCGCCAACCCCTACTCCCCTCCCCTCCTTCCCTCCCCTCCTCCTCCTCGCCCCAGGATGCTACCGCGGACACTCCGCCGGCCCTGGCCGGCTCGGGCGCGGAGCCGCCCCTCGGCGCTGCCACCTCAGGCATGCCGGCCCCGGCTGCCGCAGGCCTCGTGAGGACCGCCACTGCTCCTACGCCCAGGGGCCGTCCTATTCCTCCGCTCACGGACGCACCTCTCCATGCCGTGGGCAAGCAGATAATCTCCAACGGGATCGCATCGTGGCGGCTCAGGAACGTGTCCGTGCGGCTGCCCTCACTTGGGAGTGTGAGCGCACTGCGGCGGATGTTGTTGCTTGCCGAGTCGCTGAGGCGGAGCACTAGCTCCTCGTCACCTCCGATCAGCGGCACGTCGTCCCCTTCACCGACACTGGTGCCTCTTCTTCCCACTAGGCTCCAATCACTGGTTCTGGTTCCCGGTTCACCGCGACTGATCCGATGGTTGCCCATCTCCACCTCCAGGCTGTTGGGGTCCAGAACATCCAAGCCCTGGTTTCCGTCGTCCTCGACCCCACGTCCTACGGGGGTTGGCGGGACCAGGTCCTTCTCGCCCTCCGTTGCTACGTCCTCGTCGATACGCCTGTTGCAGCACGAGACGTGATCTGGCTGCTCCTAATCTTTGGGACCATCTCCATCGTCCAGACTCCCGACGGCACCGTGCGCTAGGCCTAGCTGGCACTCGATGGCCAGTTCCTTAACACCGAGGCCCACGCTCTTCAGCTCGACGCATCCTTCCCCACCTTCGAGCAGGGGGGACCTCTTCGTTGGCGAGTACTGCATAAAGATGAAGGGCATGGTTGATGCCCTTCACGACCTCGGCCGCCCGGGAGCGATCGGATCTTGGTGCTCAATGTCCTGCGAGGTCTCAACGGCAACTATGACCACCCGCGGACATGGATCACCTGCCAGCGGCCCTTCCCCTCCTTCCTATAGGTCTGGGACGACCTCGTCCTTGAGATCACCAGGGGTCCCATGACTGGACGACCGCGCTCGTGGCTGCACCACCGGCCTCCCATACCACACCTGCCACCTCTCTCCTTGGCGCTCCTCCCTCGGGCCGAGCAGTGGAGGGGGCGGCCATGGCGGGCATCGTCGCCGGGAAGGGACGTGGTGGTGGTTCTGGTGGGGGCCGACGAGGTACACCGGCTCCAGCTCATTCTCATGCTTCTGGAGGTGCACCTTGGCCATCCTTCAGCAACCCATGGTTAGGGCGCATCTCGATGCTGAGTACCATGGTGCTGACACCGCCGGTTAGCGCTGAGTGGATCGCTGACTCAGGCGCCTCGTTCCACACACACCAAGCCTGATGCTGGTATTCTCTCTTCTGTGCCCCCCCCACCTCTCTTACCCTTCCTCTATCATGGGTTGACAATGGTTCTTGTCTTCCTGTCACCTATGTGGATACTGCTCCTGGTCTCTTTCGTCTTCCTAGTTCCTGTTTTGTCGAATTTGACTCTTCTGGTTTTACTATGAAGGATTTGGCTTCCCGACGTCCACTCTTCCAATGTGACAGCACGGGGTGCCTTTACACCCTCTGCATCCCTGCTTCTGTTGCTCCACCCTCGACTTCACCTTCGTCAGCTGCTTTCGCCACCACTTCTTCTGCTACTTGGCACCACCGGCTTGGTCATACCGGCCGCGATGTTTTGGCTCGGCTCAATCGTAGTGCAAATGTTCCTTGTACTAGGGCCACTGATGAGCACCTTTGTCATGCGTGCCAATTGGGTCGTCATGTTAGACTACCTTTTTCTTCTTCACATGCAAGTCATGCTTTTGATCTTGTTCACTATGATCTGTGGACATCTCCTGTGCTCGGTATTTCTAGCTACAAATACTATCTGGTGGTGGTTGATGATTTCTCTCATTACTCTTGGACTTTTCCTTTGTGCACTAAGTATAAAATGTTCTCCACACTCCACTTTTTTGCTTCGGTTACCACTCAGTTCGGCCACACCATTAAGGCCGTCAAGTGTGACAACGGTCATGAGTTCGATAACAGCACGAGTTCGCCATGAAGGAATTAACAAAGGGTTTGGAGGAATTAACAGAGGCATTTTCTTCAACAGCCAGGTCGCCGAGATACAAGGAACACCTCCCAGCCTGGCTCACGGGATGCAGAAATTTTCTAAATGTTGGGTGAGCACGCAGGGCAAAAGAACTACTTCGTGCATGCAATCCTGGTAAGCAAACAACGTTTTCATTTGGCCAAGCTAATCCAAAACGGCAACCAATCACTGCCCTTTTGCATCTCCTCAGCCTGGTTGGCAGGAGTCTGCATGGTATGAGCGAGTCAGGCTGGTTTGGTCATAAAACCAATCCGACCATAAGACACTATCTTACTGCAATTCAGGCGCACAACTCAGCTGAAACACTAATGCAGCAAGATCCACTACCGCAGCAACATGCTGCAGGCAGAGACACCAATTAGCACACAGCCACTAGTGTTGTTTGCCAATCTCTCAACAATGCACGCACTCTGTGCATGTCTGCTCAACTCCACTGACCTCAGCACCCCTCTCTCTTTCCTTACTTCACTGCACCACCTCTCTTTTCATAGCACCAGACATGCATGCGGACAGGCCATGTTCCGCCTGGTTCTGCTATCACAGCAAGGTCCACCTGATCCCTCGACCAATCACGCCCATTGTGATTTCAAAAGGTTATCTGATGAGTAACCTTTGTATAGCAGATATAGATGATGACAGAAAAGTGACATCTCAAAGGTATTTATTTTCTTATGGAGTAATCTCCAAGAGGGGATAAGCGGTGAGAATTATAGGTGATGCATGTGAGTGCAGAATCACATATAGGCCTCGTGCCCCCAGATATTAAAATTTGGGAGGATTCACGCCAGCCCCCAAGTTGTACTATTGTCTGACCCACCTCCCTCAACTTGCGAGTTACTTAGCTACCGGTGATGCATGTGAGTGCAGAATCACAAAGAGGCCTCATGCCCCCAGATATTAAAATTTGGGAGGATTCATGCTAGCCCCCAAGTTGTGCTATTGTCTCACACACCACCCTCGACTTGGAAGTTACTTTGCTACCCCCGTAAACTTTAAATTATATTTGCAACATTTGTCCAAATCAACGTCAAATAAACAAATTATGCTGATGGGCACCAATACATTGGTTGCTGACGTTAGCACAGGTTTTGGCTTAACCTTACAGCATGTGCAATATTCATTCCAAACATAACTTCTATTAAAATATGAAATGGGATAAATAATGCAAAAAAGATGCTTCTTAAAAAAAGGAAATCATATTGCTAGCCTCACCAGCTCCTGGGAACACTCTAGCACTAGGAAAAGCTTGCAGATTACACTACACTCTTTTAGTGGCACTGCACGCCGCCAACACTATTTCACTACACTTAAGCTCCACAACGCAGCCACACGCTGCAGGCAGAGACACCAATTAGTGCACAGCCACCCAATCCCTCAACAACACATGCACTCCATGCTTCACTCACAAGCCGATCAACTCCACTACCCCCCCACCCTCTCCACCCCCCCTCCTCCTCCTCCACTCCTCACTTCATTTCACCTCTTTTTATAGCACAACGCAGCCCTAGTGCCTTCGTCAAGCTGACGTCTTTGACTTGGACTCCCAAGACAAAGACTAGAGTTCGACTAAGGCTTGACCCACACTAACATGCAACAAGGATTACACTAACAGATATAATCCAATATTAAGGAGCACTCATATGATTCCTACATGCAAATAAGGCCTACTCGCCAGAATACATGGGCCACTGGTCAAGTTTACTGTAAATACAAATATAAATATTTGGTTGGCTGATCAAGTAATTAGTTACTAACAGTGCTTTGGACAGATGCAGCAAATGGGTCAAAGTTTGGGTCTCTTATCTATGAAGATACTAGCTTTGGTCTGTTTGCTTCTCTTGCCGGCTTGCCTCGACTGGCGCTGGGCAAGGATAGCCTTGCCAGCGGAGGAGACCAAATTGGCTAGCTTGCTTCGGCAAGGAAAAATCTTGAAAGCGCAAGTAACGAGGCAGCTGTCAAAACATCCAAACATCACAAGCCTTGTTCAGCTAGGCCAGGAAAGTCAGCGAGGGTACCAAATGAACCCTTTATTTCATGTTGTTTCGAGTTGAAAGGTGTAAAACAGTACGCACAAAGACTGGGTAACAAGTGACAAATGGATATCTTATCTGCTATCCTGAAAACAGCTGGGGAATGCCCATGTGTTTTTTGCAAGTGTTCCTCCAACAGTTACTATTTCAACTTCCGTCCTTACCAAAAATACTAAAAGCAAAATAAATAATTATGAAAAATGATGCATTCAGATATATACACTATAAGGTCTTGTTCAGTTTACATCGTATTGGATGGGATTGAGGGGGATTTTATCCCTCCCAACCCCCTCCAATCCCTCCAATATGAGGCAAAACAAACAGGGCCTAAAAGGAATTCCAACTTCCGTGCAAAAACTTACCTAGTTCGACATCCCTGTCTTTCCCATATTCAACAACAAAAGCATGGTGTGAATCCAATGTTCCTCCACCAACCTCAGGATAAAAAACTATAGATCAACCAAGAAAATAAAATCAATATAAGAATCAAGAACTGAACATCTGGTTTTTCTCTATATACATAGCAGTCATTCAGGCAACCTCTAGAAATTGGAGCTATGAACTGTTCCATGAACTGGTTCAGCATGGCTTCCAGACCAAAATCATCAAGGACAGCACCATACTTGTTCATTGTATTTGGCCTCATGATCTTAAATTTCATCGCATGGACCCATTTTTCAAAGTTCTCTACCTAGAAAAGTGAACGCGGTTAGAAATTGATTAGCATAGCTCGACGAAAATCTTATTCATTTGTTCTGAATTTACCATACCTCCTCCAATAACATTTCACAGAAAGTCGGCTGCAACATAGCAAATGAATAAACACCAGGAATTGGCTCTTTCATAATACTTCTAAAGCTTTCTTCAGAATTTCTCTTAACAGCTTCAAGGAATGCTGGTAAGAAGAATGCTGAAGGATGCATATTGTATAATTCTTCATGAAGTGGCTGCCAAAGTAAAAAAAATGAAAGAGGTTGGTTTCTAGCATATAAAGAGGAACAAATAATGTTAAAGAAAATTGCCATTGGAACACACATGCAGGACTTACAATTTCAAAAAAAAAAAAAAATAGGATTCAGGGGATTGTTTAGCAAATATTTTCAAAATTAGTAAATAGCAACTTTAACTCATCCATTATTAAGTATAGTCTGAACTCAAATCTACAAAACAAGCTGGAAGGCCACAGAAGATCCCATTAAGTTTGTTTCCAAAGGAAAAGTCCCGTAGGTAATGGAATAAACACTCTTTTCTGGACTGATAAGTGGATTCATGGTAAAAGTATTGAGGAGCTGGCTCCCCGGCTTTTTGCTGCGATCCCACGAAGACGAACCAGATCCCGCACGGTCAGGAAGGCCCTCACTAACAGGACATGGGTTTCAGATATCTTGGGAGCTCTCTATGTTGGAGTCTTGACAGAATATCTCAAGGTCTAGGATATTATGGAAGAGATAGTACTGCAGCCTGAGGTTGAGGACACACATTCATGGCGACTCTCATCCATGGGGCAGTACTTGGCAAAGTCTGCATACAAGGCAGCGTTCATAGGTGCGACACAGTTTGGACCATGGGAGAGGATATGGAGGTCCTGGGCACCACCTAAATGCAGATTTTGCATGCGGTTAGAAGCACACAAACGCTGTTGGACTGCACACCGTCTGGTACGGCATGGGTTGCCTCATCAGGACCACTGTTCATTTGGTGATCAAAAGGAGTCAGTGGACCACCTTCTTGTCGGGTGTGTGTTTGCTAGACAATTTTGGTTCCATATGCTGCGGCAAGTCAGCCTACACTCGCTAGCTCTCCAACCAGATGAGCAATGCTTTGATTCTTGGTGGCAACGAATGGATGAGGCAGCAAGCGGACTGCATCATGATGGGATCAACACTCTAGTAATCTTGGGAACTTGGATGCTTTGGAACCATAGAAATCGGTGTGTCTTTGATAGTGCAGTTCCCAGCTTGGCTGGTTTGTTGGCTGCAACAGGAGAGGAACGACAACTCTGAACGATGGCTGGAGTCCGGGGGTTAAACCACTTGACTGCAGCCATCCCGGACGGTTAGTAGTCCGAGTGTGTTTTAGTCGCTATCTATCTAACACAGGCGCGAATGTAAATCAAAAAAAATTGTGGGTGGGTGGGTGTGGTGTTGGGTGTTGTATCGGGTTCTCTACCCGTTTTCTTCTTAATATAATGAAATCGCAGCTCTCCTGCGTTGTTTCGAGAGAAAAAAAAAAGCGCTACAGAAAAAGCTGCAGACTAGTGCATGCATGTCAGTCCCTAACACCTGCTATCAACCCCCTCCTCTTTCTACTGCTACACGTCTATCCTCATCCAACCCCCTGGCTCGTCACTTCATCAGACACCAGTCAACACTGCAGTACATGCTGACATGGCAAAAAAAATTCAGGCACATGAGTCTGTCCATGTAACATTGCTGTTAGAATATATTAGGCAACTCCAGATATGGTTAGTTTAGGATTGATTGTAATCCCAGGATAACCTTCTTTATCTCTAGGAGAGGCGACTTGCCCTCCAAGCCATGTACTCATATTCGCCCTAGAGGCTCAATGCAATACATCCCATACATTATACCTAATCTTACATGGTATCACGAGTCTAAGTTCCAATCATGAAATAGACAGAACAAAATACTCAGTATCAGCAATTGGCTCACTCAAGTTTACAAAGGATAATATCTGCTTTCAAGCAGAATAGATAAATATTTAATTTATCTAAATAGAGAATGGTATTAATCTTGTTGTCCAGCGTATGTGCATACATCCTTTCACATGGATATGTAAGTCAAGAAGTCAGGTGCTATCTGAGTCAAGTAGTATATCTAATCAAGGTTAATGAGAACTCTAGAAATAATCTGATTGTGCGAATGGGTTGCTCACTTGCTCTAGTGAATCAGCTAAGCTCTCCCCTATATACAGTTATGCAACTTGCTTTGTGAATATGAGAGAAAATGAGAAAACGGTGCTAGTTGCGCTGCACCAAAAAAGGCTCGTGTATTGTTTTCATGTTTTCTCATACGAGCAAGTGCTTGAGGGTATATCAGGTGATACTGGTTGGACACCAACATAAATACAGCTTTGCTAGTATTGTAATCAAGCTGAAATTGACTAGATTCATTTTTTAAAGTATGATAAAAATGTTCAAACCTAAGAATACACAAAGATGTACCTGCTGTGGAACTTATAGATTATGGCATACTAGCTTGAAGCATAATCCATAAACCAGCAATGCATAGCATTATGGATGTGAGCTCTTTGCCTAAATACTTTTCAGATATCCTGTCTGCTGGACAAACCTAATCCAATCCAGTATGTTGCACGGCAACAAACTTCAGATACAAAATAACATATGGACTCTGGGCATCACATAAAGCAGATCGGATATGAATAATACAAATGCACAATACACAACTCATGGCAGTATGTTCAATGTTATTCCAACAGAACTTCCAAAAGAACCAAGGCTTTGAAATCATGATAAATCAGACATAATGGGTATTTCGCAGGTACATCTAGCTATAGTGATGTACAAATGAATAAGAGAAAAACTGCAAACCTTGTAAAGGTGGAGTATCCTCTGCCTGTACTCTTTGTGCCTTTGCACCTGCAATATGATCAAGATACTTGACATGTGAGCCTTAGTAGCAGGCCAATTAGAATATTTGTGAAGAAAGAGATAGTTATAGCAAGTAAAAGGTATAAAAGGGAAATGGCCTTGCTATAAAACTACGTGCCGTTGAAATTCTTGCTAATGAACTACGTAAAACAAAGCCCTCGATGCTTAGATGCCATACAACTCATATAGTTGTTTTAATTAGGATACTTTCCGAAGCACCTGTGAACACTACACAGCACCAGAATGACCTCTTTCACCACTGGCCCTCCCAACTACTCTTTACATCAATATTGCCCATCTCCCCCCAACCCCAGTTCCCCAAGCTCCAGTTGTTTGTCAATGCCGCATCCACCTCCCCCAGCCACCTCTTGCCAGCAATATCTCCACTAGACAGCAATATATCCATCCAGCCCACAGCCAGCAATGCCCACCACCACCTTGCAAAAAATCTCCTTTGCGGATCATTGAATTCCAGGATTGTGGGTTAAACCCAGTCCTAACCTGACCCTTGACCTGGCCAAAACTGCCCCAGCCCTCAAAGAAGTTCACCGTGGTGAAATAACCCTTCATCTTGAAGCTAGACTAAACTATTGAAATTTTAAGTGATTTCCAAACATTACTTGAGTGCCACCTATAGTCCTAGCAAACTTAAACATTATACTCATAAAAATAATTAAAAAAACAACCATCTGCATTAATAGTACTACTGCTCATACATGTCATAAAGTACCTAGATAGGAGGGATGAAAGCCGGACCTTGTTGCGCTCGCCCTGGGGCCAGTAGCGCGCGAGAATGTCCCGCATGAATTGCAGCTTGACGTCGCGGTCGGCATCGAGGAGGCTTGGTGGGAGATGCCGCTCGAGTGCGCTGTACACGGCCGGCGCGTACTCACCACGAACATCGCTGTAGTCCTGCGGCTTGTGCTCCGCGTTGGGATTCGGCCGTAGCCGCCGGTCCGTGTGCCCCGTCGCCGCCGCTGCCCGGCCGGCCGGCCGCGACGGTTGCGCCAGCGCCAGGCCGTTCCCATTCCCCATCGCCACCTGGACCTCGTCCCGTCGCTCCGCCGGGCCGTCCAGAGCCATGGGCACTGTGGGCGATCTCACAGCATCGAGCCGTTTAGGGCTAGGGTTTGTAGAACGATTTGGGGAAGGGCTAGGGTTTCGATACAAGCTGTTATTGCCGTTTTACGGGCCTCTTAGGCTGTCTCAACAGCCGACGCAAACGATGACCCAAATACATTTCGCATAACGCACAGTTATTTTGCGTAGCTAAACCGGTCTCCAACAGCAGACGCATACCGAGCAGCCATTTTGCTTCCCCATCGCAACGAGAGGCAAAGCTGGGTCTCCTATGGACGAGACGTAAACAAGAAAACGCTCGTAGTGGTGGGGCCAAGAGTCTCGGTGTCTGTCTCCTTGCTCATGACAGGCTCCTACATCCGCGAGGTCGAGCTCCTCATGATCGGTGAAGTTGAGCTTCCCACAACCGACGCGTAGCACGGCAAGGCACGGCCACCTGTGGGTGAGCCGCGCAGCAGGATCGAGCTCCTCATGGCCGGCAGCGTCGAGCTCCCCATGTCCGGTGAAGTCGAGCTTCCCATGGCCGGCGAGGCACGGCCGCCTGCGAGAGAGCCGTGCAGCGAGGTCGAGGTCCTCCATCCGGCGAGGTCGAGCTACCCATGGCTGGCGGCGGCGTCGAGCTCCCCATGACCAACGGAGGACGGAGGTAGAAGAAGCATCTCGCTCACGAGGAGGCTCCGCACCTGATGAGGATGTGAGCTCTCATTTTGGGTCTGCTGTTGGAAACAAAAGATTTGGGTGGTAACTTTTTTTTTTCTATGTGTGACCCAAATCGACAAATGCGTCTCGCATTTGGCTATCCCTGGTTGGAGTTAGCCTTAAAAGCGAGTTTTTGGCTCGCAATTGTACTCTGTCTTCACGACTAAATATGAACCTTTATCTTTACCTATTTCTAATCTAAAGCAAGTAACGTATCTGTCAAATTTTTCGTAGGTCCTGACATGTGGGGCCCACCCGTCAGCTGTTGTGTCTTTCTCTCTTCAAAAACCTGCCGCACTCACGACCCACCTGTCAGTCCCTATATCCTATCTCTCCGTCCAAAAACAACACGTCAACACCGACTCCACAGAGGCCAACTCTAGGTACCACGTTGGTATATAAGTGCGTTTTCCACTCGTTGTGCAAGCGAGGTGGGACTAAACACAAGTCCTCCGCACCCAGTACGCCACCGCGGCTCTGCGGGCTACGGATTACCCACTCGTGGGCTGCTCTCTTGCGGCCTAGCTGCCCACTAACAAAGCGCACGATGCGGGCCTCTGCTTCCTCTCTCACGGAGTCACGGGCTTCGCGGCCAGCCATATGATGTCAACCCATCACCGATTCCGGCCCGGCCGCACATACACCACACGCCACGTTGTTCCCAATAGGCTTTGCCTCAAGAGCCCAGGTCGTACGCTGTCTCCCTGTCGTACACGCGATGGCTGTTCTGCGTGCCCTATAAGAACGGAAGCATTTGGTCTCACGATCTCCCTAGCCGCCGCTTGATTGAATCCGCCCACGTATAGTGTCGACACTCAGGTCGAGCGAGATGAGGCGGAGGTCGTCGAGCAGCGTGAGGTTGTCGACACATGCTCAGGAGCGCAGAGCGCTTGGTGGTGACTAGACTATGCGTGGACGCACCGGTTTCGAGCTTGGGGCTTGGAGCAGCCGGAACACATGGAGACGGGTGCTTGCGACGTGCACTGTGAGAACGGAGACCGTGGCAGCGTGTTCTACTGGAATGCAGTGTGGAACGACGAGCACCGTCGAGATGTTCCGTGACATGGTTGGATTTCCCAGTGAGCAAACATATTCACGTAGTATTCCGAGCCACTCAGCGTGTGCGCCGGCACATCAGAGTTACCAGCCATAACCTACATAGATCAATTGAGTTGTTGAGAACTGCGCAAAGCACATGTGTACTTCCATTTTCAGTTTTGTCGTTGATTCAACTACTAAGCTTGGCAGCAGACAGCTGCATTCGGATCGATGGTCAGGTTTGTTCATGGGGTGTCATGATCTGGACAGCTACAAGGTTTCCGCATAGATGCTAAAAAGCATGAAGTGTCATGGACACATGGACATCAATAGATGCTGGTTTTCAACAAATGGCCAACTGTTACGTTGTTTCCATGTATTCTAAATGTCAAGTACAAAGGGTCTAAGAGCTCAAAGAAAATTATTGATGCGATTTCATGGATCAGATCATGTATTTGTTTCCAAAAAAAATAAAAAATGGAGCTGGTCATGTCAAATCATCAATGACGTCTGGATACATGCTACAAATGGTTAACCAAATCCCGTAGCAACGCACGGGCATGTTTGCTAGTTAACAGTAAAACTAATAAATGCATAAGAATGGTGAGAAAAACTTTGCAAACGTTAGGATAACATAAATTAATTACAAAACTAATTATATCTTTTTGTGCGAATCACACAGTACAGACGTAGGTACTCATATACACGCACGCACACTTGCCCTACAAACATACACACGCAATCCACCCCTATGAGCACCTCTGAAAGACTGAGCCGGTAAATCTTCCAAATTGACGAAGTCACCACAGACGCCTCGCTATCGAGGGGCACGTCGTCTACCACTGAAAGAACCGCGCCGGTTAAATCCTGAAATAAATCCAGGAAAATGCGAGCATCAGTGCCGAGTCGAGGACTCGAACCCTGATGGGTCCGTTCCACCACAAGGAACCTTGTCAGCTGAGCTAGAGCTCAGTTCGCAAAACTAATTATATAGATGGACTATAAATTGTGAGACAGATCTATTAAACCTAATTTTATCGTCATAAGAATATGTTTAATGATGAATTATTGTAGCACGACAATGTCTAACGATATACTCTCTATGTTTTGAATTATTAGTTGTCTGACTTTTTAACCCTAATTTTGATAATTCGTCTTATTCAAAAAATTATGTGAAAATTATTTTTTTTGTTATGGATTGCTTTATTAATAAAAGTTCTTCAATAATGATTTAAATTTGACTATGTATAATTTTTTTAATAAGACGAGCGGTCAAACTTGGGTAAAAAAAGTCAAATGACTTATAATTTAAAACGGAGGAAGTAAAAAAATTAGGTTTAATAGATTCGTCTCGCGATTTATACTCCATGTATGTATTACTTTTGTAATTAGTTTAGGTTTGTTTCCAAAGATTGGGCATGACAAGTTTGCAAACTTTGTTCACGACCTCTAGGTCTAACGTGCGGCTAACTCGCAAGACAAAATCATTAATCCTAATTAAGTCATGATTCTTGGCTCTAGAACAACGACGTTGGATATAAACTCTACGTATTTTAATTAAGAGTAAAGTTCATCCTATAGCTTCGTTGCCTCATTTTAATAAGTTGTAAACCCTTTCGCGTACATGAAGTTTGAAAGAGCGTCTAGGTCCGTCAATTGGTTGTGGTGATTATTAATGACATAATCATTACGACTAATGTGTGTTTTGCAGTGGTAATTTTTAAGTTAGTGTAATGATGGGCTTTTGTGAAATCATGAGTGACGAAAACTTGGTTTGTATTGAAATTGGCATTGTAAAGTTATTAGCATAATTACATAGGGTGATATGCTTGTGTTAATATGTTGCGCTCTTGGTAACGTATTTTGATGTGTTTCTACACTCGTGGTAGTGTAGGTGGTATTGACATTGATGTGACACACACATGGGAGTGGTGTCGCATGGACTAATCTTGAGTCAAGGCTTAGGACTGGTGCTCCTATGCGTTTGTGTGTGTTTCATGTGTGGAGGTGTTGCTTGATGCAGACTGTGGTCGGTGACTGTCGGTATGATATCCTCATGGATTAAGTACCCGGCTGGGCCAGCCTATGGGTCGGCCCATAATCAAGACATGTCGGCTAAGACATAATCTGTTAAAGGATGGCGTGCATTTAGGAAGATCTCTAGTTTTAGGAAAGTTAGAGATATACTTGTAGAAGATTACTAGTCCTATATGGTTTCCTTTGTAATGTTGCCCTTCGACATATATAAGAGGAGGTAGGGACCACCTCTACAATTGAATTCAATACAAGATAAAGATACAAGACTTAGGGTATTACACACTTGTCACCTTTCTCTTAAGGATCTCGACGCCTAGGTTCCCAAAACCCTCTCTCGGGGTATCCCTTCAAGGTCCAGTCAGCATAAATCGCCGACATTTGGTGCCATCCGTGGGGATCTAAGTTAAGTGTTCCTCCCTGAAGCCTATGGCACGATTCAACGCCTCCATGGTCACCAAGTTTGCGGAACGCACGACTTTTCTTTTTGGTTCTTGGTTCTGCTTCACCGACCAACATGGCGATCTCCACCGCGAGCTCTTCAATGACTCAACACCGGTTCCTCCACTGCCTACTGTTGAAGGACATTATTTACCAATTTATAGTCAAAAGTTCCACCAACATTTCTATTAAAATAATGATCACTACAAGAAACCATTTAATCTGTGACATTTTAAATTTTTCATAGATCGCAAAAAATTTGTCACAAATCAGTGTTTATGGCAATATCTGATAACGTCATGGATTAAGCGTCACAGATTAAATCGCGTAACGTTTTCAGCAAAATCTCACCATAATTTCCAAGCCATACATTAAAGAAAACAAAGAAAACCCAAATTTCATATATATATATCTCCCTTTGTGGAGCTGCCGCTGCAGCAGATGAGCAATGGCCTCTACGCCGTTCTGCTCTACTAGGCCATGGTTCTCGACATCCTGCAGCTGCAGTTGGGGATGCTGACGGCCGTGTCGCTCGCGCCGGAGACGTGCCGCCCACACGACCATGGCAAAGAGCTTGCTAGTGGTGGGCGAGGCTGGCGGCGTATGTGGTGGTGGTAGGCGCCTCATGATGGAGCCGTGGAGGTGCTGGTGGTGTCGTGGTGGGCGTCCGATGGTGGAGGTGCTGCTGGTGTCCTCGTGGGCGGCGGCTGGATGGAGAACCAGACGGCGGCGCTGTGGCAACGGCGGCAGTGTCGATTCGGAATTGGGTGGCAATGGTCGGCGGCGCAACGCGGGATCTACACGAAGCGACCTCACCGAGCAACGCTCCCTCGACGCTCGACTCGAATCGCCGGAGAAACAATGGGCGGCAGCGGAGAAGATACGTGCGACCGTCGCTGGAAAAGGGGATTTATTGGCGATAGATGTGCGGCCAATGTATTTAGTTAAGTAAAATAAAATACCAAACTTCACACGAAGTCAGCTATGGTCTAGTGGTAGGCAGAGTTCCCCCAGAGCAACAGGTTCTGGGTTTGAACCCCCTTGGTCCCTTCCTGTGATTTTTTTTTTGAGGTCGGGCTGACCTGGCTCTGCCGCAATTTTATTTCTTAAGTAAAATAAAATACCTAAGCTACTATATGTGCAGTTGTGGTCTAGTGGTTGATAAACTCCCTCCATAGCAGTAGGCTTAGAGTTCAAACCACGCTTGGTGTGCTTTTTTAATTTTTTACTATTTTTTCTAGAACTATAGGACTTATTTTTTGCTGCATGCAATGATTTTTTAGATTGAATTTAAAAGCTTGCAAATTGTGATAAAATCGATAAAACATCACAATATTTTGGGCTTTGTATTCATAATTGTGAATCTGTGAGGTTTTTGCTTAAATGTCACATGTTTTTGGGCTCGATTGTGACGAAATCGATAAAACATCATAGAGTTTTGGGCTTTGGATCTATTCCTACGAATCTGTGACATTCCGTGAAAACATCGTAAAGAATTTGTCACAAATTAAATTGCTTGTTGTAGTGGTTGTAGGGGCAATCCGGACAAAAACCGGCTTTAAAGCCTGAAACATGGAAACATTATTTATTCTTACAACTTCCACGAGTTTTGGATGAAATAATGTTGTAGGGGCAATCCGGACAAAAACCGACGAAAATGAGCTAGAAGCCTGGCCGGCCGACCCTATGCTCGGTCGGCAAGCCGCCCACTTTGCCCAATCGGCCACGTCATCGATCCATGGGCAACAGACACACTCTCCAACAATCCCAACCGTGAGTTTGGTGCCGGTTTGATCTGATAGTACCAAAAGGACAAGCAAATGATATGAGGGCCCACCTTTTGGGCACAAACCACCTCGGTGCATGCAATTTACAGTGGAACCGACATCTAGGGTCCATCTGGAGTGTCCACACGAAAGGCGGTGGAAATCAACAGAATGGACGTCCGGCCGGCCCTAGGCTCGGCCGGCCAGCCCACCTTTTTGGCGGCCCAAGCCTAGCTTCTTCTGTCGGTTGCTTAAGCCAATTTAGTGCCCAAACCGCCATGAAGTTGCTATCAAAGATGTCGTACCCCTCACTCTCAACTCACCATTCCGAGGGAGAGAAGAAGAGTCTCAAAACGTAGTTGCTCCACCTTAGTTGTAGAATAGGAAGAGTGTGAAATGAGCGCTTGGCTGACAGCCAAGCTGGGAGGATAGCCGGGTTTGTCAGTTCTACTCCAACAAGGAGCCGAGCCGGGTTTGTCAGCTCTACTCCAACTATATATCCACCTCAGAGGAATGAAGCTAATTTGAGTAAGTTCCTCGTCTAACTTCAGTGTCTCACTAGTTCTTCTTACTTTCAATAATTTGTCTAGTAGCTTACATTGATATGTGGGATCCCTTGTCTGCGCGAGTTAGCAAGCCTGCTCGTTTGGGGTTTCTTCCTGGCTTAAGCTGAGGCAGAAGCCAGTAGTTAGATAGCTTAGGCGTGGTGGCTATGCTTGATAGTTACCTTGGGTTGTGTTCCACCCCACGGTACCGTTGTGGTAGACGTCAGGTGATGAGAGCTTTGTTCGTCCTTTGTAGTCCACCACATTTGGGTGTTTTCATAACAGTAGTGCAGATTGCTGTTGGACCTCACTCTCACCCCTTGCTAAGGTCCTTCCCTTCCAGCCGTCAAAGCAGATCATGTTAGTGAGTAGCAATTTATCTGGGTAATTAGTTGGCTAACTGAAGTCAGACCCTCTACCCATGTATCTCTTCTCTCTTAGTGGGTCTGGTTGAATAGTTATAGGCTTAGCTGCATCTATCGTTCCTTGGGTTTGACATCTAGATTTTACTCTCCTAGTGGAAGGCTACATTGGTCTCTATGCGCTTGTAGACTTATTCGTAAAGGCTATGAAGTGCCAACACCGGCCGGCCAATGTCTCCAACCTTGACATATGCCTAGGATGTCCACAAAACACATATATATTACAAATATGGATCATAGAGAACACAATGTTCGAATAAAATAGTTAACATCAACATCAGAGTTTCACACCAGACATAGTCTTACATAAATAACACAGCGGGAGTCTTGTTATTATTAAATGCTCTTAACTAGTAGAGAGCCTCAAGACCACAGGGACACGACTGGTTGAACACAGCTAGAAGTACGGCAGATCCTCCGGAAACTCAGCAAGCGACTGATCATTCACTGCTCCATCTGTTACCCATCTAGGATTTTGTTAAATAATTTCAAGTGTAAGCAAACCATCTTACTTAACAAGTATAACACGGGTTATGCAAGAACAAAAGGCTTAACACGGTTATACTGCATTAGCACTTTTGGTTGTTTCATTTTATTATCATCCAAATTACTATAAATAAGTAGAACCCAATTATGAACCCATTAATAATAATATATGAGCACTTATTACACCATCATCTTCCTCTAACATCATCTTCTAATAAAAAATTATCCAGGACGCTCGTGACCGTGAGCTTACGGCTATCATGATAGATTTTATACTCTGAAGAGGTTTTGCCATTTCCCCCCGGTCGCATAAAGCCCAAAAGAACTTACGCTACGAGGCCTTTCACAAAACACCCAAACAAGCACAGTAGCCGTTTTGGTTCAACATAGGTAGCATAACCCAAGGCATCGAGATTGACGTATGCTCAGGGCGCAACATGAGGGAGTGAATGGCATTCGGAGCGAGAGCGCAATCATCGCAACGTGCGAAGCTTCCATACACCGGGAGCTTACCACACAAGACTATGCCTAATGAGACATAGCCAACGGATCAATACGTCCTCGATGGATCAAACTATACTCTCACCCATGTTCCCACATACGTCTTTTAGTAACCACTGGCGAGCTAGGGACATACATGCTAATTGTCCAAGACCAGAGTCATTATAGTTCCAACGGTGGCGAACAGGTTCCTGGGTTGCCGGTTTAAGAACCGGACCTTACGGAGAGACATTAGAACAAAGCACGAGGCACATGCTCTAATTCCCTGAACCAACCTTATAGAGACACTAGAACAAAGCACGAAGCACATGTTCTAGTTCCTAGTACCATGTTGCTAAAAAGCATATTTTAATCATCATTATAGTGAACCATTAATTCCATATTAACAATTGAATACATATTGTTAGCAGCGCGTAGCGAATTCTAACCATAATACATAAACCCGGGTAAACATGGAATAAGGTAAAGACTAGTATCAACCTTAAAGTATAAAATGATTTGACAGATGCATATGGATGTATGATTAAATGGTGTATAGGTAACAAGGATTGTCCATGCTATACTTGCCTTCCTCGAAACTCTACTGCTGCTCAACTTCTTTATGGGCTTGATCTCTGGCAAACTCCTCGAAACTTGATCTCCAAATTCTCTTGATTACCATCTAACATCACACAGGCACATACAAGCAAACAAATGCACCGATAAATAAACAAACAGTACACACATGGGTAACAGTATTGAACAAGCATAGAAGCAAATGGTGGTCTCAGAAAGGATTGCCAGGGCACTAGGCTAAGCTAAGATTGAAAAGGTACAGTTATCGAGGAATTTATATTATAAAGGAAAACAAAGATTATACGTTTCATTTATTTTCATTAAAAATAGGAATGCAAAGAATATTTCATGTATAAGTTACACCAATTAACAATTAACTTTAGAAAAGAATTATTCATGAACCTCTAATCCAGTGATCTTATTATTCATGTTTAGTCAATTATAATTCATAAACATATTCATATTAATGTTAACATATGAAAACTCGAGATATAACCTATTGTCGTGTACCTAGATTAGGGGTCTCCTATTCTAGGAGGTAATCGCCTTAGAAAAGCAAAGAATCCTACTGTTTATCTAACGTATGCGATTGAGATCGAACAACAAGGCCCACGACCCGATCAAGGAAAACGGCTACCTGAGGCCCGGCACAAGGGCACTCACGAGCGCCCCACAAACTCCGACCCACTCGAGGTTACCAACTACCCCCGAGCGGGAGTGATCTCCGTCTCGCTTGAGACCTCCCTATCGACCCCACCAAAGGGCCTTGACTCCAGGGACTTCGCCTCGATAGAGACTCCTCCTTGATTCACGGGGGGACGCGCCCGCCTGCTCCTCTGACGGGCGCATTTAATGTTTCGTACGACCGCATGGTGCGGGGGTCAAAAGGCAATAACCACCACACACTATCTAGGGAAATGATCGCGACCACTTTTGCCTGCACCGTCCACTGTGCGACCAACTCCTGATACGGTGCAAGCATGTAGTGCACTGTGCGGACTATCTCACACTGTGCCTTGACGCTATGCTGACAACTCGCATGCCTTTTTTGGTGGAGAAACCTCGCTGCAGCATGGGAGAACCCTCGAATATGTGTACGGATATGACTAGATGACAGCACCGGTCAGCGATACTCCTGGAATACCACCCCTCGACGGTTGCGATGGCTCGAATCATCAGCAAATATTGCGCATACCGCTTATTGGAGCTGAAGCTGGCTCACACGATTTACGCCCGGCATGATGAATTGCGAAAGGACGGAAGACATGTCCTGTGCCACGTCTCCACTACAACGTCATTGTAGCCTACTTTAGTTTCCTACACACAACCCTTCATGTAACCTCTCCTCCCCCCTTTAACCATAAAAGGGGGAGAGGAGAGCACGTTTCGACAGGCTAGACCACACCCGTATTCACACACACTCATCCACAATCGATATTGGCACTTGCCTCATTCAATCCTAGCAGAACACTTGGAAGCTTCCCTTCCTCTCTCGCCAAGCTTGTAAACCCCCATACGAGCACCCCTGGTTCAAGATACAGACAATCACATTCCTTGCTAGACGTATGACCTCATGGTCGGAACTAGCATAAACCTCTCGTGTCCCCGTGATCATCTTGCATCACATTAGAGAGGCGTGATCCGCAACATGATTACTTATTAGTGTCGGGCCACGAATCCGAGCACCAACACCTATGTAGCTTTTACCAATGAAACAAATTGAATAATCATTAATTAAATTAAGTTGGAAGCTTGCCTCAGTCCATCCTAGTAGGACACTTGGAAGCTTCCCTATCTCTCTTGCCAAGCTTCTAAACCCCATACTGAAAGAGCATCTAGGCCCCTAATTCGGTTTTGGCGATTAATGGCAACATAATAATTGCGACTAACAAGTGTTTTACAGAAACAAAGTTAAGTTAGTGCAATGATGTGCTTTCATGGTATTCTTGGCCCCCATCATTCGCGAATGATTGTATTGGTGCAAAGGATAAGCTAGTTCTAAGTACCGTTTGGATGATGAGAGGCACTTAGAGTAGTTTAGGTCTTTGTTTTCCTTTGGCCGTACTATAAAGGGGGGGGTTGAGGATTGGTAGCTTGACCTAGATGGAACTAGAGTTTAGGTGTGGTGCACACTTGTGAAATCTAGTGCTAGGTAGCTATGTCGAAGCCCTTGAGAAGGTTGGTAACTCAAAGAATTTGAATTGGACGAGTTACAGCGTTAAGAAGATTGAATTCTGTTTTGCTCAGTAGGGACTGACTAATTCGGTGTTCACTGGGGCAGTGACCGAATCAGTCGGTGTCCTGTTTGCTTTGCAAAGTAAACAGGGGCACCGACTCATTCGGTCCCTGTCAGCAGGGTTCACCGAATCAGCCGGTGCCCTTGGCCATTTGTTAGCCTAAGTCCCAACGATGGGGCCGACTGGTTCGGTGGGCACCACCGAATCAGTCGGTCATTATGGCTAGAAATGGTTGTTCAATACTGAGTGAAAATAGAGGGGGACCAATTGATTCGGTGATCCCCATGAAGTCCCACCGAATGGGTCGATGGTCACTGGCTAGACGTTGGGAGTTCAAATCCAAGGAGGCACCGATTGGTTCGGTGGCCATCTTTGGAGGGCACCGAATCAGTCGGTCCCTCTGTGTCAGCACTAACGACTAGTGCTTTTGAGTGGGCTATTTATAGCCACTCCACTCCTACTTGTAGACTCTCTTGCCACACGAAAATCACTGTTCATCCAGCTGCTGTTGTGAAGTGCTAGAGGGCAAGAGAGGCACTTGGTTTGATTGGTGTTCTTGGTCTTGTGAAGATTAAGGACTCTCTTTAGTGCTTTAGAGTAGCAATTGTGCATCCATCTAGCTCTTGGTCTAGTTTAGGTCAAGTGAAGATCTTTGGCTTGTTACTCTTGGTGATTCGGCATCACCTAGACTACTTGGTGGTGTTGATCTTGGGAGCTCACGTGGAGATTGTGTGAAGTCCCAAGAAGGTGTACACGGTTTGGAATCCACCGTCCCGGACTGGAAAATGGATATCCCCTACGAGAGCACTTGATCCTTACGCGGATCAAGGGGGAGCTATACCCTTGCGTGGGTGCTCCAACGAGGACTAGGGGGGAGTTGCCGACTCCTCGATTCCTCGTGAAAAATCGGCTTCCTACTCTTCTCTTTACTTTGAGCAAGTTTACTTTCCGCATTTCTATTCCTAGACTTGCCATGTTAGAGTAGGATTGGAACTAGGTTGCTAAACTCTTTTCAACACTAACTAGGCACAAACCACACGTGTAGGCATATGGGGTGAATTGGCTTATTGCATAGAGTTGTTTTATTGCTTAAAATTTTGTAGAAGCCTAATTTACCCCCACTCTTAGGCATCTTGATCCTTTCAATTGGTATCAGAGCCTCGTTGCTCAAGATAGGTGTTGGCACTTCTTAACGTCACAGGAATTGTGTCGTTAGAAAGCCAGTGGGAAACTCTTGCCCTATAGAATAAAATATTCTGCAAGCGCATAGAATGACCGTGTAGCACTTCACCTTGGAGTATTCCAGGGTATCGTAAATTTCCACGGGGAAGCTCTTTGGTTAAAGTGATATTGAGAAATTATACCAGGAACACATTCTAGAAATATACACCAACTATCTTAGGGGAGATAACTGGGCGCAAAGATATGATAGGTGGCTGCCCTAAATGACTTAGCTTATCTAAAAGGTAAGCTAGATAGAAGGTCAAAATGACCAGCGACACAGGAGACTTCTACACTTAGAGATAGAAAAGAAGCTGGGAGAACAACGAGTGAGAAAGGATTCCTAAGACACTCCTAAACTTATCAGAAAGCCTCTAAAGATCTAGACTAGAACTCTACCTAGCTGTCAGGGAAAAGAGCTTACTTCGGCGGCTGGAAGAGGAAAGGTCCAGACGGGATAGAAGGGGGACCTAACGGCAACCTGCAACTACTGCTATGAAAACACCCGAACGTTGTGGTCGCACAAAGGACGCACAAGGCTATCACCACTTGCCGCCTACCACTCTCTTTCCGTGGGGTGGAACACAATTCTAGCTAACACCTAACCAAACACCACGTCTGGGTTCGATGCTAGGATTTCATGTGAGGCCTTCATAAGAAACCCCCCTCTACCTAGGAGACGGCTAAATCTCCTAGTCCGGGCGAGAAACCCATAAGGTAAAAGCCTGACAAACTAACTAGACTCTAACTGAATCTAAAGGTTATGAAAGGATCATACTACTTTCCTAGATAAACTAAGGAAAGCAGGAAAGGAAAGCTTAACCGATAAAGTAAAGAAGATAACTATATTGATAAAGGAAATATCCGAAGTATAAAGAAAAGATACAAGAACTTTACCCGATCTCCGAGAGACTCCGGAACCTCGAGGCAAGCTCGACTCAACTCTAACTCCCAACTCTAATCTACTCTAGAAAATATAAAAAGTAGAGAAGCTCCTTCTTGGTGTGTGTTGAGAAGTGAAGTGGAAGCCTCCTTTTGTAGCTTGAGCAGGTCGGTTGAGCATCTTGGTGGTTAAGTTAGCTCAGCATGCAACCGTCCTCAGAAGAGCGCCTTGAACGGAGTCGGTGGCTGGCCGTTCGGCCAGGGTTGGTCGCCATCTAGCACCGCCTTTCGCAGCAACGCTCTGGATTGCCTCCTGGTGTCGGTAGTTATGACGGTTATTAACTGCCTGGCAGTTAAGGCATGCAAGTGGGCCCTCTAATCCATGTGATATGCCTTTCGGGCCCTTTGATCAAACCGTTATTGGATGAATGGCTTGGATGCTTTGCATGTGTGCTAGTTTGCTCCTGGATCAGTGACTTGTCATTTGGCCGAGATGTCTGGCCGGCCGGTCAGGACTTGGCCGGTCGGCCAGGCTTTTTGCCCGTTTTTGTCCTATTTTCTGCCACGTGTCCCTGCATTCACAACTTCACCAAAACTTGTGGAATTTGTTAAATATAAGCAAAATATACATGGAACATTGTGCAAACTTCTCATTTTATCCGAAATGTTGACGGTCACAAGGTGTCATAATGGCCGTCAACACACCCCCAAGCTTATCCCTTTGCTCGTCCTCGAGCAAAGCTAAAACTTAGGCTCGGTGGATCAGGAGTTGCGTCAATG
Organism: Digitaria exilis; assembly: GCA_015342445.1. Taxonomy (NCBI): domain Eukaryota; kingdom Viridiplantae; phylum Streptophyta; class Magnoliopsida; order Poales; family Poaceae; genus Digitaria; species Digitaria exilis. The sequence goes on along the minus strand of JACEFO010001985.1, from coordinate 249,706 downwards.
CATACCCCCTACAAGTACCCTGTGCATAAACCTAAACTCTGACAAAGTAGATTGAATTAATTGGCACATAATCAATTCTTACCTTTGCTCATCTGTGGGGCTTATTGCTTTTCGTCTTTGTCACAGGCAGTTGGAAAGCTAAACGATCATCACCGGAGTTTCTTGCAGCTGTTCAGGTTCCTCCTCGGGGAGATAATTTTCACAAAGATGGTAAATATCCCCGATGGTACTCTCGAGTCACTCAAGTGTATAAATCCTCACCTTGGTCGAACCGACCATGACTCCTACTCTAATGGCCGATATCTGGAGCATTGGGTAGGGAAAAAGAAGCATACCTTGGTTACCTTTGTTGACAAGCTGAATGGTGATTCTCGAGAAGTAGTGCTCATCAAATTCCCATCCTTGGAATTTAATGTTCAGGGGAAGAGGAGAGAATGGACTCACACATGGAAAGATTGCTTGATTCTTAGGCTCATATTGTACTCTTTTTGTAGATCTTCTTTCTCCTTTCTCTTCTTTCTTTCTCTCTCTCTCTCTCTTCTTTTTTTTAGGAGCAGAGAGGATATTGGCACTCATCCACAATCGATATTGGCACTTGCCTCATTCAATCCTAGCAGAACACTTGGAAGCTTCCCTTCCTCTCTCGCCAAGCTTGTAAACCCCCATACGAGCACCCCTGGTTCAAGATACAGACAATCACATTCCTTGCTAGACGTATGACCTCATGGTCGGAACTAGCATAAACCTCTCGTGTCCCCGTGATCATCTTGCATCACATTAGAGAGGCGTGATCCGCAACATGATTACTTATTAGTGTCGGGCCACGAATCCGAGCACCAACACCTATGTAGCTTTTACCAATGAAACAAATTGAATAATCATTAATTAAATTAAGTTGGAAGCTTGCCTCAGTCCATCCTAGTAGGACACTTGGAAGCTTCCCTATCTCTCTTGCCAAGCTTCTAAACCCCATACTGAAAGAGCATCTAGGCCCCTAATTCGGTTTTGGCGATTAATGGCAACATAATAATTGCGACTAACAAGTGTTTTACAGAAACAAAGTTAAGTTAGTGCAATGATGTGCTTTCATGGTATTCTTGGCCCCCATCATTCGCGAATGATTGTATTGGTGCAAAGGATAAGCTAGTTCTAAGTACCGTTTGGATGATGAGAGGCACTTAGAGTAGTTTAGGTCTTTGTTTTCCTTTGGCCGTACTATAAAGGGGGGGGTTGAGGATTGGTAGCTTGACCTAGATGGAACTAGAGTTTAGGTGTGGTGCACACTTGTGAAATCTAGTGCTAGGTAGCTATGTCGAAGCCCTTGAGAAGGTTGGTAACTCAAAGAATTTGAATTGGACGAGTTACAGCGTTAAGAAGATTGAATTCTGTTTTGCTCAGTAGGGACTGACTAATTCGGTGTTCACTGGGGCAGTGACCGAATCAGTCGGTGTCCTGTTTGCTTTGCAAAGTAAACAGGGGCACCGACTCATTCGGTCCCTGTCAGCAGGGTTCACCGAATCAGCCGGTGCCCTTGGCCATTTGTTAGCCTAAGTCCCAACGATGGGGCCGACTGGTTCGGTGGGCACCACCGAATCAGTCGGTCATTATGGCTAGAAATGGTTGTTCAATACTGAGTGAAAATAGAGGGGGACCAATTGATTCGGTGATCCCCATGAAGTCCCACCGAATGGGTCGATGGTCACTGGCTAGACGTTGGGAGTTCAAATCCAAGGAGGCACCGATTGGTTCGGTGGCCATCTTTGGAGGGCACCGAATCAGTCGGTCCCTCTGTGTCAGCACTAACGACTAGTGCTTTTGAGTGGGCTATTTATAGCCACTCCACTCCTACTTGTAGACTCTCTTGCCACACGAAAATCACTGTTCATCCAGCTGCTGTTGTGAAGTGCTAGAGGGCAAGAGAGGCACTTGGTTTGATTGGTGTTCTTGGTCTTGTGAAGATTAAGGACTCTCTTTAGTGCTTTAGAGTAGCAATTGTGCATCCATCTAGCTCTTGGTCTAGTTTAGGTCAAGTGAAGATCTTTGGCTTGTTACTCTTGGTGATTCGGCATCACCTAGACTACTTGGTGGTGTTGATCTTGGGAGCTCACGTGGAGATTGTGTGAAGTCCCAAGAAGGTGTACACGGTTTGGAATCCACCGTCCCGGACTGGAAAATGGATATCCCCTACGAGAGCACTTGATCCTTACGCGGATCAAGGGGGAGCTATACCCTTGCGTGGGTGCTCCAACGAGGACTAGGGGGGAGTTGCCGACTCCTCGATTCCTCGTGAAAAATCGGCTTCCTACTCTTCTCTTTACTTTGAGCAAGTTTACTTTCCGCATTTCTATTCCTAGACTTGCCATGTTAGAGTAGGATTGGAACTAGGTTGCTAAACTCTTTTCAACACTAACTAGGCACAAACCACACGTGTAGGCATATGGGGTGAATTGGCTTATTGCATAGAGTTGTTTTATTGCTTAAAATTTTGTAGAAGCCTAATTTACCCCCACTCTTAGGCATCTTGATCCTTTCAATTGGTATCAGAGCCTCGTTGCTCAAGATAGGTGTTGGCACTTCTTAACGTCACAGGAATTGTGTCGTTAGAAAGCCAGTGGGAAACTCTTGCCCTATAGAATAAAATATTCTGCAAGCGCATAGAATGACCGTGTAGCACTTCACCTTGGAGTATTCCAGGGTATCGTAAATTTCCACGGGGAAGCTCTTTGGTTAAAGTGATATTGAGAAATTATACCAGGAACACATTCTAGAAATATACACCAACTATCTTAGGGGAGATAACTGGGCGCAAAGATATGATAGGTGGCTGCCCTAAATGACTTAGCTTATCTAAAAGGTAAGCTAGATAGAAGGTCAAAATGACCAGCGACACAGGAGACTTCTACACTTAGAGATAGAAAAGAAGCTGGGAGAACAACGAGTGAGAAAGGATTCCTAAGACACTCCTAAACTTATCAGAAAGCCTCTAAAGATCTAGACTAGAACTCTACCTAGCTGTCAGGGAAAAGAGCTTACTTCGGCGGCTGGAAGAGGAAAGGTCCAGACGGGATAGAAGGGGGACCTAACGGCAACCTGCAACTACTGCTATGAAAACACCCGAACGTTGTGGTCGCACAAAGGACGCACAAGGCTATCACCACTTGCCGCCTACCACTCTCTTTCCGTGGGGTGGAACACAATTCTAGCTAACACCTAACCAAACACCACGTCTGGGTTCGATGCTAGGATTTCATGTGAGGCCTTCATAAGAAACCCCCCTCTACCTAGGAGACGGCTAAATCTCCTAGTCCGGGCGAGAAACCCATAAGGTAAAAGCCTGACAAACTAACTAGACTCTAACTGAATCTAAAGGTTATGAAAGGATCATACTACTTTCCTAGATAAACTAAGGAAAGCAGGAAAGGAAAGCTTAACCGATAAAGTAAAGAAGATAACTATATTGATAAAGGAAATATCCGAAGTATAAAGAAAAGATACAAGAACTTTACCCGATCTCCGAGAGACTCCGGAACCTCGAGGCAAGCTCGACTCAACTCTAACTCCCAACTCTAATCTACTCTAGAAAATATAAAAAGTAGAGAAGCTCCTTCTTGGTGTGTGTTGAGAAGTGAAGTGGAAGCCTCCTTTTGTAGCTTGAGCAGGTCGGTTGAGCATCTTGGTGGTTAAGTTAGCTCAGCATGCAACCGTCCTCAGAAGAGCGCCTTGAACGGAGTCGGTGGCTGGCCGTTCGGCCAGGGTTGGTCGCCATCTAGCACCGCCTTTCGCAGCAACGCTCTGGATTGCCTCCTGGTGTCGGTAGTTATGACGGTTATTAACTGCCTGGCAGTTAAGGCATGCAAGTGGGCCCTCTAATCCATGTGATATGCCTTTCGGGCCCTTTGATCAAACCGTTATTGGATGAATGGCTTGGATGCTTTGCATGTGTGCTAGTTTGCTCCTGGATCAGTGACTTGTCATTTGGCCGAGATGTCTGGCCGGCCGGTCAGGACTTGGCCGGTCGGCCAGGCTTTTTGCCCGTTTTTGTCCTATTTTCTGCCACGTGTCCCTGCATTCACAACTTCACCAAAACTTGTGGAATTTGTTAAATATAAGCAAAATATACATGGAACATTGTGCAAACTTCTCATTTTATCCGAAATGTTGACGGTCACAAGGTGTCATAATGGCCGTCAACACACCCCCAAGCTTATCCCTTTGCTCGTCCTCGAGCAAAGCTAAAACTTAGGCTCGGTGGATCAGGAGTTGCGTCAATGCATACCCCCTACAAGTACCCTGTGCATAAACCTAAACTCTGACAAAGTAGATTGAATTAATTGGCACATAATCAATTCTTACCTTTGCTCATCTGTGGGGCTTATTGCTTTTCGTCTTTGTCACAGGCAGTTGGAAAGCTAAACGATCATCACCGGAGTTTCTTGCAGCTGTTCAGGTTCCTCCTCGGGGAGATAATTTTCACAAAGATGGTAAATATCCCCGATGGTACTCTCGAGTCACTCAAGTGTATAAATCCTCACCTTGGTCGAACCGACCATGACTCCTACTCTAATGGCCGATATCTGGAGCATTGGGTAGGGAAAAAGAAGCATACCTTGGTTACCTTTGTTGACAAGCTGAATGGTGATTCTCGAGAAGTAGTGCTCATCAAATTCCCATCCTTGGAATTTAATGTTCAGGGGAAGAGGAGAGAATGGACTCACACATGGAAAGATTGCTTGATTCTTAGGCTCATATTGTACTCTTTTTGTAGATCTTCTTTCTCCTTTCTCTTCTTTCTTTCTCTCTCTCTCTCTCTTCTTTTTTTTAGGAGCAGAGAGGATAGGTAAAAATAGGAGCTCAGATCCTTGCTTGAATTCATGAGTATTTTCATTGGAGCCTTTTTCTTGAATCATGGGTAGAATAGGTACATAGTGGAGATTTTGGGCTGGTTAGTGAAATGTGTTGTCCGGCGAAGGTGGATGTTAATACTCGGAGTGAGAAATCAACATGCCGGACAGTTTGAGGCTAGCAGACAATGGTTACGCGAAGGAGAAGGAGTAGGTAGATGATAAGCATTTCCTTCACGAGAACACACCGCTCGACAAATCTCAAAGTAACACAAGACTGCATATGGTGGCTAAAATAAAATTTTGCATATATGGCTCTGGTGGGTCAATCATCCATCGGGGTATTTTCCATGAACTAATCTACTCCTGAGAGGTTCCTTATTGAGCATGCATTCTTACTGTAGTTCAAACCATATCAATATTCCCAACAACTAGACTTTGACAACTATTGCTTATGCTCCCACTATAATGAAACATAGGGAAACGCCACATGCCAACGAACTCAAGTACTAAGAGAGTAAAGGGTTATGTACAAGGCACGTGTAAAGCATAAACAGAGCAACTATTCATCAAGTCCAAAAAAAGAACTTGCAAAACTTCCATGTACAAATTACTTGGAGAATTCTCTTCCTTTTATTATTATTAATAAAATTCTAAAGCATGTCATGGCATTTCAAGAAATTAAACGACAAAGGAACGATAGATAACTTACCTGTGATACCTCCCCCAAGCTTCGATGAAGCTCAGTAGTCTGACTGGTCGGGGTTCTGCTGGTTGGGGTTGAGGTCCATGCGCTGGAAGATGGTTGAGATGTTGTAGTGCATGGATGTCGCCATCGCCCAGTTCTGCTGCGTGAGATCCGTGTTGTGTGCCATGTCCTGGTTCATCTGCTGCTGCTGCTGGTAGAGCTCACTGAGCCGGGTGTTGATCTGCGAGATCTCCCGAGTGAACGGGTTCTCGTAGTCGTACCGGGCTGAAGTGGATGGTCCGACCTGTGGACCATAGGAACCCATACCTCCGGAGTAGTAGTACCCGGGATCCTGGCCATAGCCTGGCATGGTTCCTATGTACTGGCCTGACCCTCCTTGGAAGTAGTCGTACGTCTGCTCGAAGGTGGCATCTGTGAAGTCCCAGGCTCTCCAGATGATGGCATTTGTGAAGTGCCTGCCTCGGTCTGCCTTTCCAGTAGGGTCCTGCTACGTGTTGTTGGTCGTGTCCCAGCCACACTGTGGCGTGCTGGTTCCTTCTTCCTCATCTGCAATTTAAGCCGCTTCACCGAGTTGAGTCCGAGGTTTGAGCAGGGAAACTCAATCCCTTCCTCGTACCCGGGGTAACACATAAAAAGAGTATGGTTCGGCCCTTCGCGCATCAAATGCCCTTGCACAAAATGATCAAGACCAATTTGGGTTTGATACTCCTGTGTCAATGGCAAGTAGGTGACTTCTGCATTTGTCAAAGCACCGACATACATGGCGATGCGAGTCACCAGCGAAGTAATGTCAATGGTACATTTTGTAGTCACCATCCTTTTCCAATGACTAAGCATACTCAATACGGGAGAAAACTTTATCTTTTTAGCCATAGCGTAAAGACAAGGCAACTCAGCATTAAGACAAAGACGTAAATCTGCATGAGGATGAACAACCATAGAAATCTATTCTGCCAAAAACCGCAGCGTAGGATTATGAATGGAAGTTATGCTGTTTTTGGTGCTGAAAGAATCATCAGAGATGGAGTCCCACCATGAGGTTCGCTCATCACAGTGGTCCTTCTCCAAAATATTGGGGTTCAAAATGCAACGTTGATGAAAACCAAGAGCATTGCTAAATTGGCGAGAGTTCAAAATAAAATCCTCATTGAAAAATCGAAATCGAATGATAGTTTCTTTCGGGGTAGTTTTGATATTCAAACTCATCAAAAATTCAATAGTGAGAAGACTCGAACCTGATTCCGTGATGGTGTGGAAGTGCTCCCAACCTGCATGCTTGAATGCGCGATCCATGTCATGTCCCAAGTCTGTCTTGATGAGAAGGAGAGGGCTGAAGACAGTAACATGTGCAAAGTTGCGATTCTTCAACAACTCCAGCGCACTCCTCTCGTATTCGGTTCGTGGCACGATTTGAGCAATCACGACAAGAACTCGAATACGGAAGGGACCCTGTGGTGGTGTCGACACTTCTTCTTCTTCTTCATACAGGACATTGCGGTGGACATGCATGTCCACCGACATATTATCCCGAGAAGAGGCGGAGCTGTGCGAGTGACGTGAGCTTGATGGAGTCAGCTTCTTCTTGAGCTTGCCGGCTGCCCTCTTTGCTCCACGCAACATGATGCTTGCTGCAAGGTTAGTGCCCACAATACCCGAGGGAAAATATATCAGGGGGTTAGTGGTTAGTCGTCCTTGTGGGGGATTAACCTCCACAAAACATTCTTGTCTTGAAAGCCAATATTATTCCAAAGAAAGAAAAAAGGAAAATATTTTTGGGGTGTATGTGTTTGAACAACACACACAGAATTTTCTTCATATTTTTTTTAGCTCTTGCACTTAGCTTAATTAATGGCTAATTAAACTAGCAAGGAGATTAGAGCAAATGAGAGGAAAAGAGCACAGAGCAAGGAAGATGAGTGCGCACCTACGCTTTGGTGTGCCTCAAGGAGACCTCGGCGCCGGCTTTTATAGGCGGGCGTCGGTGGGTGGCCGGCCGGCCAGGGCCCGGCCGGCCGGCCGGTGAACGGCGGCGGCTTGGCCACGGCCACGGCCTAGGCGTAGGCCTTTTCCTTGTTGTGGCACGGTTGGTGACGACGGGACGCGAGCGGCCGAGAGCAAGCTGGCCGGCCGGAGTGGAGCCGATCGGCTCCTTGTCTTCATGCGCCTCATGATTTCTTCTCTGACTCTGATCTCTGCACGTTAGTGCTCCACTGCGCTTGGGTAGCGCCTCTGTGGCCGACAGGTGGGGCCGGCCGGCCAGGTTGTGGCCAATCGGCCAAGTGACTTGGCCATTTTTTTTATATGCAGTGAATCAAAGGAAATAATGCACAAAATAAATTTGCAAGAATTTAAATATGCCATGAGTGAATGAAAAGGGAAAGTAAATGCAAAAAAATAAACTATCCTATATGCGAATGCATGAATGGATAACTGCCACGTACCTTATGGCGAGGGCTCGTCTTTCCTGTCCTGAGCAGGACTTGTAAGCTGTTGAGCTTGATCACCTCCTGATGACTCAGTAGGTGGATTCTCACCTCCTGATGGTTCAGAAAGTGGTGTCTTCTTCCGCCATTCCTTTCGGATGATCGGAGGTGGATCGACCTTTTCTTCTTGTTCCGACTCCAGAGCTTTCTTGCGTTGGATTCTTCGTATTGCTTGTTTCCGATTGTGGCTTTTGGTGGCTTTGTATAATCGTAACGCCTCAAGTGTCATGATTATTTTGTCCATGGTCGGGATTGATGGATTTCCTCGCCCTCTCTTGGACGGCTTCCGTGCGACTGCCTTGACTTGTGCACATTGTTCCACCTTTGGCTTAAAGGTCAATTTCTCCTTCTGCCATTGATGTTGAGCAAGATTTCTCCAGCCCCAACATCGATGTTTGCTTTTGCAGTGCTCAAGAACGGTCTTCCCAATATGAGAGGCGTCTTGGTGTCAACTTCCATGTCAAGAACGACGAAGTCTATGGGAACGAAGAAGTCCCGAATCTTGACTGGGATATCCTCCGCAATTCCCGCTGGGTAGCGAATCGATTGATCCGCCAGCTGCAAACATATGGCAGTAGGAGCAAGCGCATGATGGTTAAGTTTATCATAAACTACCTTTGGCATGACGCTGACACTTGCTCCCAAGTCGCACAAGGCACGGTTGAAGTGTTGGTTCCCAATCGAGCATGAGATAGTGGGGTGTCCTGGATCCTTCTTTTTCTCAGGGAGAGGATCGAGTATAGCTGAGCTACATTCTTCTGTCAGGCGTACCATCTTGGTGGCAGGCAAGGACCTCTTGTTCCCAAGAATGTCCTTCAGGTATTTTGCGTAGGTGGGTACCTGCATAGCGTCAAGGAGCGGTATATTGACATAAAGCTTCTTAATTACTTCGACAAATTTGCCGAATTGTTCGTCAGCCACCGGCTTCCTTCTCCGTTCCGGAAACGGTAAGGCAGTCATGTCATTGTACTCCTTTGAAGCCCGTAGGACTTCACTGGTCTCTTCCTGGGTAGCTTCGGTTGGTTCCTTGCCCTCCTCTTCCTCGGCTTCTGGCTTAGTATTCCTAGCGGGTACGGCTTCCCGCTGAGTACCTGCATCTTTAGGTGGAGATGGATCCCGCGTGGACTTTCCAATCTGTGTGGTAACAGCACTAACACTTTCTTTATGGGGTGCTTCCAGTTGCCCAGGAAGTTTTCCCGCATTAGCATTAGAACAAGATGCAGCCAATTGAGCAATTTGAGTTTCCATCATTTTATTAAAACTCAATTGGTTTTTAACAACAGAATTAAATCCCTCCATTTGGGTGGCCATAGACTCTAAGACTTTATCAGTAGCAAGAAACTTTTTACTGATGCTATCATTAATTTGTTTTTGGCCATACCATATATCTTTCAAAGTAGGAGAAGAATTACTGTTGTAGAATGAATTACCTTGCTGTTGGCCGAAGGGGAGGTTGGGCTTGGAGTTCCAACCTTGCTGGGGGCGGAAGCCTGCATTGGGATTTCCATTCCCGATGAAGTTCGCTTCCTCTTGAGTGCTCGGGCAACTGTAGCCCGAGTGTCCGGTGTCACCACATGTCTCACATGTGATTCGTGAACCCGCAATCTGCGCCATCTCCTAGGTAGGAGATTCCAACTTCTTCATAAGAATGTCCATCTTAGCGGCAAGCATGTCGATGGAGTCGACTTGATGAACTCCTCTGGTACGGGCTGACTACCTATCTCCCGTCCAACTTTGGTTGGAGGCGATTTTCTCCCTTAGAGCCTTTGCTCCTGGCACTTCCAGCGAGAGAAATGATCCTCCTGCTGCTGCATCAAGATGTTCTTGAGATCTCTGGTTCAACCCGTGGAAGAAACTCTGGGTGACCAGCCATTCTTCCAGGCCATGATGTGGGCATGCTGCAATATACTCTTGCAGACGCTCCCAAGCTTCCGAAACAGTTTCATCTTCTTGTTGCTGGAAACCTGATATCTTCCCTCGGTAAACATTGGTTTTGCTCACCGGAAAATATTTGGTCAGAAATGCGTCGGCGCAGGTCCGCCAAACATTATTGAAGGAGGCCTTGCTGGTGTAGAACCATAATTTCGCCTTCCCAAGTAGCAAAAATGGAAACAAATGCAACCGAATAGAATCCATAGTAGAACCTTTGGGATCGATGGTGCTACTCACTTCAAGGAACGTTTGAAGGTGAACGTAGGCATCCTCTGACGCCTTCACATAGAATTGATTGGCCTGAACCATGTTGATGAGGCCAGTCTTCAATTCGAAAGCATTTCCACCTTGGTTCCCATTATCCTCAAGGTGTAACACCCAGATTTCCAAGAAATCCGAATGCTTCCATATGTGTGCCCAGGATGTCCACAGAACACATATAGATTACAAATATTGAATCACAGAGAACACAATGCTCGAATAAATAGTTTACATCAGAGTTTAACACAAGACGTAGTCTTAAACAAATAACACAACGAAGTTCTTAGTATTATTAAACGTCTTAACTAGGTAGAGCCTCAAGTCCATAGGGACACCGACTGGTTGAACACAGCTTAGAAGTACGGCAGATCCTCCGGAAACTCAGCAAGCGACTGATCATTCAATGCTCCATCTATTACCCATCTGGGATTTTGTTGAATAGTTGCAAGTGTAAGTAAACCATCTTACTTAACAAGTATAACACGGGTTATGCAAGAACAAAAGGCTTGACACGGTTATACTGCATTAGCACTTTTAGTTGTTTCATTTTATTATCATCTAATTTACTACAAATGTGTAGAACCCAAGTATAAACCCATTAATAAGGTATAAGTGATTATAGAACAAACCAATATCAACCACTAATATCATCTTCTAATCAAAAAGGATCCAGGCCGCTCGTATCCGAGAGCACGGCTATCATGATAGATCAACACTCTGCAGAGGTTTCGCCCTTTACCCGCCGGTCACATAAATCCAAAAGAACTTATGTTACGAGGACTTTCACAAAACACCCTAACAAGCACAGTAGCCGTTTTGGTTCAACATAGGCAGCATAACCAGAGGCATCGAGATTGACGTACGCTCAGGGCGCAACGTGAGGGGGTCAATGGCGTCCAGAGCGAGAGCGCAATCATCGCAACGTGTGAAGCTGCCGTACATCGGGCGCTTACATCACGGGACTTTGCCTAACGAGACATAGCCAACGAATAGAACCATCCTCGATGGATCAAACTATACTCTCACGAATGTTCCCCACATACGCCTTTCGGTAACCACTGGCGAGCTAGAGACGTACAAGTTAATTATCCAAGACCAGAGCTATTATTGTTCCAACGGCGGCGAACAGGTTCCCAGGTTGCCACTTTAAGAACCGGACCTTACAGAGAGACATTAGAACAAAGCACAAAGCACATTCTCTAATTCCGTAGATCAAACCTTATAGAGACACTAGAACAAAGCACACAGCACATGCTCTAGTTCCCCGAACCATGTTGCTAAAAAGCATCTTTTAATTATCATTGAAGTGAACCATAAATTCAATATTGACATTAAAATAAATGTTGGTTGCAGCGCGTAGCATAGTCTAACCATAATGCATAAAACCCGGGTAAACAAGGAATAAGGTAAAGACTAGGAACATCCTTAGTGGTTAACAGTATTAGACACATGCATATGATTTATGTGATTAATCGGTGTATAGGTAACAAGGATGGTCCGTGTTATACTTGCCTTCCTCAGTGAACTGCTGCTGCTCCTGCTCTTCGGGAACGGGATCGTCAGCGAACTCGAACGGCTCGTCAACTACTCACATCGATCACCACACAAGCATCCACACATACATGCAAACAAGATATTTAATTAGAACAGTACACCAAACATAAACAAAAGGTGAAAAGAAGGCTTTAGAGTTACTGTACGCTTCACTACGAACACATGAGCGCGAAAATCACTCAAATCGGAGTTAAAACAGAGAAACTACACTTAAAACGGGCTCTAGGGGCTTGCTGGTAAAGGTTTAGGCTTCCAGGGGTGTTTTTGAAAGAAACCAGGGACCTAAAACATAATTTCGTATAAAAACCCGAGGGCTGCGGCGTAAAAACGATTTCTAGGACGGCGGGCACTATTTTTCAAAAGAGCAGGGGCTAAACCGAAAGAAAAAGGACCAAACTGTAATTATTTTTGAACTGTGCTGGACCGCGGGTTGATTTTTAGAAAACAGAGGGGCTCTTTTGTAAAACAGGCACGGCGGCGGTTGGATGCTGACGTCGGCTGACGTCACGGTGGACCGGACCGTAGACCGGCCCTGAACCACGATTCACGGGTTCACGGTGAACCGGCTCGGTTTAAAACGGTTTTCAGATCTGGCCGTCGGCTTTGAATCCTACGTCTGAGATTAGATCTAGGCGCTGGGTCACCGGAGCACGGCGGCCCGCGGCGGCGCGCGGCAGTGCCCTCGCCGGAGTGGACTCTGCTCGGAGCTAGGGGGCTCCAAATCTCGCCGCGGCTAGCTCAAAAGAGAGAGGGGAAGATGGAGAACTCGATTTGGGGGTCATGCTCGAGGCTCGGGTGGCGGAAACGGCCGGCGACGAGCGGCGGCGGGTTGGGAACTCCGGTGAGCGATTTTGAGCACTACAAAGCGAGAGGGAAGGGGAAAAAGGTCTTGGCGGCTTCCTCTTTACCTAGCGAAGCTCCTGGGCTGGTTATTGGCGGCAATGCGGCAACGAATCGAGTGCAAGACGACGGCGGCGGTGGCTAGGGTTCGGCGGCGCTGCGAGCTTGGCGTGGCGGCGCTAGGGTTAGGGGTTCGAGAAGAGGGGGTAGCGGTGCTTATTAAGGGGCTTGAGGTCGCCTTGGCGTGCGCTCCAAGCCGGGCGGAAGGCGTGCGCGAGGCGGACTCGGCGGCGGCGCGGTGTCCCGCTCGGCTACGGCTAGAGGTAGGAGGAGAAGATGACGAGCGGGCCCGGGGTGTCAGCTGCAGAGGGTGGAGGAGGATGACGCCGACAGGGCGGGCCCACCTGGCAGAGAGAGGAAAGGGGAGAAAGAGGGCGCGGCGCTGGCTGGGCTGGGCCGCGCGAAGAAGTTGGGCCGCGCAGGGAGGTTGGCTGGGCTGCGGGAAGAAAAAGAAAGAGGAGGAGTGGGCCGGCTGGGCTGAAGTTTGAGAAGGGAAAAGGAGAGAGAAAAGAAAAGGTTTTTCTTTTATTCAAACACTCATTTGAATTCAAATTCAAATTCAAATTTGAATTCAACAATAAAAAATAAATGCACCAGTATGAATGCAACATTAATGTTTCTATACCCTATATTTGCTTTTAATTATTCAAAATTTTATTTTCCCTGCATTTTTCATGAGCACTTGAATATAAAAAGCCAATTAATTACTAAGTTTTAAATAAGGCATTTTTAGGGTGTTACACAAGGCCTAGAAAGCTGCTGCTTGATGGGACAGAGAACTGACGGAGGGTCTTGGTGGGAGCCATGGGGTTTGGTGGCGGAGCTGAGCAACTGCGACTGTCACTGAGCTTTCTCTAGGGTGGGACGACTCTGCGTCTCACGACCCGTCCAATACGCTCTGGATTAGGATCAAAGTTTGAAGGTAGGTCGAAACCGGTCATGCACTGCTCTGCAAAATAATCACAAAGACAAAGAGAGCAGTGGTAAGCCCGCTAAGAGTAGCGGTGATAAGACTAGAAATGTCTTCCAAAATTTAATGCAACAATATACTTTAGCCAATTGCTTCCTGTGGCGGACCACTCCGAAATTATTCCAAGTTAAGTACCCCGGGACCACTAATCGAGTAGTCCGACACTTAATCCGGAATAAGCTGGAGCGCCGTCGGATTAAACCCGATTTAACCACGTACTTTTCTCGATCGAAACAACAGCACGCCCACACGAAGGTGAGTTCCAGAGATTACAACATTCCACAAATTTAACATACATAAGGGGTATCTCAAAGTTATTACAAACCAAGTTCGAAATTAAAATTAGAGTATCAAATTCATTGCAGCGGAAATAAACAGTTCATTGCAGCGGAATAAAAACTAACGACGATACAACGTAACACCATGATGAAGCCTGCCACGGTGCTACTCCTCCCGTTCCTCGGCAGAGGACGGAACCCACTTGATGTGCCATCCAGGGGGAACCTGGGTAGGCCAAGTCATGGCATCGACTGCCACATCCAACACTGTACCTGTAAATAAAAGCCACAAGCAAGGCTGAGTATACTAATACTCAGCAAGGCTTACCCGTCGGGTGAAAACTACATCACCGACATCTAGACATGAGAGGCTTTTGGCTGGTGGGTTTGTTTGCCGAAAAGCAACTAAGAGTAGGTCCTTGCTTTCATGTTTTAGCATCATATTCTAGTAGATTTAACCATTCTAGATTAGCATCCTGTCTAATCATACAAGTGGTGCAAAACAATTTAATTCATACAACAAGTTCATCAATCTCATAGTTCCACTTGTTACTCAATGCAGCAAGGCGGTCAAGCAGTCTCATTAACCGCGAGAAGCGGACAGTTCGAACCGAATTTTGCTACCTGGCCAGGGGAAACCCAACACACACGGATAATGCTTGCTATAAAGGGTACAAGCACTTCCCAACCTTTCCCATCGATCCACAATTCGGATCCGAATCCACCTTCCTTAGGATAGAGGTTTACTGCTTCACTCACAGTCTCACGCAAATATCCACAAGTGTACGGTAGGGGAAAACAAAGTTTCCAAGGAAAGATGGCTATCGGCCCTAGCTGCTTCAATCTGGTACCGGGCTTACCGATTCCCATATATCGGCATGCATGTGGTACGTTCAAAAACTTGACACACTCAACCACACGTTTCGACCTTAAATCAATTATCATACACGGACGGGAGATCTACATCTGCCATCCCGCCCGTCAATCCTTATGATTCCAACATAAGTAAAGACAAGCAACTCCTAAGTCTCGCGAGTGACAGGAAATCACTCGACTTGTAACGGACCTCAAGCAATGCCCTATCGATCCTTTCATACTAGTGTTGCAAATCATAGGTACTAGAAATGTGCAACTAAGGTATTCAATCAACTCCTTGAAACGTAAATGCACAAGCATAGGGAATTCATAGATGCACAAATTTTAAAGGTTAGGTTATGCTCCGGGGCTTGCCTTCTTCCTCTAGCTGGGGGTTAGCCTCCTAGTTGACTTCTACTTCGTTGGCACCTCCCTCCGGGATTCCTTCTTCGTCGGCGGGGATGAGATGGTAGGTGCCGTCCGGAATAGCGCCTTCTACATGAGATGCATAACTTATTGGCTGCCTATTGATTCCAAAACTAAGGCCTTGAAGGCCATATTCACCTAGACATGCTTAAGTACTACTCTTTCCTTCACAAAAATAGAGTAGGGGGTGTGGAAAATTTTTATTCATCTTTGATGGTGATTGTGTACATATATAAAAGAATTTCCATTTATTATTTGAAGTTTGGGTGCTGTTCTTGGAATTTTAGACTTTCCTTATTTTATTCTAACTAATTACCAAAAAGGTTTATTCTTTTATATAATTCAATTCCACATTAATTCCTTCTCATTTTTGTTTCTCATTTTCTGTTCATCCTTTTTATCTATAAACTTTATGACAGCTACTGGAGTATAAGAGTTAGGCTCACTCCAAAATTTAGCTAAATCTGAGCTACACAGAATTTATAAAAAATAGTTTAAACTGCTGCCTGCAGAAATGAAATAAATTCATATAAAATTGAAAATACATCCAAATCAGGAAATTTTCTTACCAGAGCTAGTCATGAGTACAAGGAGGGCTCTGGCCAAGTGGTGGCTCAAAATAACCCTTGGACAGTCCTCAATAAATTTTTATTTGAAAACACATATCGATTTATTTACTAGTCTAAACAGAGAAAAAATTAAGTTTGGCATTTTTAAAAGTTGTGCTAACAAGTTTTTAGGCCTCTGGAGAAAAATGGTGAATTTTAGCTGCATGGATTATTTTTAACAATTTCTGAACTACAAAAAGACAGGAAACACATTTTAATTCATAACCGAGGCTACAGTTCATCTTTTTAGGTCCACTTTGGAAACAAGGTGTCCAAAGTCACTACAAACAACATATCCAAAGCTCAGCCCTAGCAGAGCTCTGGATTTGAAATGGTGCACAAGTTTCTAAATCTACAGTTTGAATTTTAGTTCAAAAATGGTTCACCAAAAGCATATATATGCTTAAATGAGATTGGAGTTTACAATCTCACGAGTCCAGGGAGTATTTTTGTGCATTTTTCTGATTTTTTTACGATTTTTAGTGGATTTTACAAGATTCGGGAAAAATAGATCTAGGTTTAAGAATCTTTTTACGCTGGAGACCCTAGAACTTTCAAAACCTTACGAACAGGTCCCTGATTTTTGCGCAGAGGACCCTAGAACTAAAAAGGGGAACGCGAACAGGTCCACGGCTCGTCGGCGTTGCTACGCCGGCGAAACGACGGCGAGTTGGCTCGGGGAAAGTTGAGGGAAATGGAGAGGAGCTCACCGCGAGTCGGTTGAGGTAGGTCTCGCGGTCGGAGGTGAAGTGGCGTGGCTCGTCGACGTTGAGCGGCGGCGCGGTTGGCTCCGACGACGTCGCTAGCGGCCTGCGGTGGTCGAGACGATGCGCGGAAGGGCGTGTGAGCTTCACTGGACGATGGTGGAGCTCGTCGTGGGGTTCGTCTGCGATGGGGATGGCCGGGGTATGGGGCTCGACGTGGAGGTTGTGTTCGCGGTGTTAATGGCCGAACGGTGGGGAAAAGTCTCGATTCGCGGCGAGTGAGGCTCGATTCGAGCTGGGGGGTGCTCGAGCGGCTAGCGGGGTGTGTGAGCGAGCTTCACGAGCGGGGGATTGGAAAAGGGTGGAGGGATTCGCGGTCGATTCGAGTTCGCGGCGGGGAAGCTCGAGCTCGGCTCAAGGCGTCCCGAGGTGGAAGACGACGGGAGCGAACGCGGTGAGAGGGAGAAGAGCTGGGCACTGGCTGGGGGAAGGAATGAGGGTGCTCAGCGAAGGGTCTGGGTGCGCTAGCGAGCACCGACGTGCCTCGGACGCGTGCGCACGCGCGCTCGGGCTGTCGAGGTCGCCATTGATGGCGCGGGAGCTCGGGCAGAGCGCGCGCACAGGATTGGGGGTCAGAGATCGTCGCGTGAGGGAGTGGAAGATCTTCTACAGGGTCCTTGGCGCGGAGCGGGACGGAATCTTCCGCGGAGAGCCTCTGCGCGTCGCGCGCGCGCGCGGCCAACGGCGGAGCTCCGCCCGCCATGATGGTGTTCGCGCGGCGCGAGGCGAGGCGGCCTGTCGACGGCGATGTGAAGGCTCGGGAGGGAAGGGACAACCGCATAACGACAAGCGCCACCCGACGCCGCGGCTCGGCCAGCTCAGCACGGCCTCCGCCACTCGCCGGCCCCGTGGCGGCCGGCTCCCGGCCGGAGCAGTGGCGCGCCAGGGCCACTGTTGGGCGCCCGTGGAGCTCCTTTGCCCCAATTGAATTTTCTCCAAAAATTTGAACTGAACATGAAAAAGTGTGAAAATAAAAGTTGGAGTTTGAGAGGTGGGACACAACTTTCTTTTTGGGGTGAACCTGAAATTTCAAAATTTTCAAGCTCAAACAACCCAAATTCGAAAAGATGTTCAGATTAGTTTTTCGAGTTTTTGAGGGGCTAAACTGCAAAATTTTCAAAAGTTCCAAACAGTGACTAGGCCTTATTTGTGACGACTAACAACTTTTATTTTTGGAGATTTTCAAGTTTAGTACGAAAGTTTTGAGATTTCAGTTGGGTATCAAACAACCCTTGTTTTTGAATTTAAAAGTGAATTTTGATGAATTTTTGGATTCCAACCCATAATTCCCTTTTGCACTTGTTTTAAGTGTACTTTTAATACTTTTACATCAGAGATGTCACAGCCTACCCCCCTTAAAAGGAATCTCGTCCCGAGATTCGATTAAACTTAGGAATAAGGTGGAAAAGGTACCTTTGGCTTACGAAAGGATGTCGGGGAAATTTTTCTTGAGATAGTCTTCGGTTTCCCACGTGGCTTCGTCTTCGGAGTGATGACTCCACTGAATTTTGTACATTTTGACTCCTTTCCTTCGTGTTTGTCTCTCTTTCTCATCGAGGATTTTAATGGGATGCTCATCATAGGAGAGATCCGGTTCAACCGAGAGTTCTTCTGGTTCAACAACTTCGGTCGGAACACGTAAACACTTCTTGAGTTGGGAAACGTGGAACACGTCGTGCACGGCTGTGAGCTTCTCGGGAAGCTGCACACGGTATGCTACCGGTCAACATTGTTGAGTAATTTCATATGGGCCGATGTAACGAGGTGCAAGTTTTCCCTTTAATCCAAATCTTTGCACACCCCTGGTCGAGGAGACCTTGAGATACACGTGGTCACCAACTTCAAATTGAAGTGGCTTCCGCCGTTGATCAAAGTAACTCTTTTGCCGTGACTGGGCGGTTCTCAAATTTTTGCGGATGATCCTAACCTTTTCTTCCGCTTCTTTTACCAGGTAAGGGCCATAAATATACCTCTCGCCTGCCTGGGACCAACACAATGGGGTCCGACATCTTCTACCATATAAGGCTTCGAAAGGTGCCATTCTAAGACTCGCTTGGTAGCTGTTGTTATAGGAGAATTCGGCCAGCGACAAACATTTCTCCCAATTCTTCCCATAATGGATAACACAAGCTCGAAGCATATCCTCAAGTATTTGATTTATCCTTTCCGTCTGCCCATCGGTTTGAGGGTGATATGCTGAACTACGGATCAGTCTTGTGCCTAGGGACAGTTGCAATTGTTCCCAAAAGCGGGCTACGAACTGAGTACCACGATCTGAAATTATTGTCTTGGGTACCCCATGTAGACAAACGATCCGTTCCAAATAAATCTCAGCGTACCTCTTAGCGGTATAAATGGTATTGACCGGAATAAAATGTGTGGTCTTGGTAAGGCGGTCCACAATTACCCAAATGGAGTCATGCCCCTGAGGGGTTCTGGGAAGTCCAACGATGAAGTCCATGCTTATATCTTCCCACTTCCATGAGGGAATAGGTAGAGGTTGAAGCGTGCCTACTACCTTCAAGTGGCTAGCCTTTACCCGCTGACACGTGTCACATTCTGACACATACGTGGCAATTTCGCGCTTCATCCGAGTCCACCAAAAGTTTTGTTTCAAATCTTGGTACATTTTGGTGCTACCGGGATGGATAGAAAATTTAGAGAGATGGGCCTCATCCATAATTTTCCTTCGGAGTTCCGTGTTTTTGGGCACCACAATGCGATGTCCAAACTACATCACTCCCTGCCCATCTAGCCGGAAACACTTGTATTTTTCCTTCACCTTCTCCTTTGACAATTTCCTTTTAAGGATCTTAATCTTTGCGTCATTTAATTGGGCTTCAACAATCTGATCGTGCAAGGTTGGCTCCACTGAAATATGGTTGAAGTACCCGTGGGGAACAATCTCTAAGTTGAGTTTTGCCATTTCATGGCACAAGGTGTCAGCGTAGGACTCCACGGAAAGACAATGACAGTGGGCCTTGCGACTTAGTGCATCCGCAACCACATTTGCCTTGCCGGGGTGATAATGCACACTAAGGTCATAGTCCTTTGCTAACTCCAACCATCTTCGCTGCCTCATATTCAAATGTGCCTGAGTAAAGACATATTTGAGGCTCTTGTGGTCGGTGTATATGTTGCATGGAACACCCATCAGATAGTGTCTCCACATCTTGAGAGCATGAATAACCGCTGCTAACTCAAGATCATGCGTGGGGTAGTTTTGCTCATGAGGCCGAAGTGCTCGAGAAGCATAAGCAATGACTCGGTTCTCTTGCATGAGGACACAGCCAAGTCCAGTGCCTGAAGCATCGCAATAGACGTCATAGGGCTTGGTGCAATCGGGTTGAGCTAAAACTGGGGCTGAAGTTAAATGTTTTCTCAAAGTGTGGAAAGCTTCATCACATTTGTCATTCCACTCAAACTTGACCCCCTTCTTTAAGAGTTCGGTCATGGGTTTCGCAATCCGAGAGAAGTCCGGAATAAAACGGCGATAATAACCGGCTAAACCCAGAAAACTCCGAATCTCATGGACAGAGGTAGGGGGTTGCCAATCTAGCACCTCTTGCACTTTGGTTGGATCCACGGATATACCATCCTTGGAAACCGTGTGACCTAAAAATTTCACACTCTCCAGCCAGAATTCACACTTGGAGAACTTGGCGTAGAGCTGATGGTCTCTCAATCTTTGAAGAACAATGTGTAGGTGCTCGGCATGCTCTTCCTCATTCTTGGAATATATGAGAATGTCGTCAATGAAAACCACCACAAACTTGTCTAGTTCAGACATGAAAACCGAATTCATGAGGTAAATGAAATAGGCTGGGGCATTGGTGAGTCCAAATGACATGACCAAGAATTCATAAAGTCCGTAACGTGTAGAAAAGGCAGTCTTTGGAATGTCACAAGGTCGGATTTTGATTTGGTGATAGCCAGAACGAAGGTCAATCTTGGAGAACACTCTGGCGCCAGCTAGTTGGTCAAACAGGACGTCAATACGGGGGAGTGGGTACTTGTTTTTAATAGTCACCGCATTGAGAGGCCGGTAATCGATACACAACCTCAAGGAATGGTCCTTCTTCTTCACAAAGATAGCGGGACATCCCCAAGGTGACACACTTGGACGAATGAAGCCCTTGTCTAGCAGTTCTTGGAGTTGAATTTTTAATTCAGCCAATTCATTGGGTGGCATTCTATATGGTCTCTTTGATATAGGTGCTGTGCCAGGTTGAAGTTCAATCACAAATTCAATGTCCCTATCCGGCGGCATCCCAGGTAAGTAATCTAGAAAAACATCGGCATACTCACATACCACCGGAATGTCCTTTAGTTGGGTTTCTACCATTGTATAAGCACACGCATTGACACAAGTCCGCTGTGGTAGATATAGCACACTAGGGCCATGCGTAGGCGAGTTTATTTCAACAACTCGATCCGCAACATCTAGCACAACCTTATGTTGAGTCATCCAATTGGCTCCCAACACAATGTCAATGCCTTCCATACCAAGCAGAATTAAATCAGTAGGAAATATTTTACTTCCCAGCCTGATTGGAACTCTTCGGGAGACTTGGTTGGATGCTATTTTACCTCCCGCAGTGGATATCACATACGATGATTTGGTATGGTAAGATTTTAATCTACACTTTGCATGAAATCTTGTGCTTATAAAACTATGTGTTGCCCCGAATCAAACAGTATCACAGCAGGTTGAGTGTGGATAGGGAAGGTACCAGTCATGTCTGGGGCTCCCTCGGGTAGGTTGGCCAAGGTGGTGTAGTTAAGCCGTCCTTGTCGGACCTGCACACGCTGCTGCTGTTTGTCCTTGTTCTGCTGATTTCCCGGGCGCTGGTTCTGCTGCTTGTTCTGCGGGTAGTCCTTGATAAAGTGGCTGTTACTGCCTGTAACACCCAGATTTCCAAGAAATCCGAATGCTTCCATATGTGTGCCCAGGATGTCCACAGAACACATATAGACTACAAATATTGAATCACAGAGAACACAGTGCTCGAATAAAATAATTTATATCAGAGTTTAACACAAGTCATAGTCTTAAACAAATAACACAGCGGAAGACTTAATACTAATAAACGTCTTAACTAAGTAGAGCCTCCAAATCCACAGGGACACCGACTGGTTGAACACAGCTAGAAGTACGGCAGATCCTCCGGAAACTCAGCAAGCGACTGATCATTCACTGCTCCATCTGTTACCCATCCGGGATTTTGTTGAATAGTTGCAAGTGTAAGTAAACCATCTTACTTAACAAGTGTAACACGGGTTATGCAAGGACAAAAGGCTGGACACGGTTAAACTGCAGTAGCACTTTTAGTTGTTTCGTTTTATTGTCATCCAAATTACTACAAATGAGTAGAACCCAAGTATAAACCCATTAATAAGGTATGAGTGATTATAGAACAAACCAACATCAACTACTAATATCATCTTCTAATCAAAAAGGATCCAGGCCGCTCGTATCCGTGAGCACGGCTATCATGATAGATCAACACTCTGCAGAGGTTTCGCCCTTTACCCGCCGGTCACATAAATCCAAAAGAACTTATGTTACGAGGACTGTCACAAAACACCCTAACAAGCACAGTAGCCGTTTTGGTTCAACATAGGCAGCATAACCCGAGGCATCGAGATTGACGTACGCTCAGGGCGCAACGTGAGGGGGTCAATGGCGTCCAGAGCGAGAGCGCAATCATCGCAACGTGTGAAGCTGCCGTACATCGGGCGCTCACATCACGGGACTTTGCCTAACGGGGCATAGCCAACGGATAAAACCGTCCTCGATGGATCAAACTATACTCTCACCCATGCACCCCACATACGCCTTTCGGTAACCACTGGCGAGCTAGAGACGTACAAGCTAATCATCCAAGACCAGAGCCATTATAGTTCCAACGGCGGCGAACAAGTTCCTGGGTTGCCGCTTTAAGAACCGGACCTTATGGAGAGACATTAGAACAAAGCACAAAGCACATGCTCTAATTCCCTAGATCAAACCTTATAGAGACACTAGAACAAAGCACACAGCACATGCTCTAGTTCCCCGAACCATGTTGCTAAAAAGCATCTTTTAACCATCATTGAAGTGAACCATTAATTCGATATTGACATTAAAAATAAATGTTGGTTGCAGCGCGTAGCATAGTCTAACCATCATGCAAAAACCCCTGGGTAAACAAGGAATAAGGTAAAGACTAGGAACATCCTTAGTGGTTAACAGTATTAGACACATGCATATGATTTATGTGATTAATCGGTGTATAGGTAACAAGGATGGTCCGTGTTATACTTGCCTTCCTCAGTGAACTGCTGCTGCACTTGGTCTTCGAGAACAGGATCGTCGGCGAACTCGAACGGCTCGGCAACTACTCATATAGATCACCACACAAGCATCCACACATACATGCAAACAAGATATTTAATTAGAACAGTACACCAAACACAAACAGAAGATGAAAAGAAGGTTTTAGAATTACTCTACGCTTCACTACGAACACGTGAGCGCGAAAATCACTCAAATCGGAGTTAAAACGGAGAACCTATGCTAAAAACGGGCTCTAGGGGCTTGCTGGTAAAGGTTTTAGGCTTCCAGGGGTGTTTTTGAAAGAAACCAGGGACCTAAAACATAATTTTGTATAAAAACACAAGGGCTGCGGCGTAAAAACAACTTTCAGGACAGCGGGCATGATTTTTCAAAAGGACAGGGGTTAAACCGAAAGAAAAAGGACTTAGTTGTAAATACTTTTGAACTGCACTGGACCGCGGGTTGATTTTTGAAAAACAGAGGGGCTCTTTTGAAAAAACGCCACGACAGCGGGTGGATGCTGACGTCGGCTGACGTCATCATTGACCGAACCGTGGACCGGCCTGAACCGCGGTTCACAGGAACCGGCTCGGTTTAACCTGGGTTTCAGATCTGGCCGTTGGATGGGAATCGAACGGTGGAAAACAGATCGGCTCAAGGGGTCGCCGGAGCGCGGCGGCGCTAGGCCGAAGCTCGCCGGAGAAAGCTCGGCTCGGCGCTACGGTGCATCAAAGCTCGCCGTGATTGATCCTAGAGAGAGAGGAGAGAGAGGGAAACTCGATTAGGGGGTTGTTCTCGAGGATTGAGTGGCGGTGGAAGCTGGCGACGCTCGGCGGCGGTGCGGCTACTACGGCGAGGTCGTACGCACGGAGGAGAGGGAGAGAAGGGGGGGGTTTTGGCCTCGGCATGCTCCTTACCACACAGAGAAGCTTCGGGGCAACCTCTTGGCGGCTAGGCGGCGGCGAGTTGAGCTCGAGACGACGGCGGCGCTCGGGGCTAGGTCAAGGCGGCGGCGGCTAGGGTTCGAGATGCAGGGGCTAAAGAGAGGGGTTGGCGGCGACCTTTATAGGGGCGTTGGAGACCTCGGCGTGCGCTCCAAGTCGCGAGGAGACCAAGCTCGGCACGGCGGCGCGGCGCGGTTCGGGCGGAGGAGTCCTGGCCGCGTACGGCTGGAGGTGGGAGGAGGAGATGACAAGCGGGCCCCGCTTGTCAGCGACTGCGGAAGAGAGAGGAGGCGCGCGCTGCGGAGGGAAGAGAGAGGCCGACAAGTGGGCCCAGGCTGTCAGCCGCAGCGGAAGAGAGAGCGCGCGCGGCGGGCTGCTAGCTGGGCTGCGCTGGTGGGCCGCGGAGAAAAGAAGGGAAGGGAAAAGGAGATGGGCCGCGCAGAGAAGGCTTGGGCCGCGGGAAGAAAAAGAAAAAAAAAGGAAAAAAGAGATGGGCCGCTGGGCTGAAAAGAGAGAGGGAAAAAGAGAGAAAAAGAAAAGGTTTTTGTTTTATTCAAACACTCACTTGAATTCAAATTCAAATTCAAATTTGAATTCAACAATCAAAAATAAATGCACCAGCATGAATGCAACAATAATGTTTCTATAACCTATATTTGCTTTTAATTATTCAAAAATTTATTTTCCTACATTATTTATGAGCACTCAAATAGGAAAACCAATTAATTACTAATTTTTTTTAAATAGGCATTTTCAGGGTGTTACAAACCTACCCCCCTTAAGATGAATCTCGTCCCCGAGATTCGGACGTGGATTGGAAGAGATGTGGATATTCTGCCTTGAGATCATCCTCCCGTTCCCAGGTTGCCTCATCCTCTGTATGACGATTCCACTGAACCTTGCACATACGTATCACTTTGTTCCTGGTGACTCTCTCGGACTCCTCTAAGATCTTGACCGGATATTCCTCATAAGTAAGGTCCTCCTGCACATTCAATTCTTCTAACGGAATCTGTTCCTCTGGCACCCGTAAACACTTCTTTAGCTGGGACACATGGAACACATCATGCACTCCTGCCAATTTCTCTGGTAACTCCAACTGATAAGCCACTTCACCCATTCGTTCTAAGATCTTGAAAGGTCCAATATAGCGAGGTGCTAGCTTGCCTTTGACGTTGAATCTCTTCACACCTCTCATTGGTGACACCTTAAGATACACAAAATCACCAATCCCGAAGCTGAGGTCTCGTCGCCTTACATCTGCATAACTTTTCTGCCGCGACTGAGCTGTTTTCAAATTCTGCCTGATAACCTGCACTTGTTCTTCTGCCTGCTTCAAGACCTCAGGTCCAAATACCTTACCTTCTCCGGTCTGATTCCAAAACAACGGTGTCCTGCACTTTCTTCCGTACAACGCCTCAAATGGTGACATTCTGAGACTCTGCTGGTAGCTGTTGTTGTACGAAAACTCTGCATAGCACAAACTCTTATCCCAACTATTCCCATACTGCAATGCACATGCCCTCAACATGTCCTCCAGTATCTGATTTGTCCTCTCAGTCTGTCCGTCTGTCTGCGGATGGTAAGCGGAACTGAAGTGAAGCTTAGTATCCATGGACTCATGTAACTTGCGCCAAAAGTGCGACGTAAACTGACTGCCTCGATCTGACACTATCTTCTTTGGTACACCATGCAAACATACAATCCGCTCCATATACAACTCTGCAAGTTTGGCACCGGAATATGTAGTCTTCACCGGAATAAAGTGAGCCACCTTCGTCAATCGGTCCACTATCACCCATATAGAGTCATAACCTTTCTGCGTGCGGGGCAATCCTGTTATAAAATCCATACCCACTTCTTCCCATTTCCACTCTGGTATCTTCATAGGCTGAAGCAAACCTGCCGGTCTCTGATGTTCGGCCTTGACTCTCTGGCATACGTCGCAAAGAGCTACATGTGCTGCAACATCGCGCTTCAGACCATACCACCAGAATCTTTCCTTGAGATCCAAGTACATCTTGGTACTTCCCGGGTGAATGGAATATGCTGACTCGTGCGCTTCCCGTAAGATAACATCCTTGATATGCTGCTGATCTGGCACCACTATTCTGTTACCATACCACACTGTTCCTTGATCATCCAATCGGAATCCTGGCGCCTTATCTGTCCCAACCTTCTTAATCAATTCCCTGATTTCCTCATCCTCCAATTGACCTTTTCGGATCTCCTGTTCAAGAGTTGGCTCCACTTCTAGCTCGGTCACGTTGGCTACCATACCCAGGTTCAAACGTTCAAATTCCCGACTAAGCTCTTCCGGCAAATCCTGTCTCGTCAGCACATTTGCATAACTCTTTCTACTCAAAGCATCGGCCACTAAGTTAGCCTTCCCTGGATGGTAGTGAATCTCCAGTTCAAAGTCATTGATCTTCTCAAGCCAACGACGTTGCCTCATATTCAACTCGGACTGCGTGAACACATACTTAAGACTCTTGTGGTCGGTATAGATGTCACATTTGTGTCCAATCAAATAATGCCTCCAGATCTTCAATGCGTGTACCACGGCTGCCAATTCCAGATCATGTGTCGGATAGTTCAGCTCATGTCTCCTCAACTGTCTGGATGCATAAGCCACAACTCTACCCTCCTGCATGAGTACACATCCCAATCCTTGCCGAGACGCATCGCAATACACTGAGAAACTCTTAGTAACATCTGGCAGTACCAATACTGGTGCAGTGGTCAGCCTTTTCTTCAACTCCTCAAAGCTAGCTTGACACTGCGGTGTCCACACAAACTTGGCATTCTTTTCTAGCAATGATGTCAAAGGCTTGGCAATCTTGGAGAATCCCTCAATAAAACGCCGATAGTAACCTGCCATTCCAAGAAAACTCCTGATCTCACTGACATTCTGCGGTGGAATCCAGTTGAGAACATCCCTAACCTTCTTCGGATCAACTGCGACACCTCCATTTGACAACACATGGCCCAAGAATGATACCTCCTTCAGCCAGAATTCACATTTGCTTAACTTAGCATACAACTGATGTTCTCGGAGTCTCTGCATCACTAGCCTCAAGTGTTCCTCATGCTCTTCCTCATTTTTAGAGAAAACCAGAATATCATCGATGAACACCACGACGAACTTGTCAAGATAATCCATGAACACGCTGTTCATCAAATACATGAAGTAGGCCGGTGCATTAGTCAATCCAAAGGACATAACTGTGAACTCATACAAACCATACCGGGTAGTGAAAGCTGTCTTAGGGATGTCTGTCACCCGGATTCTCATCTGATGATAGCCTGATCTTAGATCGATCTTCGAGAACACACAAGCTCCCCTCAATTGATCAAAAAGATCATCGATCCTTGGCAGTGGATACTTATTCTTGATGGTGACCTCATTGAGAGCTCGATAGTCTATGCACATCCTCTGTGTCCCGTCTTTCTTATCAACGAACAACACTGGAGCTCCCCAAGGCGAAGAACTAGGACGAATATACCCCTTAGCTAGTAAGGCCTTTAATTCTTCTTTAAGTTTCTTTAATTCTTTTACCCCCATTCTATATGGTCTTTTAGCTATGGGTGCTGTGCCAGGCATAAGTTCAATAACAAATTCAACTTCACGTTCTGGAGGCATACCTGGCAATTCATCTGGGAACACATCTGGATACTCGTTCACCACTCGAATGTCCTTCAACTCTGTGCCTTCAGCACGATTGACCTGACCGGGCTCTGTGGTTTTGGTTGCTTGATACTCAATCTTCTCCCCTGATGGAGCCACTAACTGAACTGCACGCTTGGAACATTGTATGACGGCATCGTACTTTGCTAGCCAGCTCATTCCCAAAATCAGATCCATCCCGATAGAATTTAGGACTATAGGGTGTGCTAAAAAGTCTACCCCCCTTATGTTAACTGCTACATTAGGACAACGTAATGTGGCCCGAAGTTCTCCCCCCGGTGAGTTAACTAACATGGTGTTCCCCATAGGTTGCATAAGCATCAAGTTCTTTTTCACGAAATCAGCAGATATAAAAGCATGCGAAGCTCCAGAATCAAACAAAACTGTAGCAGGTTGTGAGTTGACCGAGAACGTACCGACTACCACATCTGTGGCTACTTCTGCAGTTTCTGCTCCCACATGGTTGAGCTTGCCCCTGGCGTAGTTCTGCTGGCCTCGGTTTCCCTGTGCCTGCTGCTGATTCCCATTCTGAGCTGGTTGTGGTCCTGCCTTCTGGTTGTTGTTCTGACCGGTGGAGTTCTGGATCCTCCGGGGACAAAAGTTAGCATAATGTCCCTGTTCTCCACAGTGATAGCATACCCTTGGGCCGACAGGAGTGGTGTTAGCCTGGGTAGTGCGTGGAACCTGAGTGTTCTGCTGCACGTTCTGGTAGCGCTGCTGTTGCTGCTGGGGTGGTGCATACTGGGGACGTTGCTGGTTCTGACCGCGGTTCTGAAGGCTTGATTGCCCCTGAGTGCGCTGCTGATTCACTTGCTGGGGGTTGTAGCGGGGGCGGATGTTGCTGCCAGATTGCTGGTTCATGAACTTTCTCTTCTTGTCCTCGATCTCACGGCGCTTGTGCTCCACCATCAGGGCACCATCAACCAAAGCACCGAAGGTTGGGAAGGTGATGCACATCAACTGTAGCTGCAAAACATCCTGGAGTCCATTCCGGAAGCGAGTTTGCCTCTTCTCGTCCGTCGACACCTCATCCGGTGCGTAGCGGGCCAGCTCGAGGAACTTGTCATGGTAAGCAGTGACACTCATTCCTTCCTGTGTCAGGGCTAGGAACTCCCTCTTCTTCAGGACCGTCAGTCCCTCCGGCACATGGTGAGCACGGAAGGCATCACTGAACTGCTGCCAGGTGATCTGGTTGCGATCGGGTTGCGCATATTGGTATGCTACCCACCAGTCGAGAGCGGCTCCTTCAAATTGTCCAGAGGCGTAGAGCACCTTCTCCCTGTCATCACACTGAGCAATGTCGAGCTGTCTCTCCACTGCCTTGATCCAGTCTTCTGCTTCCATTGGGTCCTTGGCG
Organism: Digitaria exilis; assembly: GCA_015342445.1. NCBI lineage: Eukaryota > Viridiplantae > Streptophyta > Magnoliopsida > Poales > Poaceae > Digitaria > Digitaria exilis. The sequence goes on along the minus strand of JACEFO010001985.1, from coordinate 220,817 downwards.
CGGGAGAACTTTGGCGGGCGCCCCTTCAAGAATTCTCCCCTCCTGTCCCTGATGGGCTGGGGAGGTGGCTGAACCGGTGGATTCTGCAGGTTCTGCTGCATCAAAGCTATGGCCTGAGTCAACTGTTGCATCGTCTGCGTCGGCAAGCGGACTAGATCCTCCATGGTGGGCGGCTGGTTCTGGTTCTGGTTCTGATTCTGGTTCTGGTTCTGATTCTGATTGCCACCACCCGTCGATCCTCTTGTCCCAACCATCTGTCATAAATCAAAATCCCAACATTCATAGTCACAGTCATGTCTGAACCAGTGTCAAGAACAGAAGCAATCCATCGACAAGATAAGGTACTCAGGCGATAGGAAAGATGATAGATGATGTGCAAAGGAGAGGTCAGGAACCCATCTATCTATCCACTAAATACCTTATACCTTAGTCCAATACTAGATGATTGCAGACTCTCGTCCACGCTCATCACAACCATTACAAAGATCCAAATCACACATAAGCATAATGACAATTCATTCAAGCATTTAAAGTCAAGGTTCACACAAGACTCGGCACTATTCGACTAGTTTTGGACCCGAAAACGTTCTATTTGATCTCTACTGGCATTTAGGGTCGATGGTGGTGCGGTAAGCTAGGGTGTTGTATCTAGTCCTTCTGCGTGGTGGTGACTGTGCACCTAACTCTGGACTACATGGCGCAGGTCCTTCCAACTGGTGCTGCAGCTCCTCGGGGTCCCCTTCCTCGGCCTCCTACCTAAGAAGCTTCTTGTAGGCGTCCAGGTTGCGTGCCTCCAACGGGTACTCATTGATGCGGGGTGGAAGGTCGCCATCAGTGCTCTTACGGACTGTCTATCTCTGTCGAGCCATCTATAGAAGTGAAAACTAGAGGAGGGCTAGAAAATTTTTCACAAAGGACAGAGGTAGAAGAGAACACCATTTTTCAACAGAAACTCAACTCTAGGATGTAAAGTAGTTTTTAGGGCAAGGATTAAGCAAGTTCTAATCGACCGTTCTATCTAGGCTGTGATCCTACAGTCAACACGGCTCTGATACCAACTTTGTAACACCCAGATTTCCAAGAAATCCGAATGCTTCCATATGTGTGCCCAGGATGTCCACAGAACACATATAGACTACAAATATTGAATCACAGAGAACACAGTGCTCGAATAAAATAATTTATATCAGAGTTTAACACAAGTCATAGTCTTAAACAAATAACACAGCGGAAGACTTAATACTAATAAACGTCTTAACTAAGTAGAGCCTCCAAATCCACAGGGACACCGACTGGTTGAACACAGCTAGAAGTACGGCAGATCCTCCGGAAACTCAGCAAGCGACTGATCATTCACTGCTCCATCTGTTACCCATCCGGGATTTTGTTGAATAGTTGCAAGTGTAAGTAAACCATCTTACTTAACAAGTGTAACACGGGTTATGCAAGGACAAAAGGCTGGACACGGTTAAACTGCAGTAGCACTTTTAGTTGTTTCGTTTTATTGTCATCCAAATTACTACAAATGAGTAGAACCCAAGTATAAACCCATTAATAAGGTATGAGTGATTATAGAACAAACCAACATCAACTACTAATATCATCTTCTAATCAAAAAGGATCCAGGCCGCTCGTATCCGTGAGCACGGCTATCATGATAGATCAACACTCTGCAGAGGTTTCGCCCTTTACCCGCCGGTCACATAAATCCAAAAGAACTTATGTTACGAGGACTGTCACAAAACACCCTAACAAGCACAGTAGCCGTTTTGGTTCAACATAGGCAGCATAACCCGAGGCATCGAGATTGACGTACGCTCAGGGCGCAACGTGAGGGGGTCAATGGCGTCCAGAGCGAGAGCGCAATCATCGCAACGTGTGAAGCTGCCGTACATCGGGCGCTCACATCACGGGACTTTGCCTAACGGGGCATAGCCAACGGATAAAACCGTCCTCGATGGATCAAACTATACTCTCACCCATGCACCCCACATACGCCTTTCGGTAACCACTGGCGAGCTAGAGACGTACAAGCTAATCATCCAAGACCAGAGCCATTATAGTTCCAACGGCGGCGAACAAGTTCCTGGGTTGCCGCTTTAAGAACCGGACCTTATGGAGAGACATTAGAACAAAGCACAAAGCACATGCTCTAATTCCCTAGATCAAACCTTATAGAGACACTAGAACAAAGCACACAGCACATGCTCTAGTTCCCCGAACCATGTTGCTAAAAAGCATCTTTTAACCATCATTGAAGTGAACCATTAATTCGATATTGACATTAAAAATAAATGTTGGTTGCAGCGCGTAGCATAGTCTAACCATCATGCAAAAACCCCTGGGTAAACAAGGAATAAGGTAAAGACTAGGAACATCCTTAGTGGTTAACAGTATTAGACACATGCATATGATTTATGTGATTAATCGGTGTATAGGTAACAAGGATGGTCCGTGTTATACTTGCCTTCCTCAGTGAACTGCTGCTGCACTTGGTCTTCGAGAACAGGATCGTCGGCGAACTCGAACGGCTCGGCAACTACTCATATAGATCACCACACAAGCATCCACACATACATGCAAACAAGATATTTAATTAGAACAGTACACCAAACACAAACAGAAGATGAAAAGAAGGTTTTAGAATTACTCTACGCTTCACTACGAACACGTGAGCGCGAAAATCACTCAAATCGGAGTTAAAACGGAGAACCTATGCTAAAAACGGGCTCTAGGGGCTTGCTGGTAAAGGTTTTAGGCTTCCAGGGGTGTTTTTGAAAGAAACCAGGGACCTAAAACATAATTTTGTATAAAAACACAAGGGCTGCGGCGTAAAAACAACTTTCAGGACAGCGGGCATGATTTTTCAAAAGGACAGGGGTTAAACCGAAAGAAAAAGGACTTAGTTGTAAATACTTTTGAACTGCACTGGACCGCGGGTTGATTTTTGAAAAACAGAGGGGCTCTTTTGAAAAAACGCCACGGCAGCGGGTGGATGCTGACGTCGGCTGACGTCATCATTGACCGAACCGTGGACCGGCCTGAACCGCGGTTCACAGGAACCGGCTCGGTTTAACCTGGGTTTCAGATCTGGCCGTTGGATGGGAATCGAACGGTGGAAAACAGATCGGCTCAAGGGGTCGCCGGAGCGCGGCGGCGCTAGGCCGAAGCTCGCCGGAGAAAGCTCGGCTCGGCGCTACGGTGCATCAAAGCTCGCCGTGATTGATCCTAGAGAGAGAGGAGAGAGAGGGAAACTCGATTAGGGGGTTGTTCTCGAGGATTGAGTGGCGGTGGAAGCTGGCGACGCTCGGCGGCGGTGCGGCTACTACGGCGAGGTCGTACGCACGGAGGAGAGGGAGAGAAGGGGGGGGTTTTGGCCTCGGCATGCTCCTTACCACACAGAGAAGCTTCGGGGCAACCTCTTGGCGGCTAGGCGGCGGCGAGTTGAGCTCGAGACGACGGCGGCGCTCGGGGCTAGGTCAAGGCGGCGGCGGCTAGGGTTCGAGATGCAGGGGCTAAAGAGAGGGGTTGGCGGCGACCTTTATAGGGGCGTTGGAGACCTCGGCGTGCGCTCCAAGTCGCGAGGAGACCAAGCTCGGCACGGCGGCGCGGCGCGGTTCGGGCGGAGGAGTCCTGGCCGCGTACGGCTGGAGGTGGGAGGAGGAGATGACAAGCGGGCCCCGCTTGTCAGCGACTGCGGAAGAGAGAGGAGGCGCGCGCTGCGGAGGGAAGAGAGAGGCCGACAAGTGGGCCCAGGCTGTCAGCCGCAGCGGAAGAGAGAGCGCGCGCGGCGGGCTGCTAGCTGGGCTGCGCTGGTGGGCCGCGGAGAAAAGAAGGGAAGGGAAAAGGAGATGGGCCGCGCAGAGAAGGCTTGGGCCGCGGGAAGAAAAAGAAAAAAAAAGGAAAAAAGAGATGGGCCGCTGGGCTGAAAAGAGAGAGGGAAAAAGAGAGAAAAAGAAAAGGTTTTTCTTTTATTCAAACACTCACTTGAATTCAAATTCAAATTCAAATTTGAATTCAACAATCAAAAATAAATGCACCAGCATGAATGCAACAATAATGTTTCTATAACCTATATTTGCTTTTAATTATTCAAAAATTTATTTTCCTACATTATTTATGAGCACTCAAATAGGAAAACCAATTAATTACTAATTTTTTTTAAATAGGCATTTTCAGGGTGTTACACTGCCGCACTTGAAGCACTGATAGCCGGCTCCAGGGCGAGCTGGCTGTTGTGCGGTCTGCCTTGGCGCCGGTTGCTGCTGCGGCGGTGGAGGGAAACGGGGCGCATTAGGCTGTGGCGGCCTAGCAACCCATCCACCTCCCTGAGGTGCCCTGGACTGTCCTTGCGGTGCAGCCGGGGGAACCAAGCGGAATCTCTGCGGCTGCGCGCTCGAGGGTCCAGCGGGAGCTTTCCTCTTCTTCTCCGCCTTGTGCACCGTGTTGGCGTCTTCTTGGGCAATGGCGAGGTTCACAAGATCGCCATATGTGGCAGCACGGGTGGTAGCCAACTGAGCCTTCAACTTAGTATTGAGGCCACGTCTGAACCTCTCCAACTTCTTCTCGTCAGAATCGGCGTGATGACCCGCATATGGGCACAGACCATTGAAGGCCTGGGCGTATTGGAGCACCGTGCGGGTACCCTGGGTCAGAGCCAGAAATTCGTTCAACTTCCGCTCTACCAAGCCGGCCGGAATGTGATGAGCCTAGAACGCAGTCTTGAACTCATCCCATTCAACCACATGACCCTCTTGCTGCAGGGCCAGGTAGTTCTCCCACCACAGGAGAGCTGGGCCGCGGAGCTGCTGCGCCGCGAACACTACCTTGCGATTGGATGTGCAAGGTGTGGCCAGGATGGTGAACTTGGACTCGATGGCTCGAATCCACATATCGGCCTCCAGGGGCTCATCGGCTCTTGAGAATATCGGCGGGTGTGTAGCCAGAAAATCCTCATATCGGGCCACTTGAGGCTGAGGGGCCCATTGACCTCCCTGCTGTAGCATCTGCTGTTGCATCAATTGTTGCTGATGCTGCAGGTTCCGTAGGATTTCCGTTTGCGTGGCATACAACTGCTGCCACGTCGGAGGTTGCTGCGGTGGCGGAGGTGGTGGCGGCTGTTGCTGCCCCTCTGGCCCTTGCTGGTTAGCATTGGAGCCACTAGCGTCATGACCACTGCGGGTGATTGCCATCTGCAGTAGGTACTTGTATTAGCCACATTTCATAAGCTTGCATAATGATGACAAGATAGAACGTGACAATATATTGAAGTTTACTGCGTAGGAGTGACATGTCAACAAGCAGTTCGGAGGAAAAATCATATCTCCCAACAGGAAGCAAGTCAAATGCTCCAATTCGGTCAGTAGCTCGAAAATTTCGCGCTCTATAACTTTCATGTTTGGCTCAGATTCAAATTCAGGCTGGAACTAAGCCGAAAAATTCAATCTTTAGCTCTCTGCGTTTGCTGTTTTACAGCAGGCCGAGCTGTAGTGTTTTGGTTGCCATTTTTATTTCGCTTAACCAATGGAGTTGAAATTTGGTGAACATTTCGTGTGACAAATTCCAAACAACTTTGTAGTTCACATCACATCCCATAAATGAATGGAAAACCCATCAATAATTAAAACAAGGTTAGCTGCAGAATGTTTTCCACACAGCCATTACAACCTTCAACAAGTGTTTGGATCACACAACCACACCATTAAATTACATTGTCTCCAAAGGATTAAAGGAGGAGCTCAACTCCATCTAGCCTATTACAACATGAAGCCAAAATTTAGGCTAAGCGAAGGAGCACTCTCGCTACTACCACTTCTAGAAATCATCTAAGTTTCTAGCGGTAGCCTCGCTGCCCATAGGTGAAGGTGGAGCTGGAAGGGGCGACATATCATCCTCGGTATCCATGTCGGAGTCAGGGGCCTCTCCTTCTCCTTGCTCTCCTTCTTGCTCAAGAAGGTGCTGAGCATCATGGGCGGCTAGCATAGCATTAGCATGCTCCAAAGTACCGTGTACCTCCTCAAGTTCTTCTCTTCTTTGGGCTAGCTCATTTTGGACATTATTGTGCGCGATGTGGAGGTCATTCAATTGCCTCTCCAAGTCAGCAATCATGGCATCCCTGGTGCTCACCTCAATGGACAATGAGGTCCTCTCAACCCCAATGTCACGGGCATGGGCGAACATGTCCATAGCAAGGTTGAGCATCTCGCTCTGCGATCATCCCAAAAGTGCCTGCAAGCGGTGGTAGGCTCGGATCCACCTCATCATCAGTGCAGCTGCAGCGACGGGATTTTCCGCCATCCTCAAAGGGGAGCTAAGGTAGCGTCTCATTCAATGGGGATCATCCGGCTGAGTCGGTGGAAACAACCCAAGCAACTGGTGCTCCACCAAATCCTGGTTCTGAGCAACAAAAGAACTAATGCCATTCAAGGCAGCTAGCTCACAAGTCATCTCCATGTGGTGTCCATGAACTTCCACACTCCAAGTGGGGGAGCTAGGACACGGTGGATGGCGATATACCACCAAACGCACACGAGAACGGGTCACACCACGGTCTCGGATGAGGGTCCTCTCGTATTGTGGCGGGGTAGGGTAGTCGAGCGCCTGCAAAACCGACCACAGAATGCTAGGGAAGTCTTCCCATCCTAGGCAATCTGAAAAGGAAACATCGTTGGGGTAGCTGGCCAAGTCAGCGTGAGTGTCCATTCTGAACCAAAAAGAAAGGGCAAGGGTGAGAACCGGTTAGCGCCAAAGAAAACAAAACAGATTCTGGACAGTGTAGTAGAAATTACATAACTCGAAATCTACAAGCTCAAAAATTCCCAAATTTGGCCAGGACATTGGTTAAGTAATTCCAAACAAGTTTCATGTTGGAGGTTTGAGCAGAAACTGTCATTAAGACGGCGTAAAAATTCAATTTTTATCTCACTGTTCCCAGAGATTTCCAGCAGACAGGGGGTTACCATTTTAAGCATAACTCCAGTTTTACTCAACCATTTTCGTTGAAATTTCTACAGCATAAACTTCATAACTTTTATGACAACTTTCATGTTGAACACTTTGTCGTTTGACAACGTTTTCGGTTTCGAATTGATGGTGCAAGCAGATTGGTTTCGGCAGAGTTTCGGGTTGTGATTTACATTTTGACGGCGGTTTGATTGGTCACGTGTTAAGGCTCGACATTACTTCAGTGAGATGCAATGCATGAGCGGCCTATTCGTTCTCATTAACACACATGCCAATAAACTTTTGGCCTACGAAGTTAGTGCCGGTGGCTAGGCAATATCCGTCTCTCCCTATATTATCTAGCCGAACTTTTCTAACCGTTCAATCATACGGAATCGCGGTTAGTGTACCTGCAGAAAATTCCATTCCAGAGCATATATAATCAACCTTTTGTGCCAGCACTCACGAAAGCGTCTCCATTCATTACCACCCACTATAGAGGTGGCACCCGAACGTTTAACATTGAACGGGCAATGTTCATATGTCACCAAGGCAACATATTGACAATTTCATACGCTCATGAAATAGCGTATTGACTTTGTGCCGCCATCATATTTGCATATGATGCCATGGTACGCTACAGCAATCGCCGTACCTTGCGCCTACCATGCTATTCTAGTTTCATACGCCATCACAGCGTATTGACTATATGCCGCCACTATATTTTCATATAGTGTCGTGGTACGTGACAGCAATCGCCGTACCTTGCGCCCACCATTGCGTAAAATAAATGACAGAATGAAATGTGCTGGGAGTCAGTATAATATATTACTTGCCACCTATCATATCGTGTTCCCTTAACCCACATAGGCTTCACGCTCTAGGTAACATCCTTAACGGTCCTAAAATAACCTTCCTTCGCAAAGCGCGTCGGAAGTACGAGTTGGCAAGTTTTATTTCAAAATGTTTATTTAGGTTTGTTGCTCTCTCCGGTGAGCTGTTTCGGCTCTGATGCCAGCTGTGGCGGACCACTCCGAAATTATTCCAAGTTAAGTACCCCAGGACCACTAATCAAGTAGTCAGGCACTTAATCCGGAATAAGCTGGAGCGCCGTCGGATTAAGCCCGATTTAACCACGTACTTTTCTCGATCGAAACAACAGCACGCCCACACGAAGGTGAGTTCCAGAGATTACAACATTCCACAAATTTAACATACACAAATAGTATCTCAAAGTTATTACAAACCAAGTTCGAAATTTAAATCAGAGTATCAAATTCTTGCAGCGGAAATAAAGTAGTTCATTGCAGCGGAAAAATAAATAAACTAACGACGATACAACGTAACACCATGATGAAGCCTGCCACGGTGCTACTCCTCCCGTTCCTCGGCAGAGGACGGAACCCACTCGATGTGCCATCCAGGGGGAACCTGGGTAGGCCAAGTCATGGCATCGATTGCCACATCCAACACTGTACCTGTAAGTAAAAGCCACAAGCAAGGCTGAGTATATTAATACTCAGCAAGGCTTACCCGTCGGGTGAAAACTACGTCACCGACATCTAGACATGAGAGGCTTTTGGCTGGTGGGTTTGTTTGCCAAAAAGCGACTAGAAGTAGGTCCTTGCTTTCATAGTTTTAGCATCATATTCTAGTAGACTTAACCATTCTAGATTAGCATCCTCTCTAAGCATACAAGTGGTGCAGTACAATTTAATTCATACAACGAGTTCATCAATCCCATAGTTCCACTTGTTACTCAATGCAGCAAGGCGGTCAAGCAGTCTCATTAACCGCGAGAAGCGGACAGTTCGAACCGAATTTTGCTACCTGGCCAGGGGAAACCCAACACACACGGATAATGCTTGCTATAAAAGGTACAAGCACTTCTCAACCTTTCCCATCGATCCACAATTCGGATCCGAATCCACCTTCCTTAGGATAGAGGTTTACTGCTTCACTCATAGTCTCACGCATATATCCACAAGTGTACGGCAGGGGAAAACAAAGTTTCCAAGGAGAGATGGCTATCGGCCCTAGCTGCTTCAATCTGGTACCGGGCTTACCGATTCCCATATATCGGAATGCATGTGGTACGTTCAAAAACTTGACACACTCAACCACACGTTTCGACCTTAAATCAATTATCATACACGGACGGGAGATCTACATCTATCATCCCGCCCGTCAATCCTTATGATTCCAACATAAGTAAAGACAAGCAACTCCTATGTCTCGCGAGTGACAGGAAATCACTCGACTTGTAACGGACCTGAAGCAATGCCCTATCGATCCTTTCATACTAGTGTTGCAAGTCATAGGTACTAGAAATGTGCAGCTAAGGTATTCAATCAACTCCTTGAAACGTAAATGCACAAGCATAGGGAATTCATAGATGCGTAAACTTAAAGGTTAGGTTATGCTCCGGGGCTTGCCTTCTTGCTCTAGCTGGGGGTTAGCCTCCGGGTTGACTTCTACTTCGTTGGCACCTCCCTCCGGGATTCCTTCTTCGTCGGCGGGGATGAGATGGTAGGTGCCGTCCGGAATAGCGCCTTCTACATGAGATGCATAACTTATTGTGGCTGCCTATTGATTCCAAAACTAAGGCCTTGAAGGCCATATTCACCTAGACATGCTTAAGTACTACTCTTTCCTTCACAAAAATAGAGTAGGGGGTGTGGAAAATTTTTATTCATCTTTGATGGTGATTGTGTACATATATAAAAGAATTTCCATTTATTATTTGAAGTTTGGGTGCTGTTCTTGGAATTTTTGACTTTCCTTATTTTATTCTAACTAATTATCAAAAAGGTTTATTCTTTTATATAATTCAATTCCACATTAATTCCTTCTCATTTTCTGTTCATCCTTTTTATCTATAAACTTTATGACAGCTACTGGAGTATAAGAGTTAGGCTCACTCCAATATTTAGCTAAATCCGAGCTACACAAAATTTATTAAAAATAGTACAAGCTGCTGCCTACAGAAATGAAATAATTTCATATAAAATTGAAAATACATCCAAATCAGGAAATTTTCCTACCAGAGCTAGTCATGAGTACAAGGAGGGCTCTGGCCAAGTGGTGGCTCAAAAAATAACCCTTGGACAGTCCTCAATAAATTTTTATTTGAAAACACATATCTATTTATTTGCTAGTCTAAACAGAGCAAAAATTAAGTTTGGCATTTTTAACAGATGTGCTAACAAGTTTTTAGGCCTCTAGAGAAAAATGGTGATTTTTAGCCGCATAGATTATTTTAAATAATTTCTGGACTACAAAAAGACAGGAATCACAAATTAATTCATAACTGAAGCTACAGTCCATATTTTTAGATCCCCTTTGGACACAAGGTGTCCAAGGTCACTGCAAACAACATATCCAAAGCTCAGCCCTAGCGGAGCTCTGGTTTTGAAATGGTGCACAAGTTTTTAATTCATAATTTGAATTTTAATTCAAAAATGGTTCACCAAAAGTATATACATTCTTAAATGAGATTGGAGTTTACAATCTCATGAGTCCAGGGAGTATTTTTGTGTATTTTTCTGATTTTTGTACGATTTTTAGTGGATTTTACAAGTTTCGGGAAAAATAGATCTAGGTTTAAGAATCTTTTCACGCTGGAGACCCTAGAACTTTTAAAACTTCGCGAACAGGTCCCTGACTTTTACACTGGGAACCCTGGAAAAACGAAGACGATGAACATATGCCCTCGGCTCGTCGCCGGAGTTGCGCCGGCCAAACGACGGCGAGCTAGGGTCGGGGAAGTGGGGGAAAAGAACCAGGGGCTCACCACGAGTCGATTGGTGGCGGTTGGGAGGTCGGGGGATGCTCGGAGTTCACCGGCAACGTGCGGTGGCGGTGCGGCCGCCGCGAGCTCGATTCCGGTGAGGGCAGTGGGTCTCGTCGGGGTTGGAGGGGTCCTAGAGCACCAGTGGAGCTCGGGGAAGCTGTTGGCGTGCTCGGTTGACCTCGGGGACGGCTCGGCGTAGGGTCTCAACGTGAGGGTGCTCCGACGGCCGAAAAATGGAGATTTGGGGGAAATCTCGATTTCTCGCTGGAGGATTGGGGAGGGCTCGTGAGAAGTGGGGGAAATGGGAGCTAGGGTAGAGGTCTAGCTCTGTGCGCGAGGAATTTCGGAATGGTGGAGAGTGGAGGGCGAATTTCTCTTCGAAGCTCGGCTCGGTCCGCGCGGCGCGAGGTTGAAGACGACGGGAGCGAGCGCGAGGGAGTGAACTGGAGGAGTGCGCGAGCTAGGGGAGTGTGTGAGTGGCTCGGTGGAGTGCCTTGGCACGCTAGAGAGGGGTCGTGCTGCCTCGGGAGCGTGCGAGCGGAGCGACAGCGACGCGACGCGCCATTGAAGCTCGCCCGAGCTCGAATAGAGCGCGCGCGACAGTTGGGCGAGGAGGATCGTGGCGTGGGTGCTGGGATACGCTGCAGGGATCTTCCACAGTGTCCGTGGCGCGTAGTGGGATGGAATCCCCCGCGGAGGAGCTCTGCGCGTCGCGCGCGAGCGCGCGGCCACGGCGGCGCTCCGTCCGCCATGATGGCGTTCGCGCGGCGCGAGGCGAAGCGTGCTGTCGAGCGGCGACGTGACGGCTCGGGAAGGGAAGGGACAACCACGTGACGACAAGCGCCACCGGATGCTGCAGCTCGGCCAGCTCGGTGCGGCCTCCGCCGCTCGCCAGCCACGTGGCGGCCGAGCTCCGGCCAGGCGTAGAGCGCGCCAGGGCCGAGCTGGCGGCTCCGTGGAGCTCCTTTGCCCCTTTTGAATTTTCTCCAAAAATTTGAACTGAATATGAAAAAGTGTAAAAACAAAAGTTGGAGTTTGGGAGGTGGGACACAACTTTCTTTTTGGGATGAACCTGAAATTTCAAATTTTTCAAGCTCAAACAACCCAAATTCAAAAAGGTGTTCAGATTGGTTTTTCGAGTTTTTGAGGGACTAAACTGCAAAATTTTCAAAAGTGCCAAACAGTGACTAGGCCTTATTTGTGATGACAAAAAACTTTTATTTTTGGATATTTTCTAGTTTAGTACAAAATTTTTGAGATTTCAGTTGGGTGTCAAACAACCTTTGTTTTTGAATTTCAATTTGAATTTTGATGAATTTTTGAATCCTACCACCATTATTTCCCTTTTTGCACTTATTTTAAGTGTACTTTTAATACTTTGACATCAGAGATGTCACAGTCAATCATGCTGAAGGCACAGAGTTGAAGGACATTCGAGTGGTGAACGAGTATCCAGATGTGTTCCCAAATGAATTGCCAGGTATGCCTCCGGAACATGAAGTTGAATTTGTTATTGAACTTATGCCTGGCACAACACCCATAGCTAAAAGACCATATAGAATGGGGATAAAAGAATTAAAGAAACTTAAAGAAGAAGTGAGGGCCTTACTAGCTAAGGGGTATATTCGTCCTAGCTCTTCGCCTTGGGGAGCTCCAGTGTTGTTTGTTAATAAGAAAGACGGGACACAGAGGATGTGCATAGACTATCAAGCCCTCAATGAGGTCACCATCAAGAACAAGTATCCACTGCCAAGGATCGATGATCTCTTTGACCAGTGGAGGGGAGCTTGTGTGTTCTCCAAGATCGATCTCAGATCGGGCTATCATCAGATGAGAATTCAGGTGATAGACATCCCCAAGACAGCTTTCACTACTCGGTATGGCTTGTATGAGTTCACAGTTATGTCCTTTGGGTTGACTAATGCACCGACCTACTTCATGTATTTGATGAACAGTGTGTTCATGGACTATCTTGACAAGTTCGTCGTGGTGTTCATTGATGATATTCTGGTCTTCTCCAAGAATGAGGAGGAACACGAAGAACACTTGAGGTTAGTGACGCAGAGGCTCAGGGAGTAGCAGTTGTACGCTAAGTTGAGCAAGTGTTAATTCTGGCTGAAGGAGGTATCCTGTTGTCGAATGGAGGTGTAGCAGTTGATCCGAAGAAGGTCAGAGATGTGTTGAATTGGGTACCGCCGCAGAATGTCAGTGAGATCAGGAGTTTCCTCGGAATGGCAGGCTACTATCGGCGTTTTATTGAGGGATTCTCCAAGATTGCCAAGCCCTTGATGTCATTGCTAGAGAAGAATGCTAAGTTCGTGTGGACATCGCAGTGCCAAGATAGCTATGAAGAGTTGAAGAAAAGGCTGACCACTGCACCAGTATTGGTACTGCCAGATGTTACAAAGAACTTCTCAGTCTATTGTGATGCGTCTCGTCAAGGATTGGGATGTGTACTCATGCAGGAGGGCGGAGTTGTGGCATATGCATCCAGACAGTTGAGGAGACATGAGCTGAATTACCCGACACATGATCTAGAATTGGCAGCTGTGGTTCACGCGTTAAAGATCTGAAGGCATTATTTGATTGGGCACAAGTGTGATATCTATACCGACCACAAGAGCCTTAAGTATGTGTTCACGCAATCCGAGTTGAACATGAGGCAACGTCGTTGGCTTGAGAAAATCAATGACTTTGAGCTGGAGATTCATTACCATCTAGGGAAGGCAAACTTGGTGGCCGATGCTTTGAGTAGGAAGAGTTATGTGAATGTGCTGACGGGTCAGAATTTGCCGGAAGAGCTTAGATGGGAATTCGAACGTTTGAACTTGGGTATGGTAGCCAACGTAACTGAGCTAAAAATGGAGCCAACTCTTGAACAGGAGATCCGAAAGGGTCAATTGGAGGATGAGGAAATCAAGGAATTGATTAAGAAGGTTGGGACAGATAAAGCGCCAGGATTCCGATTGGATGATCAAGGAACAGTGTGGTACGGTAACAGGATAGTGGTGCCAGATCAGCAGCATATCAAGGATGTTATCTTACGGGAGGCACACGAGTCAGCATATTCCATTCACCCGGGAAGTACCAAGATGTACTTGGACCTCAAGGAAAGATTTTGGTGGTATGGCTTGAAACGAGATGTTGCAGCACACGTAGCTCTTTGCGATGTATGCCAGAGAGTCAAGGCCGAACACCAGAGACCGGCAGGTTTGCTTCAGCCTATGAAAATACCAGAGTCGAAATGGGAAGAAGTGGGTATGGACTTTATAACAGGACTGCCCCGCACACAGAGAGGTTATGACTCTATATGGGTGGTCGTGGACCGATTGACGAAGGTGGCTCACTTTATTCCGGTAAAGACTACATATTCCGGTGCCAAACTAGCAGAGTTGGACATGGAGCGGATTGTATGTTTGCATGGGGTACCGAAAAAGATAGTGTCAGACCAAGGCAGCCAGTTCACGTCACACTTTTGGCTCAAGTTACATGAGTCCATGGACACTAAGCTTCACTTCAATTCAGCTTACCATCCGCAGACAGACGGTCAGACCGAGAGGACAAATCAGATACTGGAGGATATGTTGAGGGCGTGTGCATTACAGTATGGGAACAATTGAGAGAAGAGTTTGTGTTATGCAGACTTCTCGTACAACAACAGCTACCAACAGAGTCTCAAGATGTCACCGTTTGAGGCTTTGTATGGAAGGAAGTGCAGGACGCTGTTGTTCTGGAATTAGACCGGAGAAGGTAAAGTATTTGGACCTGAGGTATTGAAAGAGGCAGAAGAGCAAGTGCAGCTCATTAGGTAGAATCTGAGGGCAGCTCAGACACGGCAGAAAAGTTATGCAGATGTAAGGCGTCGAGATCTCAGCATCGAAATTGGCGACTTCGTTTATCTTAAGGTGTCACCAATGAGGGATGTGAAAAGATTCAATGTCAAAGGTAAGTTAGCACATCGATACATTGGACCTTTTAAGATTTTGGAACAGAGAGGTGAAGTGGCTTATCAACTAGAGTTACTAGAGAGATTGGCAGGCGTGCCTGATGTGTTTCATGTGTCACAACTGAAAAAAGTGCTTACGGGTGCGAGAGGAACAGATTCCGCTAGAGGAGTTGAATGTGAAGGAGGAGTGTCCGGTCAAGATCTTAGAAGAGTCTGAGAGGGTCACCAGGAACAAAGTGATACATATGTGCAAGGTTTAGTGGAATCGTCATACAGAGGATGAGGCAACATGGGAAAGGGAGAATGATCTCAAGGTAGAATACCTACATCTCTTCCAATCCACTTCCGAATCTCGAGGACGAGATTCATCTTAAGGGGGGGTAGGTTTGTAACACCCTAGAATTTGCCTTATTTAGAATTTAGTAAATAAATGGTTTTTATATTTAAATGCTCATGAAAAATGCAGGGAAAATAAAATTTTGAATAATTAAAAGCAAATATAGGGAATAGAAACATTATTGTTGCATTCATGCTGGTGCATTTATTTTTTATTGTTGAATTCAAATTTTAATTTGAATTTGAATTTGAATTCAAATGAGTGTTTAAATAAAGGGAAAACCTTTTTCTTTTCTCTCTCTCTAATCTTTCCCCTTTTCAGCCCAGTCGGCCCAATCCTTTTTCCCCTCCCTTTTCCTTTTTCCTCCCGCGGCCCAGCAGCACGCCAACCCAGCCCACTCCGCCTCCCCCTCACTCCACTGGCTGATAGGTGGGGTCCACTTGTCATCTCCCACCTCCCAGCGCAGCCAAGCCTGACACGAGCTTTAACCCGAGCTCGAGTCCGGGTCGCGCACGACCCCGCGCCACCTTTCCCTCTGCTTGGCACGCACGCCAAGGACCCTTTATAAGCGCCGCCACCCCTCACCTGGCCCCTACCCAAAACCCTAGCCGCCACGGGCCCTACGCAGCGCTGCCGCCGCCAAACCCTAGCCGAGCCGCCGTGCCGCCAATGCGTCGCCTCGACGCCCCATTGTCGACGAGATCGGGTCCAGGAGCTTCGCCAAGTATAGAGGAGCACGCCGAGCCCCTAAACACTCTCTCTCTCTCTCTCTCTGTGACATCCGTGATGTTAGTACATTAGAAACACAATGAAAACAGGATAAAAGGGTAGCAATGGTGGTAGCACACATAAATTGACCAAAAATTCGAAATTTAAATTTCAAACAAGGCCTTTTTGACACCCAACTGAAATCTCCAGAATTTTATACTGAACATAAAAATCTCCAAAAATAAAACTTGTTTGTCATCACAAATAAGGCCTAGTCACTCTTGGAAACTTTTTCAAATTTTGTAGTTAAGCCCCTCAAAAACTCGAAAAACCATGCTGAACGCCTGTTCGAAAATGGCCTGTTTGAGCTTGAAAAATTTGAAATTTCAGGTTCACCCCAAAAAGAAAGTTGTGTCCCACATTCCAAACTCCAACTTTTGTTTACACTTTTTGAAGTGTAGTTCAATTTTTCAGAGTTAAACCCGTTGCACCGGGGATGCTCCACGGGCGTCACGACAAGCGCCCTGTCGCGGCCGTCAGTGGCCGCCAATGGCCGCCACATGGCCGGCGAGCGGCGGCGACCTCGCCGAGCCGGCCAGAGCCGCGGCAGCCGTGTCCCACTTCCCCGCGCACACGCCCGCGCCCACGCCCGGTCTTTGCCCGCGTTCTATCGACGTCGTCGCGCGGTGCGCCATCATGGCGGCAAAGCCCTCCATTGCCCACGGCGGCGTACGCTGAGCCGAGCTTCTCAGAGACGGATTCGAGCCCACTTCACGCCAAACAAGCAGCGCCAAGGAACTTTCGCTCGCCCACGCCGCGATCTCCCTCCCCCATCCCGCGGCTGCACTCTGCCCGAGCTGGCAGAGCCATCAATGGCGGCTCCGACAGCCCGAGCTCACGAGCACGCCATCCCCCGAGCTACCCAGACCTCTCGAGTTGCCCAAAACACTGCCAAGTGACTCACATTTCCCTCCTCGCTCAGCGCCCTACCCTTCTCCTCCTCCTCGCACTTTCTCACCCCTTCTTCCACCTCCAGCCGCCGTAACCCAAGCTTGAGCTCGAGCCTCTGCGGGCCAAAATTCCCCACGCTCCCTCCACGAAACCCAAATCCACTGCACCCATGGCTCACCCACTCTCTTAGCTAGCCTCTCAAACCATTCCCAACCAAAACCGAGCACTACTCGCTGGAAATTGAAGAGATTTCTCACCATTGCTCCATTTCCGCCCCCGAGCTCCACCTCCACACCGAGCCCCATCTTCCGGTCATCCCCGTCGCCGCCAAGTACCTCGACGAGCTCCGCCTAACTCTGGTGAAGCTTTCAAGCCACGTCGCACCTCGTCTCGACCCCCGTAGCCGGCTACCGACGTCGCCGGAGCAAGCCGCTCTGCCGCTCACCGTCGACGAGCCTCGCCACTGCACCACCGGCCTCGAGACCTCCCCAAACGACGCGCGGTGAGCCCCTCATCATTTCCCCCAACCTTCCCCACGCTAGTTCGCCGTCTCCTTGCCGGCGTAACAACGCCGACGAGCCAACGACCGACATGCATTCCCTTTTTTAGTACTAGGGTCCTCTGTGTAAATTTCAGGGACTTGTTCGCAAGAGTTTAAAAGGGTTAGGGTCCCCGGCGTAAAAGAGATTCTTAAACCTAGATCCATTTTTCTGAGATCTTGTAAAATCCTCTAAAAATCATAGAAAAATCGGAAAAATGCACAAAAATACTCCCTGGACTCGTGAGATTGTAAACTCCAATCTCATGTTAGCATGTATACACTTTTGGTGAATAGTTTTTGAATTAAAATTCAAACTCAGTGTTTAGAATCTTGTGCACCATTTCAAATCCTGAGCTCTTCTGGAGCTGAACTTTGAATATGTTTCTTGTGGTACCTACAAACGCTTTTTGTCCAAAGGAGACCCAAAAATATGGACTGTAGCTTCAGTTCTGATTTATTTTGTGATTCCTGTTCTAGTTTTGTTCTGCAATTATTAAAAATAATCCATGCAGCCAAAAATCAGCACCTTTCACCAGAGTTCTAGGAACTTGTTTGAACATGTGGTAAAAATTCTAAACTTAACTTTTGACCCTGTTTAGGCTCTCAAGTAAATAGATGTTGGTTTTCGGATAGAAAATTATTGAGGGCTGTCCAAGTGTTATTTTTAACCACCACTTGGTCACAGCCTCTCCCTCACTGATGTATAGATCTGGTAAAGAAATCTTCTGTTTTGGAAGTAGTATTGATTTTATATGAATTAATCATGCTTCCTAGAATAGCAACTTGTTCCATTTTTAATAAATTCTGTGTAGCTCAGTTTTAGCTAACTTTTGGAGTGAGCCTAACTCTTATACTCCAGTAGCTGTCATAAAGCTTATGGATAAAAAGGAAGAACAGAAACAGAGAAACAAAAATGAGAAGAAAATAGAGTAGAATTGAGTTTATAAAAAGAAATAGATCACTTTTGTTAATTGGAATAAATGTGGAGCATGTGAAATCTAAATTCCAGAACTGCACCCTTGCTTAAAAAAATAATAATAATAAATTGAATTGTTGTATATGTGTACACAATCACCATCATGAAGACATAAAAATTTCCACACACCCCCTCTAAGTTTGTGAAGGAGAAAATAGTCACTAGTATGTCTAGGTGAATATGGCCTTCAAGGCCTTGCATTTAGATCACTTAGGCAGCCACCTTAAAGTTGTGCATCTCATGTAGAAGGCGCTCTCGCTGACGGCACCTACAACCTCATCCCCGTCAACGAAGAAGAAGTCCCCGAGGATGGTGCCGACATCGTCGTGATCGACCCGGAGCCTGACAGTGGATTAGCTCAAGAAGGATAGCCCCGGAGCATAACCTAACTTTTAATTCATGCAACTATGAATTTATTATGCTTGTGCATTTACGTTCTAGGTATTGTATGAATACCCTAGTTGCATGATTCTAGTACCTATGACTTGAAATACTAGCATGATAGGATCGGTAGAGCAATGCCTTTAGGACCGTTACAAGTCGAGTGATTTCCTGTCACTCGCGAGATATAGGAGTTGCTTGTCTTTACTTATGTTGGAATCATAAGGATGGACGGGCGGGATGGTATGTGTAGATCTCCCGTCCGTGTATGATAATTGGATTAAGGTCAAAACGTGTGGTTCTGTGTGTCAAGTTTTTGAACGTACCACACGCATGCCGACCTATGGGAATCGGTAAGCCCGGTACCTGATCGAAGCAGCTAGGACCGATAGCCATCTCTCCTTGGAAATATTTGTTTCCCTTGCTGTACACATGTGGATATATGCGTGATGCCGTGAGTGAAGCGGTAAACCTTTATCCTAAGGGAATGGACCCGGCGCCAAATTGTGGATTGATGGGAAAGGTTGGGAAGTGCTTGTGCTTTTTATAGCAAGCACTATCCGTGTGTGTTGGGTTTCCCCTGGCCAGGTAGCAAAATTCGGTTCGAACTGTCCGCTTCTCACGGTTAATGAGACTGCTTGACCGCTGTGCTGCATTGAGTAACAAGTGGAACAATGAGGATGATGAACTTGTTGTATGTACTAAACTGTTTTGCACCACTTGTATGCTTAGAGAGGATGCTAATCTAGAATGGTTGACTCTACTAGAATTTGATGCTAAAATCATAAAAGTAAGGATCCACTCTTAGTAGCTTTCTGGTAAAACAAACCCACCAACCAAAAGCCTCTCATGTCTAGAAGTCGGTGATGTAGTTTTCACCGGACTGGTAAGCCTTGCTGAGTATTAGTATACTCAGCCTTGCTTGTGTCTATTTATTTCAGGTACTGTTATGGATGTGGTAGTCGATTCCATCACTTGGCCTACCCAGGTTCCTCCTTGCTGGCATGTCGAGTGAGTTCCATCCTCTGCCGAGGATCGGGAGGAGTAGCACCATGGCCGGCTTCATCGTGGTCTTACTATGTATTGTCGTTAGTTTTAATTTTCTGATGCAATGAACTCTCGTACTATGATTTGAAATTCGAACTTGGTTTGTAATAACTTTATGATGCTATTTATGTATGTTGAATTTGTGGAATGTTGTAATTTCTGGGACTCCCCTTCGTGTGGGCGCGCGTGTTGTTCCGATCGTGAAAGTACATGGTTAATCGGGTATAATCCGACGGCGCTCCAGCTTATTCCGGATTAAGTGCCTGACTGCTTGATTAGTGGTCCAGGGGTACTTAACTTGGAATAATTTCGGAGTGGTCCGCCACAGCTGGCATCAGAGCCGAAACATACGTACTAGAGAGAGCAACAGACCCTAGATAAATATTTTTTTAAATAAAACTTGCCAACTCTTGCTTCCGCCGCGCACTTGCGATGGAATGCTATCCATAGGACCGCTAAGGATGATATATAGAGTGTGAAGTCTATGTGGGTTAAGGGATCACGATATGATAGGTGGCTAATTATATACTATGCTGACTCCCAGCACATTTCATTTTGTCATTTACTTTTCACAATGGTGGGTGCAAGGTACGGCGATTGCTGTAACGTACCACGGCACTATATGAAAATATAGTGGCGGTACATAGTCAATACGCTGTGATGGCGTATGAAACTAGACTAGCATGGTGGGCGCAAGGTACGGCGATTGCTGTAGCGTACCATGGCATCATATGCAAATATGATGGCGGCACAAAGTCAATACGCTATTTCATGAGCGTATGAAATTGTCAATATGTTGCCTTGGTGACATATGAAGCATTGCCCATTCAATGTTGAACGTTCGGGTGCCACCTCTATAGTGGGTGGTAATGTATGGAAACGCTTTCGTGAGTGCTGGCACGAAAGGTTGATTATATATGTTCTGGAATAGAATTTTCTGCAGGTACACTAACCACGATTCCGTAAGTTGAACGGTTAGAAAAGTTCGGCTAGTTAATATAGGGAGAGACGGATATTGCCTAGCCACCGGCACTAACTTTGTAGGACAAAAGTTTATTGGTACGTGTGTTGGTGAGAACGAATAGGCCGCCCATGCATTGTAATCCACTGAAAGTTTATTGAAATATAATGCACGACCCTTGAACTATCCGTCATCAAAATTTGAATAACAACCGGAAATTGTGCTGAAACTCTGCCGAAAATAGTCTGTTTGCATCATCGTTTCGAACCTGAAAACTTTGTCAAACGAAAAAGTGTTAAACATGCAATTTGTCATAAATGTTATCTAGTTTGTGCTGTAGAAATTTCAACAAATTTGGTTCAGTAGAATAAGAGTTATGCTTAAAATGGTAACCCCCTGTCTGCTGGAAATTTCTGGGAATAGTGAGTTAAAAATTGAATTTTTACATCTTCTTAACGACGGTTTCTGCTCAAACCTTCAACATGAAACTTGTTTGAAATTACTAAAACAACGTTCTGGCCAAAGTTGGGAATTTTTGGGTTTGTAGATGTTGAGTTTTATAATTTTTACCACACTGCCCAGAAACTATTTTTTATTTTCTTTGGCGCTAACCGGTTCTCACACTTGACCTTTTTGTTCAGATGGATGGCCACGCTGACCGTTTTGCAGGCTCCTTCTTGGAATGTCTTGGATGGGAAGGTTTTCCTAGCATCCTTTGGTCCGTTTTGCTGGCACTTGATTACCCAACCCCGCCACAATATGAGAGAACCATCCTCCGTGACCGAGGCGTGACTCGATCCCGAGTGCATTTGGTGGTGCACCGCCACCCACCGTGTCCCAGCTCTCCCACATGGAGTGTGGAAGTCCATGGGCATCAAATGGAGATCACTTGTGAGATAGCTGCTCTCAATGAGATCAGCTCCTTCTGTGCTCAGAACCAGGACCTTGTGGAGCATCAGCTCCTTGGACTGTTTCCACCGGCCCAGCCTGACGACGCTCATTGGATGAGGCGCTATCTCAGCTCGCCTCTGAGGGTGGCGGAGAACCCCATTGCTGCAGCCGCACTTTTGATGAGATGGATCCGGTCTTATCACCGGTTGCAGGCACTTTTGGGGCGGTCTCAAAATGAGGCACTTAACCTTGCCATTGACATGTCGGTTCGTGCCCGTGACCTTGGGGTAGAGGGGACCTCTTTGTCTATAGAGGTGAGTACCAGGGACGCCATGATTGCAGATTTGGAGAGGCAGTTGACCGACCTCCACATAGCACACAACAATGTCCACAACGAGCTGACCCAAACAAGGGATGAGCTTGAGAACGTGTAGGATGTCTTGGAGCATGCCAATGCCATGCTAGCTGCCCACGACGCTCAGCACCTTCTTGAGGAGGGTGGAGAGAATAGGGAAGGACAAGCCCCTGATTCAGACATGGACACAGAGGATGGCATGCCATCCCTTCCAGCTCCACCGTCTCCCATGGGCAGCGAGGGTACAGCCAACAACCTAGACGACTTTTAGGAGCTGCGGTAGCAAGTTACTCCTCCGCATAGCCTAAATTTTGACTTCATGATGTAATAGGCTAGATGGAGTTGAGTTCTCTTTAATCTTTTGGAACAATGTAATTCATTAGTATGGGATGTGTGAGCCCCAAAAACTTGATGAAGGTTGTAATGGTTGTGCTGAAAACATTCTGCAGCTATCTTTGTTTTAATTATTAATGTCTTTTCCATTCACTTCTGGGCTGTGACTTGAACTACAAAGTTGTCTGAAATTTGTCAAACGAAATGCTCACCAAATTTCAACCCCATTGGTTAAGCGAAATAAAAATGGCAACCAAAACACTACAACTCTGTCTACTGAAAAACAGCAAAAACAGAGAACTAAAACTCGAATTTTTCGGCCTAGTTCTAGTCTGATTTTGGTTCTGAGCCAAGCATGAAAGTTGTAGAATATGAAATTTGCAAGCTACTGACCGAATTGGAGCATCTAACTTGACTTCTAATGGGAGATATGATTTTTCTTCCAAAACTGCCTGCTGATATGTTGTCCTTACGCAGTAAACTTCATTATATTGCCATGTTCTATCTTGTCATTGATTTATGCAAGCTTATGAAATATGGCTAATATAAGTACCTACTGCAGATGGCTATCACTCGCAGCGGTCACGATGCTAGCGGCTCCAACGCTAACCAGCAGGGTCCGGAAGGGCAGCAACAGCCACCACCACCTCCGCCACCACAACAACCTCCAACGTGGCAACAGTTGTATGCCACTCAGACGGAGATTCTCCGCAATCTGCAGCATCAGCAACAGATGATGCAGCAGTAGATGCAGCAACAAGGTGGTCAACGTGCCCCTCCACCTCAAGTGGCTCGGTACGGGGACTTCTTGGCTACACACCCTCCGGTGTTCTCCAGAGCCGAGGAGCCCTTGGAGGCTGATGCATGGATTCGAGCCATCGAATCTAAGTTCTCCATTCTGGCCACGCCTTGCATTCCCAACCGCAAGGTGGTCTTTGCGGCGCAGCAACTCCACGGCACAGCTCTCCTGTGGTGGGAGAACTACCTGGCCCTGCAGCAGGAGAACCACGTTATTGAGTGGGAGGAGTTCAAAACTGCCTTCAAAGCCCACCACGTTCCTGTTGGGTTGGTTGAAAGGAAGCTAACTGAGTTCCTGGCTCTGACTCAGGGAACCCACACTGTGCTACAGTATGCCCAGGCCTTCAATGGTCTGTGTCCATATGCGGGTCATCATGCTGACCCTGATGTGAAGAAGATGGAGAGGTTCCGACGTGGCCTCAACACCAAGCTCAAGACCCAGCTGACCACCACACGAGTTGCCACATATGGTGAACTTGTGAATATTGCCATTGCCCAGGAAGATGCTAACATGGTGCATAAGGCTGAGAAGAAGAGGAAGGCTTCCGCTGGACCTTCGGGTGGACAGCCTCAGAGGTTCCGCCTGGTTCCCCCAGCTGCACCATAGGGACAGCCTAGGGCGCCTCAGGGAGGACGTTGGGTTGCCAGGCCACCACAGCAGGGTGCACCCCGTTTCCCTCCACTGCCGCAGCAGCAACAGGCGCCGAGGCAGAACGTGCAGCAGCCGCCCCGTCCTGGAGGTGGCTACCAATGCTTCAAGTGTGGCAGCAACAGTCACTTCATCAAGGATTGCCCACAAAACAAGCCACAGAACCAGCGTCCTGGAAATCAGCAAAACAAGGACAAGCAGCAGCATGTACAAGTCAGGCATGGGAGGCTCAACTACACCGCCCTGGCTGACCTACCTGAGGGAGCACCGGATATGACTGGTACTTTCCCTATCCACAACCAACCTTCTGTGATATTGTTTGATTCCGGGGCAACACATAGCTTTATAAGCACAAGATTTCATGCAAAATATGGGTTAAAATCTTATCACACCAAATCAGCATATGTGATATCAACAGCGGGAGGTAAAATAGCATCCAACCAAGTTGCTCGAAAAGTACCAATCAGGATGGGTAGTAAAGTGTTTCCTACTGATTTAATTCTACTTGGGTTGGAAGGGATTGATATTATTTTGGGGGCAAATTGGATGACTCAACATAAGGTTGTGCTAGACGTTGCTGAAAGAGTTGTGGAAATAAACTCGCCTACACATGGCCCTAGTGCACTATATCTGCCACACCGGAAATGTGTCAATGCTTATGCTTACACCATGGTAGAAACACAACTAAAAGACATTCCGGTGGTATGTGAGTATGCCGATGTTTTTCCGGATGACTTACCTGGGATGCCGCCGGATAGGAATATTGAATTTGTGATTGAACTTCAACCTGGCACAGCACTTATATCAAAGAGACCCTATAGAATGCCACCCAATGAATTGGCTGAATTAAAAATTCAACTCCAAGAACTGCTAGACAAGGGTTTCATCCGTCCTAGTGTATCACCGTAGGGTTGTCCAGCTATCTTTGTGAAGAAGAAGGATCATTCCTTGAAATTGTTTATTGACTACCGGCCTCTTAATGTGGTGACCATCAAAAACAAGTATCCACTTCCCCGCATTGATGTCCTTTTTGATCAACTAGCTGGCGCCAGAGTATTCTCTAAGATTGACCTTCGCTCTGGCTATCACCAAATAAAGATTCGAACTTGTCACATTCCGAAGACTACCTTTTCCACCCGCTACGGACTTTATGAATTCTTGGTCATGTCATTTGGGCTCACAAATGCCCCAGCCTACTTCATGTATCTCATGAATTCGGTTTTCGTGTCCGAGCTCGACAAGTTCGTGGTGGTTTTCATTGATGACATTCTCATATATTCCAAGAATGAGGAAGAGCATGCCGAGCACCTTCGCATCGTTCTTCAAAGATTGAGAGACCATCAACTCTATGCCAAGTTCTCAAAATGCGAATTCTGGCTAGAAAGCGTGAAATTCTTGGGTCACATAGTTTCCAAGGATGGTATATCCGTGGATCCAACCAAGGTGCAGGAGGTGATGGATTGGCAACCACCTACCTCTGTCCATGAGATTCGGAGTTTTCTGGGTCTAGCTAGTTACTACCGCCGCTTCATTCCGGATTTCTCTCGGATTGCTAAACTCATGACCGAACTCTTAAAGAAGGGAGTCAAATTTGAGTGGAGTGACAAATGTGAAGAAGCTTTCCACACTTTGAGAAAACATTTAACTTCAGCCCCAGTTTTAGCTCAACCCGACAGCACCAAGCCCTATGATGTCTATTGCGATGCTTCAGGCACCGGACTTGGCTGCGTTCTTATGATAGAGAACCGAGTCATTGCTTATGCTTCCCGAGCACTCCGGTCGCATGAACAAAATTACCCTACGCATGATCTTGAGTTAGCAGCGGTCATTCATGCTCTCAAGATATGGAGACACTACCTGATGGGTGTTCCATGCAACATATACACCGATCACAAGAGCCTCAAATACATCTTCACTCAGGCACACTTGAACATGAGGCAGCGAAGATGGTTGGAGTTAGCAAAGGACTATGATCTTAGTGTGCATTATCACCCTGGGAAGGCTAATGTGGTTGCGGATGCACTAAGCCGCAAGGCTCGCTGTCACTGCCTTTCCGTGGAGTCCTACGCTGACACCTTGTGCCATTAAATGGCAAAGCTCAACTTGGAGATTGTTTCTCACGGATACTTCAACCATATCTCTGTCGAACCAACTTTGCATGATCAGATTGTTGAGGCCCAATTAAGTGATGCAAAGATTAAAATCCTCAAAAGAAAATTGGCAAAAGACTGCCAAGTGACTCACATTTCCCTCCTCGCTCAGCGCCCTGCCCTTCTCCTCCTCCTCGCACTTCCTCACCCCTTCTTCCACCTCCAGCCGCCGTAACCCGAGCTTGAGCTCGAGCCTCTGCGGGCCAAAATTCCCCATGCTCCCTCCACGAAACCCAAATCCACTGCACCCATGGCTCACCCACTCTCTTAGCTAGCCTCTCGAACCATTCCCAACCAAAACCGAGCACTACTCGCTGGAAATCGAACAGATTTCTCGCCGTTGCTCCATTTCCGCCCCCCGAGCTCCACCTCCACGCCGAGCCCCATCTTCCGGTCATCCCCGTCGCCGCCAAGTACCTCGACGAGCTCCGCCTCACTCCGGTGAAGCTTTTAAGCCACGTCACGCGTCGTCTCGACACCCGTAGCCGGCTACCGACGTCGCCGGAGCAAGCCGCTCCGCCGCTCACCGTCGATGAGCCTCGCCACTGAACCACCGGCCTCGAGACCTACCCCAAACGACGCGCGGTGAGCCCCTCATCATTTCCCCCAACCTTCCCCGCGCTAGTTCGCCGTCTCCTCACCGGCGTAACAATGCCGACGAGCCAAGGACCGAGATGCGTTCCCCTTTTTAGTTCTAGGGTCCTCTGTGTAAATTTTAGGGACTTGTTCGCAAGATTTTAAAAGGGTTAGGGTCCCCGGCGTAAAAGAGATTCTTAAACCTAGATCCATTTGTCTAAGATCTTGTAAAATCCACTAAAAATCATAGAAAAATCGGAAAAATGCACAAAAATACTCCCTGGACTCGTGAGATTGTAAACTCCAATCAAATGTCAGCATGTATACACTTTTGGTGAATAGTTTTTGAATTAAAATTAAAACTCAGTTTTTAGAATCTTGTGCACCATTTCAAATCCTGAGCTCATCTGTAGCTGAACTTTGGATATGTTGCTTGTGGTACCTATAGACGCTTTGTGTCCAAGGGAGACCTAAAAATATGGCTGTAGCTTCAGTTATGATATATTTTGTGATTCCTGTTCTAGTTTAGTTCTGCAATTATTAAAAATAATCCATGCAGCCAAAAATCACCATCTTTCACCAGAGGTTTAGGAACTTGTTTGCACATGTGGTAAAAATGCTAAACTTAATTTTTGACCCTGTTTAGGCTCTCAAATAAATAGATGTTGGTTTTCGGATAGAAAATTATTGAGGGCTGTCCAAGTTTTATTTTTAGCCACCACTTGGTCAGAGCCTCTCTCTCACTGATGTATAGCTCTGGTAAAGAAATCTTCTGTTTTGGAAGTAGTATTGATTTTATATGAATTAATCATGCTTCCTAGAATAGCAACTTGTTCTATTTTTAATAAATTCTGTGTAGCTCAGTTTTAGCTAACTTTTGGAGTGAGCCTAACTCTTATACTCCAGTAGCTGTCATAAAGCTTATGGATAAAAAGGATGAACAGAAACAGAGAAACAAAAATGAGAAGAAAATAGAGTAGAATTGAGTTTATAAAAAGAAATAGATCACTTTTGTTAATTGGAATAAATGTGGAGCATGTGAAATCTAAATTCCAGAACTGCACCCTTGCTTAAAAAAATAATAATAATAAATTGAATTATTGTATATGTGTACACAATCACCATCATGAAGACATAAAAATTTCCACACACCCCCTCTAAGTTTGTGAAGGAGAAAATAGTCACTAGTATGTCTAGGTGAATATGGCCTTCAAGGCCTTGCATTTAGATCACTTAGGCAGCCACCTTAAAGTTGTGCATCTCATGTAGAAGGCGCTCTCGCTGACGGCACCTACAACCTCGTCCCCGTCAACGAAGAAGAAGTCCCCGAGGGTGATGCCGACATCGTCGTGACCGACCCGGAGCCTGACAGTGGATTAGCTCAAGAAGGCAAGCCCCGGAGCATTACCTAACTTTTAATTCGTGCAACTATGAATTTATTATGCTTGTGCATTTACATTCTAGGTGTTGTATGAATACCCTAGTTGCATGATTCTAGTACCTATGACTTGAAATACTAGCATGATAGGATCGGTAGAGCAATGCCTTTAGGACCGTTACAAGTCGAGTGATTTCCTATCACTCGCGAGATATAGGAGTTGCTTGTCTTTACTTATGTTGGAATCATAAGGATGGACGGGCGGGATGGTATGTGTAGATCTCCCGTCCGTGTAAGATAATTGGATTAAGGTCGAAACATGTGGTTCTGTGTGTCAAGTTTTTGAACGTACCACACGCATGCCGACCTATGGGAATCGGTAAGCCCGGTACCTGATCGAAGCAGCTAGGACCGATAGCCATCTCTCCTTGGAAACATTTGTTTCCCTTGCTGTACACATGTGGATATATGTGTGATGCCGTGAGTGAAGCGGTAAACCTTTATCCTAAGGGAATGGACCCGACGCTGAATTGTGGATTGATGGGAAAGGTTAGGAAGTGCTTGTGCCTTTTATAGCAAGCACTATCCGTGTGTGTTGGGTTTCCCCTGGCCAGGTAGCAAAATTCGGTTCGAACTGTCCGCTTCTCGTGGTTAATGAGATGGCTTGACCGCTGTGCTGCATTGAGTAACAAGTGGAACTATGAGGATGATGAACTTGTTGTATGTACTAAACTATTTTGCACCACTTGTATGCTTAGAGAGGATGCTAATCTAGAATGGTTAACTCTACTAGAATTTGATTCTAAAATCATGAAAGTAAGGGTCCACTCTTAGTGGCTTTCCGGCAAAACAAACCCACCAGCCAAAAGCCTCTCATGTCTAGAAGTCGGTGATGTAGTTTTCACCCGACGGGTAAGCCTTGCTGAGTATTAGTATACTCAGCCTTTCTTGTGGCTATTTATTTCAGGTACTGTTATGGATGTGGCAGTCGATTCCATCACTTGGCCTACCCAGGTTCCTCCTGGCTGGCATGTTGAGTGGGTTCCGTCCTCTGCCGAGGATCGGGACGAGTAGCACCATGGCCGGCTTCATCGTGGTGTTACTATGTATCGTCGTTAGTTTTAATTTTCCGCTGCAATGAACTCTCGTACTATGATTTGAAATTCGAACTTGGTTTGTAATAACTTTATGATGCTATTTATGTATGTTGAATTTGTGGAATGTTGTAATTTCTGGGACTCACCTTCGTGTGGGCGCGCGTGTTGTTTCGATCGTGAAAGTACGTGGTTAATCGGGTATAATCCGACGGCGCTCCAGCTTATTCCGGATTAAGTGCCTAATTGCTTGATTAGTGGTCCAGGGGTACTTAACTTGGAATAATTTCGGAGTGGTCCGCCACAACCTCCCAGCAATCGAAGTTATCCCTCTCGCACCGAAAGATCGGGCACTCCAGTTCTCCGTGGGCTCATCACCTTGTATGTGTACTTGAATAGGTACTTAATATATTTAATGCTCCCACATGCCTCGACGTTAATGTGACAGTTGAATGTGCGCAACAAGTACGAGTTGTAAGGGACGACCCATTGATTGTTCAGCTCATGGCCTCGAACTTTTATTATCTGCCCATCATCCTGCCGTCTATAAACGGGATATGAATCCTTGCCATGGGAGGTTACCTCGCAGAAAGGACGCAGGTAACGGTTCTTGCATGAAGCACATCCCGTGGTGCATGGGCTTGCAGGATTCAACGATCCGCAAGGGCCATGCATCATATGCTTTGTGACCATCCTGTATAGTTCAGGGTACTTCTTCTTGTTTGGGAGCTCCGCTGAGATGAGACGATCATACTGCTCGGGACACATGAGTTTGAACTTTCTGTGCATGATTAGCAGAAAATGGGCATGTGGTAAACCTCTCTTCTTGAACTCAACAACGCACACATATGCCCGAACCATACCAAGTATGTTCCTTTTCAACAACCTTCTCTTTAGTTCCTCAAGCTTCACCCTGAAGACCCGAGTGACGAGATCTGGACGATCCTGTGGTACTTGACCGGGGTAAAGTTCATTCTTGATATCATCCCAATTAGGATTGCACGTCATGGTGAGAAAGATATCTGGTTTAACATACTTCCGCACCAGGGCCATAGCGTCCATGTACCGTCTCCTCATATCACGTGGGCCTCCGATGAATGTCGTACGCAATACAGTATGCTTCCCAACAGCATCAGCCTTTTCCTCACTAGCATTCAAACTATCAACTAGTCCCTTGTATAAGTCAGCCCTTAAAGTGTCCTGGTTGTTTTGGAAGTAGTCCAAACGTGAGCTCTCAATCTTTATGTATGTGTCAACCGCAAATTGCTGGAAGAGGCGCTTGCCAAAGAGTATTGAGTTGAATATCCCTGGCCTCATTTGGAACTTGTAGCAGTAGTAGTCAGGCACTGACACACAATTGTAGCCAACAGATCCTAGATCTTCATCGTTGCCATTACCCTCAAAACAGTCTTTAGCATGGGCCTTGCGTGTTGCCTGAGCGGCTCCCACCTGAGCCTTAGTGACTTTCTTCTTTCGTATGTTGTTGTGCCACCCTAATTCACCCCTATGAAAGAAGAGAGGGTATGATAATGCATCATAACACCCATGATATGATCGAATGCCATGTATAGACCTATCCTTCCCTTGCAAGACAACGCTATTCTCAAATTGCCCTCGCCGTTCACTTCCCTCGATCCAGATAGCAGCAACCTCTGATGTGAGAGGCACATTATATGTTCTTTGGTCCAATCATGGGTCAAGGTTTAATGCTACATGATAGTCCTCGAGGTGTTTAACCTGCCCCATGCTCCTAAGATGTTCCGAGTAGGGATTGCCACGCATGATGCCCACCAGTTGATCAATGACTTCCTTGTCCTTTCGTAAGCATTCTTCACAGAACTTCGAGTACCGATGCTCAAGTGAAGGATCGTCATCGTAGAAGTAGACCTCGAGATGTCTAGCTTCCACTCCATCCTCTTTACCAAATGACCGTACGTTATAGTAAATTTGGCCATGAGCACGAAATGTGTAGACACCACCATTTCTCATGTTGGTGGTCCTACGATCCATGTGACAGTACAAGGAAGTGAAAGAGAAGTGCCCATTGAAAAATCTGATATTCGAACGAAAGTGCCTAGCATCTGCATCGGAACTTGACCACAACCTCATGAGCTCAGGTGGGGTGTCAGGGATGGAGAGAACTATATTTCCTCCACGACAACAGAATTCAGGCGGCTCAGACTCAAACTTCTTCGCATTACAGTGCTTACAGTTCTCCACTGGCTTAAGCATGTGCGTTTCTGAAGGTACATTGGCATAAACCTTATCGAATGGATCTAGAACATCCGGCACGTTGTAATTGTCATCAACATCGTCATGTTGAACATCATGTTCTTCTTGGCCATCTAGGTTTAATGATCACTTTCACGTTATACCATTTTTGAGAAATATATATGTTTGAAAGTATTGTAACTAAACTTTTGTGTACCATGACCAGCAAAAAGGTATCCCTCATCCTCTTCCTCGTCATCCGAAAATATCATATCCTCATCACCATCCATCGTCAACGGTCATTTAAAATAGCATGGTTGCGGTTAAATTTCCAAAGATCATATATTACTTATAGAATGAGATGTAATCATGAAGGCGCTATAAATTTAGTACCGTCAACAGTAGGTGGACATGTCTGAGTTGTTGCATTCGTATCAGGGACTGGAATGATGTATTATGTCAAATACAATAAGGACAAGACATGATTCTTTATGGCACGTTTACATATATTGAGATAGGTAGCAAAGAAGTTTCCATTTACCGTGTTCATTATCAACAGGTACTAAACTCGGTAGCGAGTCACTATCATCGTTTTCATGCATTTTTTCTGTACATTCGCATAAGAGGCATGCCGTTCAGAATACATTATACACAATGATTGCAACAAAGAAGAGTGTGTTACCATTGTTAAGTATCATAGACTGAGTCGGAGTCTCAAGCCCATTGATGTCTTCACCCGCATACTCATTAGTTTTTCTTGAAGAGGTTGTTTCAAACTTCCGATTTTGACGCCCTAACGTGCATGCCTCTCACCATGTGTCACACGTTGTCTGTGTATCAAGCGACCAGTGTGCTCGGAAGGGGTATCACCATTCATACTCTATTCTATTTGTGACTGGACGTAAACAGGTGTCCCGTTTACAACAGGAATAGTCCAATAGTGTGCGCTTATGTTGGGCGATCCTCAGCCGGGAATATAAGCTCAGGGACAAAACTTGGGTTCTCCATAGCAATGGATTCAGGGTGTAAACTACTATCACGTAAAGATTTCATTCTTTTTTTTATAAGATTTCCTTTCCTCTACTTGGCAAGGTGTGTTATGCGTCTCCCTCCGATGCTCACTCCTTGTCGACTTCTCCGTGGGTGTCTTTGCATGATAGGTTTCTCGACGCTTCCTATTTTTTCCTGTCTGTTTGTCAGATATTGTTGCACACCTAGATGTATGTCGTGCTGAATTGATCTTTTGTATACGATCATTTGTATTGACTACTTGTTGAGGCTTACTCAATATATCAGGGTCCCCTATTGTCAATTTTTGTGGCGGACCACTCCGAAATTATTCCAAGTTAAGTACCCCGGGACCACTAACCGAGTAGTCAGGCACTTAATCCGGAATAAGCTGGAGCGCCGTCGGATTAAACCCGATTAACCACGTTCTTTTCTCGATCGAAACAACAGCACGCCCACACGAAGGTGAGTTCCAGAGATTACAACATTCCACAAATTAACTTACACAAATAGGTATCACAAGTTATTACAAACCAAGTTCAAATTTAAATCAGAGTACAAAGTCTTGCAGCGGAAATAAAAGTTTCATTGCAGCGGAAGATAATCTAACGACGATACAATAGCACCGTGCTGAAGCCTGCCACGATGCTACTCCTCCCGATCCTCGGCAGAGGACGGAACCCATTTGATGTGCCATCCAGGGGGAACCTGGGTAGGCCAAGTAAGGGCATCGACTGCCACATCCAACATTGCACCTGTAAATAAATGCCACAAGCAAGGCTGAGTATACTAATACTCAGCAAGGCTTACCCGTCGGGTGAAAACTACATCACCGACATCTAGACATGAGAGGCTTTTGGCTGGTGGGTTTGTTTGCCAAAAAGCAACTAAAATAGGTCCTTGCTTTCAAGTTTTAGCATCATATTCTAGTAAATTTAACCATTCTAGATTAGCATCCTTCCTAAGCATACAAGTGGTGCAATACAATTTAATTCATACAACAAGCTTATCAATCTCAAAGTTCCACTTGTTACTCAATGTAGCAAGGCGGTCAAGCAGTCTCATTAACCGCGAGAAGCGGACAGTTCGAACCGAATTTTTGCTACCTGGCCAGGGGAAACCCAACATACACGGATACTATACTTGCTATAAAAGGTACAAGCATTTCCCAACCTTTCCCATCGATCCACAATTCGGAACCGGGTCCATTTTCTTAGGATAAAGGTTTACTGCTTCACTCACAGTCTCACGCATATATCCACAAGTGTACGGCAGGGGAAAACAAAGTTTCCAAGGAGAGATGGCTATCGGCCCTAGCTGCTTCAATCTGGTACCGGGCTTACCGATCCCCATACATCGGCATGCATGTGGTACGTTCAAAAACTTGACAGCTCTTTCTACACATTTCGACCTTAAATCAATTATCATACACGGACGGGAGATCTACATCTATCATCCCGCCCGTCAATCCTTATGATTCCAACATAAGTAAGGACAAGCAATTCCTATGTCTCGCGAGTGACAGGAAATCACTCGACTTGTAATGGACCTATAACAATGCTCTATCGATCCCTTCATACTAGTGTTGCAAGTCATAGGTACTAGGAAATTTGCAGCTACGGTATTCAATCAACTCCTTGAAACGTAAATGCACAAACATAGAGAAGTCATAATGCATAATTGGTAAAGGTTAGGTTATGCTCCGGGGCTTGCCTTCTTGCTCGAACTGGGGGTTAGCCTCCGGGTTGGTCGATCCTGCACCGGCACCTTCCTCCGGGACATCTTCCTCGTCTGCGGGAATGAGGTGGTAGTTGCCGTCCGGGATGGCGCCTTCTACATGAGATGCATAGTTTAAGGCGGCTGCCTACAGATTCTAAGATTAAGGCCTTGAAGGCCATATTCACCTAGACATACTTAAGCATTACTATTTTCTTCACAAAAACAGGGTGTAGGGGTGTGGGAAAAGTTTTATTTGATTTCGATGGTGATTGTGTACAGATATAAAAGAATTCTATTGATTACTTCACAAATTAGAGTGCTGTTCTGAATTTTGAGAATTTCTTATTTTACTCTAACTAGTTAACCAAAAAGGTTATTCTTTTATATAATTCAATTTCCACCTAGATTCCTTCTCATTTTTGTTTCTCCATTTCTGTTCATCATTTTTAGATATAAACTTTATGGCAGCTACTGGAGTATAAGAGCTAAGCTCACTCCAAAATTTAGCTAATTTTGAGCTACACACAATTTATTAAAAATATAACAAACAGCTAACTGCAGAAGTGAAATAAATTCATATAAAATTAAAAATTAATCCATTTTAGGAGATTTTCCTACCAAGGCTAGTCATAAGCATGAGGAGGGCTCTGGCCAAGTGGTGGCTCAAAATAACCCTTGGGTAATCCTCAACAAATTTCTAACCAAAAACACATATTTATTTATTTGCCATCCTAAACAGAGCAAAAATTAAGTTTTTCATTTTTATCATGTGTGCTAACAAGTTTTTAGTCCTCTGGATCAAAATGGTGATTTTTCACTGCACAGATTATTTTTAATGATTTCTGCACTGCAAAAAGACAGGAAATACATTTTAATTCATAACTGGAGCTACACTGCATATTTTTAGGTCCCCTTTGGACACAAGCTGTCCAAAGTCACTACAAGCAACATATCCAAAGCTCAACCCTGGCGGAGCTCTGGATTTGAAATGGTGCACAACTTTCAATTTTCATAGTTTGAATTTTAATTCAAAAACAGTTCATCAAAAGTATAAACATGTCTAATAGAGATTGTAGTTTAGACTCTCACGAATCCAGGGAGTATTTTTGTGCATTTTTCTGATTTTTGTACGATTTTTAATGGATTTTACAAGATTCGGGAAAATCAAATCTAGATTTAAGAATCTTTTTACGCAGAGAACCCTAGAACTTTCAAAACTTCGCGAACGAGTCCCTGAACTTTTGCACAGAGACCCCTAGACAAACGAAGACGATGAAGAAAGGCCCTCGGCTCTCGCCGGAGTTGCGCCGGCCAAACGACGGCGAACTAGGCACGGGGAAGTGGGGGAAAAGGATCCTGGGCTCACCACGAGTCGTTTGGGGACGGTTTGGAGGCCGGGGGTGGTCGGAGTTGCGCCGGCGACGAGGTGGTGGCGGCGCGGCCGCCGCGGCTTCTACGCCGGTGAGCTCGGGGTCGTTCGCCGAGGTTCGAGGGGTCCTAGAGCACCAGTGGAGCTCGAGGAAGCTAATGGTGTGCTCGGATAACCTCGGGGACGGCTCGGAGTAGGGGCTCGACGTGCGGGTGCTCCGGTGGCCGGAATTCGCGATTTGGGGGAAATCTCAAATTCTCGCCGGAGAAAGGACAATAGCTAGGGGAAAGTGGGGGGATTTGGAGCTGGAGTAGAGGGCTAGCTTCGTGCGGGACGAACTTGGGAATGGTGGAGTGTGGAGGGTGAATTTCCCGGAGAAGCTTGGCTCGGTTCGCGCGGCGCGAGGAAGAAGAAGACCGAGCGAGCGCGGGGAAATGGAAATGGCCAAGTGAGCGAGTGAGAGGAGGGGTGGGAGTGCGCGGTGGAGTGCTTGGGCACGCGAGAGTGGCACAGTGCGGCCTCGGGAGCGTGCGAGCGCGTGGGTGGCTGTCGCGGTCGCCATTGATGGCGCGGCGAGCTCGAACAGAGCGCTCACGCGCGGTTGGGCGTCAAAGATCATCGCGTGATGAAGTGGAGATCCTCAGCAGAGGCTTTGGCGCGACGCGAACGGACTCTACCGCCTGCAGTGCGCTCGGCGCGGCGCGAGCGCGCGTGCGGCCATGGCGGCGCGCGACCGTATGATGGCGCTCCGCGGCGCGAGGCAGCAGTGCGCCGTCGCCCGCGACGTGACGGTACGGAAGGCTTGGACAAACGCGTGAGGACAAGAGCTAGCTGCCGCCACGGCTCGGCCGACCCGACGCGGTCTCCGCCACACGCCGGCCACGTGGCGGCCGGACTCCGGCCGGAGCAGAGCGCGCCAGGGGCGAGCTGGCAGCCCCGTGGAGCTCCTTTGCCCCTTTTGAACTTTCTCCAAAAATTTGAGCTGAACTTCGAAACGTGTAAAATTAAAAGTTGGAGTTTGAGGTGTGGGACACAACTTCCGAGCTTGGACCGGGCACTTCGACCAGGCGCTACGGCGCTTCGAGCTTGAACCGCAAGCTCGAGCTTGCCGAGCCTCGAAAGGTCGGAAACGCCACTCGAGGGTGAGTGCCCCCTCGAGCTTGGCTGCGAAGCCTCGAGCGTGACGGAACGTCGCTCGAGGGTAAGTGCCCCCTCGAGCTTGGCTGCGGAGCCTCGAGCGTGCTAACGTGCGGCCTCGAATCGTGACGGACTGCGGGGCCTCGAGGGTCCTATCGTGCGGCCTCGAATCGTGACTGAAACTACTAGCTAGGCTCGATCGTCACGGACAATACTGGCTAGGCTCGATCGTCACGGACAATACTGGCTAGGCTCGATCGTCACGGACATACTTGCTAGGCTCGATCGTCACGGACATACTGGTTCGAGGGTCATCAAGCGGAACGAACGCCGTGGCGAGATTTGTTATGAAGGGTTGTATCTGTGATGACAGCAAATCTTATTGTCGGAGATTTTTAAGTTCAGTACCAAAATCTTGAGATTTCTGTTGGGTGTCACCAGACCTTTGTTTTTGAATTTCAGTCTGAATTTTTGGTCAATTTCTGAATTCTAACCCCATTGTTTTGCCTTATCTTCCTTTTTATTAATTATTTTATTTAACCTCTCCCTCCTTTCTTAGACCCTTCAATAGTGTCACTAAACATCAGAGGTATGCTGCTCAAAGAGAGTTTTCAATTTAAAGTCCTACCTCCTTTTATTTTGAGGGTAAAAATCTTATTTTAACTTAAAGTTAAAACATGGACACATACATGGAGGTTAAAAGCTTATTTATTTTATATGCTCAACTTTTAATTATGTCGTTAACAACTTGAAATATATTAAATATTAATTAATTTACATCCTTTGTATTTTATGAAAGCTCATATTGTGAACAAAATCTCATTTTATTATTAAAACCTCAAGATTGCCACATGTAGGCCATGATTAGATCTACAAGCTTTATTAGTCCAAGTGTTTAACCCTAACATTAAATCATTAACAATTATTTTACTAAAGAACATCAGGAGCACTCTAAATATTATTCTATTTATAGCCCAAGGTGAGCTCCTTTAAAAAGGGTGTGTGACCGTGTGTTTTTCATCCCATGTTTAAGTTGGTCTTTCAAACTTGATTTCCTATGTTTGGTAGATTAAGCATCTGAGTTATACATAACTCACCAAGGTTGCAAATGACATTTTTAGATACACAACTTTCATTTGAGAAAGTGGTTTGGTTTTATAATTAGAAAATACTTTCCCAAACCTTTCATATTGATCAGACGTTTGTGATGTGCACAACTCTTATTTAAAATTTTAAATTAGAACCTTGCCTTCTGAAGGTCATTAATATCGTTAGTTGGAATTATTTCATGTGTTGACTTCACATGAGCCATTAGTCCTTTAAGACCTTTAGGGGCATAGAAGCATTACTTAATTTGCCGTTCAATCCTGATTTCTTTTTAGGAAATTTTTATGCGTCGTCTCGAGAGTATGTATTTAGAGTTTTGTCGTGCAACTTGTAAGAGAAGATGTTTAGATTTGTCCTAGAAAAGTTTTTGTTGGGTTCAATTTCAAGAACCAAAGCACGAGTACAAACTTAACAATCCTCATGTATAATTCTCATTCCTACTAGTGATTTAGTTTCAGGGTTTATAGTTCCTTAGTTTGTTTAATCACTCTTACTTATACGCTTTAAACACCAGGGGTGTTACAATTTTTTTAGGCTTTGTATGGACAGACTATCACACTGTGGTGTTATTATTATATTATATCAGCAAAAATATAGAAAAATCTCTGTGAGGAGTAGTTGTGTACCTTCATACAGATTGGATATGGTTTGACTTGGGTCCACACCGAGGGCATCGTCTCCATAACCGTAGCTGTGGACCCCTATTTTACATAGTGGTTGTTTCTCAATTGCTATAACTGCTATATTAACAAAAACATATAAATATACACGATCACAATACCTTTTGTTTACCTGCCGGATACATTCGGACAGAAGAAATCATTTCTTTCCAACCACTCATTTTCAGGATCAACGTTTTCTTTGTTCGGGACGACTGAACCATCTTCAATCGCTGGTCCCTGTCCATTCTTTATTCGACGTACGTGCTTCACGACGCTTCCTATTCTTCTCGTTCCTTTGTTCCTCAGTCATTGCCGTATTTCTTGCTCGCGCCCTCTGTCTCTTACGTTCTTTAGGATCAACTTCGCATGGACTTGGATTGCACAGACTTTGCCCACCTGTAGCATATTCAACCATATAAGCATGCATAGTGGGGAATGCGGCGTTGTGACTATTTATTTGTTACCTCCATTTGTGTTATTTGTCAAATCTCCAAATGGCTCCCGACGATGACTAATACTATCTGAATCATCCATTTATATTTCCCTAACAAACAATATGGGCAATTAATAAAAAATAAACATATAGCAGGTTAGCATATATTGATGTGAACTAGGGGTCCGATCTTCCGTCAGGTAAAGGATAACTCTCGTTTTTGGGCGGAATTGCGACACACCGATCCGACTTCAGACCCAAAGACCCGAATCCCTGGTTATCAACCATGTCACGATCCGGTTGACCTCACCAAGAAGGCTAATCCATGCAAGTGCAAACGAAGAACACAAGCAAGAACTTGAAAGATCGCAGCTCTGAAATTTAGTAACAATCTGCGGATGAATGATTGAAGTACACGAGTTGGAGTTTCACAACCGAAGAACAGTGATTGTTCAAGACAGATTGATCTAAAGCAAAACCCAAGCCCTACCCTTGGCGGTGGCTACTGTAAAATAGAGTCTAAGGTCATGGTCGACCCCCTGGACGTGACCCCTAATGGGCTTAACGATGATACACGGCCCAAAGGCCAAAAGACGGTGACGCAGCACCGGGATAGATTCTGGACGCCATCTTGTTCGTACGATTCCCGACGACTCAGAAGGAATTTGAGGATCAAACAGGTGTCATTGGAAGCTCTATGAAATCTTCTTTCCAACCATATGTGGATCATCGAAAACAGACTCCGTATGTGGCCTGGGCGTCAAATTTACTTATGGCAACTCCTGGACTCCGAGGTGGACTCGAAGTCGAATTGTATTGGGCCTCCACGTAGCTTGGCCGTCCCTTGATGGTCCTCCATGACTCCATGCCTTCCCTCATGTGTTTCTTGGTCTTCTCCTTAGTTTCTAATCATATTATAAACAATAGGTAGTAAATCATTCTCGCAACTATTAATAGGAACATTTAAGAACGAGCTCACTTGTAAATTCAATTGTCGTGCACCAGCTCTTGTGATCGGACCTTGAATGGTTTCATTCTTCAGTGGTTCTTGTATATCAATAGGAGTGATCATCGTATATGGTCCATTCAAACTCAATTTAGAAGGGAGGGTGCAGTGCAGTAGAAACCTTGTGTTGTTGGGTGCCGAGTCTGTTGCTATTGGAATGGCTGGCACGATCAAACAAACAAGCTTAGTCACAGACGGACCAAATCATTAATTACTTTATTCGTCGTGCTTCACGACGCTTCCTATTTTTGTCATTCCTTTGTTCCTCAGTCATCGCCGCATTTCTTGCTCGCTCCCTGTGTCGCTTACGTTCTTTAGGATCAACTACGCATGGACTTGGATTGGACAGACTTTGCCCACCTGTGGCATATTCAACCATGTAAGCAAGGATAGTGCAGAATGGGGTATGCGACTCTCTTTACT
The DNA here is from genome assembly GCA_015342445.1 of Digitaria exilis. Classification (NCBI taxonomy): domain Eukaryota; kingdom Viridiplantae; phylum Streptophyta; class Magnoliopsida; order Poales; family Poaceae; genus Digitaria; species Digitaria exilis. The sequence goes on along the minus strand of JACEFO010001985.1, from coordinate 180,935 downwards.
ATCTTACCTCCATTTGTGTAATTTGTTAAATCTCCAAACGGTTGCCGACCTTGACTACTGTTATCTGAATCCTCCATATATATTCCCTAATAAACATTAGAAACAGAACTTGGTGACTCCATCAGCTCACAAAAAAAGCAGTAGTGGTATTAAGAGGAGTGAGTTCACTGACCTTTAGCTCGAGGATTTGCAGCCGAAGTACTCTCTCCAGATTCTAAATTGCGGGATAAAAGGCTGCTGTGCAGCTAGCAGTGCTCGGCTGATTGCAGCAGAAAAATTACAGCCGAGATTCCACTACTGGCGGAAAGGTACGATGCAAGAAGCAGAAGGTTGGAGAGATCAGTCACCATTAAAACTCATAATTCCATAACTATTGCGATGACCTGTATTGTTTCCAACATACAATTTAGTCACAACTGAAATTAAGAAGATGTGCATGAAAAAATTATGCTTCTAAAATAGGAAAAACATCTTATCATGCCAGATTAGCCCTCCATGGTCCATACAAAGCAAATAGCAAAAATTAAAATGCCACCATACAAAGCAAATCAGCATGTTTAAAATGCCACCATTAGCCCTCCATGGTCCATATCATAGAAGTTTAAGTACTTCACATCCAGCTAATCAGTCGACATTTATGCTTGGGATGAAAACCTGGACCAGATATGCATGCACAGCATACCTCCTCCCTCTTGTTCAATTCTCCTTGCCTTGCTTGCAGCTACTCCACCAAAATCTTCAGGTCATGGAAGATCAATAAAGCAAATGCTTCCCTTTCTAGGAGCGGATGAGAGGGCCGACGACGGCGCAGGGCGGATGGCGCAGGACGACGGGAGGGAGTAGGAGCGAGAGGGGATTGGCGAGGGGCGGACGACGCAGTTCGGGAGGGAGTCGGAGCGAGAGGGCGGGCTAATGGCGAAGCCTTCGCGCCTGGCTGATGGCAGCGTCGTCGTGGATGGCGGCTTCCTGGTTGGAGCACAGAAGGCTGGCGGCCGGGGATGGTTGTGACATCTCTGATGTAATAATGAATAAAACACATGTGAAACAGGTTAAAAAGGGAATTATGGGTTGAAAATTTAAAAATCCATCAAAAATTCAAACTTAAATTCAAAATCAAAGGTGGTTTGACACCCAACTGAAAACTCAAGAATTTTGTACTAAACTTGAAAATCTCCAAAAATAAAAGTTGTTGGTCATCACAAATAAGACCTAGTCACTGTTTGGAATTTTTGAAAATTTTGCAGTTTAGTCCCTCAAAAACTCGAAATACAGTTCTGGGCACCATTTTGTATTTGGGTTATTTGAGCTCAAAAAATTTGAAATTTCAGGTTCACCCCAAAAGGAAGTTGTGTCCCACCTCTCAAACTCCAACTTTTATTTTCACACTTTTTCGAGTTCAGTTCAAATTTTTGGAGAAAATTCAAACGTAGCAGTGGAGCTCCCCGGGGCTGCCAGCTCGGCCCTGGCGCGGTCTGCGCCTGGCCGGAGCTCGGCCGCCACGTGGCCGGCGAGCGGCGGAGGCCGCGCCGAGCTGGCCGAGCCGCGGCGTCGGGTGGCGCTTGTCGCCTTGTGCTTGTCCAACCTCTCCCGAGCTGTCACCTCGCCGTCGTTCGCTCGCCTCGCCTCGCGCCGCGGAGCGCCATCATGGCGGTCGCGCGTCGCCGTGGCCGCGCGCTCACGCGCGCGTCGCGCAGTGCCTCCCCGCGGAAGATTTCGTCCCGCTCCGCACCAAGAAGCCCTGTAGAAGATCTCCACTACTCCACGCGACGATCTCCGACGCCCAGTCCCGTGCGCGCACTCTGCCCGAGCTCGCCGCGCCGTCAATGGCGACTGCGACGGCCCGTGCACGCGCACACACGCCACCGAGCCCACTCAGTGCTCGCTAGCGCACCCAAACGCTTCCCCGAGCACCGCACACTCTTCCCCCTCAGTCCACACTTAGCCATTCCCTCTCACCGCGCTCGTTCCCATCGTCTTCCACCTCGAATCGACCGCGACTCCCTCTACCCCCTTCCAATCCCCCGCGCGTGCAGCTCGCTCACTCACCCCGCTAGCTGCTCGAGCAATCCCCAGCTCAAATCGAGCCACACTCGCCGCGAATCGAAACTTTTCCCCACCGCTCGGCCATTGACACCGCAAACACCCCCTCGACGACCAGCCCTATATCCCGGCCATCCCCGCCGCAGACGAACCCCACGACGAGCTCCACCATCGTCCCGTGAAGCTCACGAGCCTTTCCGCGCACCGCCTCGACCTCCACAGACCGCCAGCGACATCGCCGGAGCTAACCGCGCCGCCGCTCAACGTCGACGAGCCGCGCCGCTTCATCTCCGACCGCGAGACCTACCTCAACCGACTCGCGGTGAGCTCCTCTCCATTTCCCCCAACATCCCCCGAGCCAGTTCGCCGTCGTTTCGCCGGCGTGACAACGCCGACGAGCCCAAGGACTTGTTCGCGTTCCCTCTTTAGTTCCAGGGTCCTCTGCGCAAAAACCTGGGACTCGTTTGAAAGGTTTTGAAAGTTCTAGGGTCCCCAGCGTAAAAAGATTCTTAACCCTAGATCTAATTTTCCCGAATCTTGTAAAATCCGTTAAAAATCTTACAAAAATCAGAAAAATGCACAAAAATACTCCCTGGGTTCGTTAGATTGTAAGCTCCAATCTCCTTTAAGCATGTATATACTTTTGGTGAACCTTTTTGAATAAAAATTCAAACTATGAATTTAGAAACTTGTGCACCATTTCAAATCCAGAGCTCCGCTAGGGTTGATCTTTGGATATGTTGTTTGTAGTGACTTTGGGCACCTTGTGTCCAAAGGGGACCTAAAAAAAATGAAGTGTAGCTTCAGTTAGGAATTAAAATGTGTTTCCTGTCTTTTTGTAGTCCAGAAATTATTAAAAATAATACATGCAGTGAAAAATCACCATTTTTCTCCAGAGGCCTAAAAACTTGTTAGAACATCTGTTAAAAATGCAAAACTAAATTTTTGCTCTGTTTAGACTAGCAAATAAATAGATATGTGTTTTTGGATAGAAATTTATTGAGGACTGTCCAAGGGTTATTTTGAGCCACCACTTGGCCAGAACCCTCCTTGCACACATGACTAGCTTTGGTAGGAAAATCTCCTGAATTGGATGAATTTTCAATTTTATATGAAATTATTTCATTTCTGCAGGCAGCAGATTGTATTATTTTTAATAAATTTTGTGTAGCTCAGATTTAGCTAAATTTTGGAGTGAGCTTAGCTCTTATACTCCAGTAGCTGTCATAAAGTTTATAGATAAAAAGGATGAACAGAAAATGAGAAACAAAAATGAGAAGGAATCTATGTGGAAATTGATTTATATAAAAGAATAAACCTTTTTGTTAATTAGTTAGAATAAAATAAGGAGAATCTAAAATTTCATAACGGCACCCTAATTTGCAAAATGATAAATAGAATTCTTTTATATATGTACACAATCACCATCAAAGTTGTATAAAAGTTTTCACACACCCCTCCTCTAATTTTATGAAAAAGAGAATAGTACTTAAGTATGTCTAGGTGAATATGGCCTTCAAGGCCATAATCTTGGAATCAATAGGCAGCCAATAAGTCATGCATCTCATGTAGAAGGCGCTATTCCGGACGGCAACTACCATCTCATCCCCGCCGACGAGGAAGGAATCCCGGAGGGAGGTGCCGGCGAAGGATCGACCAACCCGGAGGCTAACCCCCAGCTTGAGCAAGAAGGCAAGCCCCGGAGCATAACCTAACTTTTAAAATTTACGCATCTATGAATTATCTATGCTTGTGCATTTACGTTTCAAGGAGTTGATTGAATACCTTAGCTGCACATTTACTAGTACCTATGACTTGCAACACTAGTATGAAAGGATTGATAGGGCATTGCTTTAGATCCGTTACAAGTCGAGTGATTTCTTGTCACTCGCGAGACATAAGAGTTGCTTGTCTTTACTTATGTTGGAATCATAAGGATTGACGGGCGGGGTGATAGATGTAGATCTCCCGTCCGTGTATGATAATTGATTTAAGGTCGAAACGTGTGGTTGAGTGTGTCAAGTTTTTGAACGTACCACATGCATACCGATATATGGGAGTCGGTAAGCCCGGTACCAGATTGAAGCAGCTAGGGCCGATAGCCATCTCTCCTTGGAAACTTTGTTTTCCCCTGCCGTACACTTGTGGATATATGCGTGAGACTGTGAGTGAAGCAGTAAACCTTTATCCTAAGGAAATGGACCCGGTTCCGAATTGTGGATCGATGGGAAAGGTTGGGAAGTGCTCATACCTTTTATAGCGAGCGCTATCCGTGTGTGTTGGGTTTCCCCTGGCCAGGTAGCAAAATTCGGTTCGAACTGTCCGCTTCTCGCGGTTAATGAGACTGCTTGACCGCCTTGCTGCATTGAGTAACAAGTGGAACTTTGAGATTGATGAACTTGTTCTATGAAATAAATTGTATTGCACCACTTGTATGCTTAGAGAGGATGTAAATCTTGAATGGTTAAATCTAATAGAATATGATGCTAAAACATGAAAGCAAGGACCTACTCTTAGTTGCTTTTTGGCAAACAAACCCACCAGCCAAAAGCCTCTCATGTCTAGATGTCGGTGATGTAGTTTTCACCAGACGGGTAAGCCTTGCTGAGTATTAGTATACTCAGCCTTGCTTGTGGCATTGATTTACAGGAACCATGTTGGATGTGGCAGTCGATGCTTTGACTTGGCCTACCCAGGTTCCCCCTGGATGGCACATCGAATGGGTTCCGTCCTCTGCTAAGGATCGGGAGGAGTAGCACCGTGGCAGGCTTCAGCATGGTGTTACTTGTATCGTCGTTAGTTTGTCTTCCGCTGCAATGAAACCTTATTTTCGCTGCAATGAACTACTTTTAAATTCCGCTGCAAGACTTTGATACTCTGATTTAAATTTGAACTCGGTTTGTAATAACTTTGAGATTCTATTTGTGTATGTCAATTTGTGGAATGTTGTAATCTCTGGAACTCACCTTCGTGTGGGCGTGCTGTTGTTTCGATCGAGAAAAGTACGTGGTTAATCGGGTTTAATCCGACGGCGCTCCAGCTTATTCCAGATTAAGTGCCTGACTACTCGGTTAGTGGTCCCGGGGTACTTAACTTGGAATAATTTCGGAGTGGTCCGCCACAATGGTGGCCGGAGCTGGGCGTGGAGCCTTCTCCGATTGGGCCTGTCGGACGACGGGAGGGAGGCGCGGATGAGAGGTCCGACGATGGGATGGATCTGGAGTGGCGAGGGGTGGACGGCGCGAACGGGAAGGGGAGTCAGACCGTGTGGCGTTGAAAATTTGAATTCCCTTCGGTGCGAGGCGCTGTGGCTCGACCGGCAGGACCACGAAGGGGCAGGACCAAGCAGGAGGACGACCACCCTCTCCAATTTTTTAGTAGTATAGTATAGATATAGATATAGATATAGAATAGAATAGATATAGATATAGAATAGATAGAATAGATATAGACTAGGACATATTAGACCTGAGCATTTGTGGCCCGGCCCGGCCTGAGCCTGATGGGATTTGGCCCGCCCACACCTCCTAATGAGATGGGCGTGGGCAGCGAAAACCAAGCCCGAAAAAAATCCGGGCCGGCCCGAGCCCGGCTAAACGATTTATTTCATTTATATTTCAACTAAAAAAGAGCGGGAAGTCCAAGCCCGCCCACGGCCTGGCCCGAGCCCAACCCGAAATCTAGGCCCGACCTTGCCCATGGGATGGGCGTGGGCACAAATTTTAGGTCCGAAACAAACCGGGCTTTTTGCCGGCCCGGCCCGAATTCGGCCCGGCCTGCAAAATGCTCACGTCTGGGACATATGCCCGTACGTTGCTACGGGTCTTCTTTCAAGTCGTCATCATTCACTCATCTTGCCTCTCTTATATTGACTTATCTTATTTCAGCAAATTTATTGTCCAAAACCTGAATTTTTGAATCGACTCGCTTCTTTATTGTTGACCCTAGATTTTGTTGCTAAAACAGGCTAACAAATATAAATTCGCGACAAAAGAACACAATGTAGAGCCAACTTAGCCGATTGTAATCAATGTAGAGCCAAATAAGAAATAGTTGTAATAGTTTCAACAGTCAACATAGTGTCAAAGAGCGGATCAACATAATTAAGATTTTTTTATCATAAGACTATTCGCACTGGTGTTACTCTGTCTGCTTCCTCTTAAGGGAATATTCTGTCATGGTCATCGAGATTTCTTCCTCTATATAAATTTCTCCAGCACTCCTTATCCTCCATATCTCTCCCTTTATACTAACTACCCTATATTTCATTCAACCATCCCAACTACCCTCCATATTTCCTCATTTTTTTTCCTTTTATTTTTTTTTCTCTCCGATTCTTTTTGTTTATTCTTTTTTCCTTTTTTTCCTATCCTTTTTCCTCCTATTTTTCTATCGCCTCGATGCTGTAAAATTTTTTCATTTTGGCCCTTTTCTCGTAAGATTTTTACATATGGACCCCTGGCGAAAGATTTTGAAAAATGGACCCGAAGTTAGACGCCAGGTCCCTTAGCGCCCAGGTTGCACGGGTGGGCGCTTTGCCACGTGGGTTCCAGCGTGGCTGAAACCCTAGATCGGGTGCGGGAGCTGGGCGCCAGGTCGCCTGGCGCCCACCCATGCTACCTGGGCGCTAAGGGACCTGGCGCCCACCGTCCAGACTTCAAAACCGCCGCCGCCCCCTTTCTTTCTTCCTCTCCTCTCTTTCTTCCCTCACCAGAGTCGCCCAGGGCCGCCGCCGATGCCCCCAGCGCCGCCGGCCTCCTCCGCCGCCACCCTCGTCAAGGAGCAAGGTAGCCTCCCTCTCCTCTTCTTTTTTCATCAAGTTCTTGTTGTATTTGTAGTTGAAAATGAAACCCTAGGTTTTGAATATATGATGAGTTGAATCTTTGATTATTGCGGGGATTAAGTTGAATTAGCTGTGTAGATGGATAAATTAGTCACATTGTGTTATGGTGGTAACGTGAGGACAAATCATATGGGGGATTTTGAATTTGAGAAGATGGAAGTGGTTTCATTGTTTTTCAATTCTAGACCGTCGTATGGTGTGCTTGTGCGACGAATAAAGGATAGTTTGCTATGGTCAGAGTCTGGTGTTGAGGTTGAGGTTCAAGGAGTCATTGATGTCAGGTTGAATGGGAGAAATAACAAACGACTGATCCCAATTGCTGGTGAAGTGGATTGGAACAATTATGTAACTCTTGTGATGAATAGTGAAGTTAGAGCGTTGGATTTGATTGTGGGGAAGGTGGTGAGACAATTATCTCGAGGCTTGGTGGCTGATATAGGTCGTTGTGAGGTTGCGGTGACGCAAGTACCGGAAGAAGATGATGTAGAAGGTGGTGGTTGTGATCATGATATGGGAGGTGGTGATTGTGATCATGATATGGCAGGTGATTTTGCTGATGATATTGGAGGTGGCTTTGCTGATGATGTGGTAGGTGACATTGCGGATGAGCTCAGAGGCGGTGGTGGTACGGATTATGAAAGGGAAGGCGGTTTAGATGAAAGGAGAGGTGGCTCTGATGGAGCAGGAGGTGCTGAAGACCTTATCCAATTAGCATTGCCAACAGACGTGCCTGTGGCTCCAGCTTTGATAATTCCAAATAATGGTAGCCCTTTGAATCGTGGCAATATCCCAGTGACTGGCGATGACGAGACTTATGAGACCGCACGTGCCCTTGATTCTGATGATGACTGTGTGGTGCCTCCTGTGTCACCACGAACTGCTCAAATAATGATGACCGCACATAGCTGTTTAACAACTCAGGCGCCTTCCAGGTTGGGCGCCAAAGGAGTTGGCGCCCACATGTCTGCGGTAGGCGCTAACCTAGTTGGCGCCCACCTCTAGGCAAATTGGAACCCTTGTCACAACAAATTGTAGTGGCAAAGGATCTCAAACATTCCAGACACATTTGTTAACCACTGCAAATAGAGAACATAGAGGTACATGACTTGTTCACACATAGTTCAAACATAGCTCGCATAATCCGAATACAAAGTTACACAACTCACGAACATAATCCGAATACAAAGTTTGAATATATAGCTGACACATAGTGCAACATTCATTCTTCATCAGGCCTAGGTAGGTTAGCAACAAGTGACTTCATTAACTCTTCTTGAAACTTTTGTGTTGATGCATCTTCCCTTCTCTTCTTGTTGTTCTCAACCTCCCTGTTACGTGGATCCAAACTCCTAAGAATATTTTCATTTGACCTCCTCCTAATAACATTGTTCTGGCCAGTGCTATCCTTTCTACCATTAGATCTAGGCCATAGTCCCTGTTGGCGTTTGTTATCCATGACTTTTACCGCCAACATTTCTCCAAATTTCATAATCATATGGTCAAAATCATGTGAAAATCATTTACTCTAACCAAGTTCCACGAGTTTTGGTGGTTTGCGATCTTCTGCAGGTCTATGCTCATATTATGCAAGAATCAACACAAAATGGAGCAAATGCAAGCATGGCGAAGCATGGAAATAATATGGCATCATTATGAACATTGTGAAATGCCCAATTTGACAGCACCATGTTAAAGTGCTCTCCGAGATGATCAAAATGGACATTTGGATCACCCAATTCGGAGACCGGACGGAAAAGTTATGCCTCCGAGAAGATCACCGGCGCGATCGTCACCGCCGGCCGGCCAGACTTTGGCCGGCCGGCCAGGACTTGGCCGGCCAGCCTGGCACTCCACCAAATGGCCTCCACATCACATATGTGCCTTAGGGACTCACCAATGGACCCCCAACACGTTCACACAAGTCTATGGTGAAGATTAAGGCCGAAAGGCCTTAGATGCCCCTCCAGCGGGCCTCCGACGTTGCCACTAGGTGTTGGCCCAACCCAAACAAGGTGAAACCTACACCAACATACAAGGAAACACACCTAGAGGCAGTACCAATCATTGGATAGAAATGGAGGGAAGGATGTGCATATCACATGGATCAAAGGGCCCACCTTCGGGACTTAACCGACCCATTTTGGATAACCGTCAATGCAACCGTCATTGAGAGGAGATCTGGATCGTCCACGAGAAGGCGGTGCACGAACGGGCGATATCCCTGGCCGAACGGCCGGCTACCGAGGCGGTTTCCAACCGTCTTTGAGTGGCGGTTACTCCAAGTCGGTTGCGTTATCCTTTCACCTGCAACCGACCATTTGAGGCTATAAAAGGAGCCTTCCACCTCCACTTTCAACACACCATCCAAGGAGAGAAGAAGAGATTCAAGATGTAGTTCCTCTACTATATTTGTAGAATAGGGAGAGTGTGAGGTGAGAGCTTGGGTGTGAGTCAAGCTAGGAGGAGAGGAGCCGGGTTCCCTTGGTCCTTCTCCAACTTTGTAGCCACCTCGGAGGAATAAAGCTCCTTTGAGTAAGTTCCTCGTCTTTCTTCAGTGTCTCGCTAGTACTTCTCTTTACTTTCAGTAATTTGTTATTTACTTCCTTTGATCTGCGGGATCCCTTGTCTGCATGGACATTGACCTGTCCATTTGGGGTTTCTTCTTGCCTGAGGCTAAGGCAGAAGTCAGTAGTTTGATAGCTTAGGTGTGGTACCTGTGCTTGATAGTTACCTCGGGTGTGTTCCACCCCACGGAAAGAGAGTGGTAGGCGGCAAGTGGTGACAGCCTTGTCCGTCCTTTGTGCGACCACAACATTCTAGTGTTTTCATAGCAGTAGTAGCAGGTTGCCGTTGGGTCCCACTTCTACCCCGTCTGGACCCTTCCTCTTCCAGCCGCCGATGCAGATCAAGTTAGTGAGTAGCAAGTTATCTGGGTAATTAGTTGGCTATCTGAAGTTAGGCCCTCTACCCACGTACCTTTTGTCCCCTGGTGGGTCCGGTTGAATAGTTCTAGGCTTAGTCGCGTCTACCGTTCCTTGGATTCGATATCCCAGGTATCACTCCCCTGGTGAAAGGCTACATCGGTCTCTGTGCGCTTGCGGAGTTATTCTCGTATAGGCTAAGGAGTGCCAACAAGCTTTTCTGGCGCCGTTGCCGGGGAACGGTAGCAACACTAGTTTAGAGCTTTTTAGTTGTACACATTTCCATCTTACCCCCAGGAGTTTATCTCTTAGTTATCCGGTAGTTCCATCCCTCGAGTTTTGGAATTGCCACCACATCACCACCCCCATTTTATCTGCTAGTTACGGGACCAGTCCCAGTCTCGTAGCCATGGTTCGTGTATCATCCTTCTCTAGCAAGAAGGAAGACATCTCTATACTCACCTGTAGGACTTTGAAGAGAATTGATCTCTTCTTATCATATCCGGAATCAAGACACTGTAATGGAGTCTTTCCCGTTCTCTCTGACGGGGAGGGCTATGTTATGGTATGATCGGATCGCAAGTGAGCGGGAGGAGATTTGCTGAAGCTGAAGGACGAATTCCGGTCATTTTATCCTGATACCAAGGTACTCGTATCATGACGAGTTACTTGGAACATAGTGGGCAAGATTCATGCTGATGGTAACCTCTGGCTCACCATACGGTATTCCAGAGAAAAACCATATGCAGCATTTCATTGGCGGTTTGAAGACATTCTTCATATCGCCACCGAGGGGTCGCATACAACACCTTGGATTAAGTCCAAGCTATCTTGACGAGGTTTGTGATAGCACACGAGCCTTTGAAGATTCCTCAGATCTACCCAAGACGAAGCACCAGATTCGCACCCTTACAACTACACCACATCCACCTCCACCGATTATCGAGGAGATGACCGAACAAATCAAGACCTTTTGATCATGAGTCACTTATCGAAAGATATACCTCAGTTCATATCACCTCTCTCCACAAAAGAGAAGTATCCCATCACTCAGCAATGTTTCCAGCACTCTGATGAAACTGAGAGGACGTGCTCATGGTCTGAGGCATTCATTCCGGAAGCCACACCGTAGATTGAGGGTCCTGCGATTATGAGCAAGGAATGGATAGAGGAATAAGAAGTCAAAAGCTCAAAATATTCCTCCGCACTATTGGGGATGCTGAACCGCAAGGAATCATCTACGATCCGAAGGTTGTCCTTCTCTCGTAAGCACCTGAAGTGGATCGACGGCTAGATTGTGGAAAGCAAAGGAGTTCTTCCTAGTTTCACATCTTCGATATCCATGAAGGTGACAGATTTTCTTGGTCGGTCAGTCAATAGAGCCACTTGCCAACATTGATGGAGCACGAGCTACTCTTCAGCTTAGAATTGGCAATGAAAAGATCTCGGTCAGCCTAGTCAGTTCAATCAACACTATAGCTGAGGCAAGACCAGAACAAGACCCACTGGAATAAGGCAATGAGCATAACTTTGGAAGAGCCCACTCAACAAATCGTTGAAGATGATGCTCAACACTTTACTCAGAGATAGAACCAGGCAGATATCTCAATGAGGAGGAAAAACCGCAACATTCTTCTCCTGAGGTAGAAATCGTTGCCTCCTTGTGTAAAGTTTGTCTTACTTCCAACTGAGGCATGTCAGTCATCATCAGAGAGTGAGACTTGGCATCTCTCGACGGTCCTAAGAGAAGTATCGATCCGTCTTCGAGTACCCTCTTCAGGACTAGAAGGGGTTCAATCCCCGACATATCCACATATCACATCTTTATGGCACTGCATTTTCAGTGTCACTGGTCATTCTAGACCTTCTATCTAGCTCATCGCTCAAGATCAGCTAAGCCCGACCATTCACTCAAGATTGACAGGATCGATGTGATAAGGAAGGTGGTAAAGTAAGATGTATTCAAAACTTTTGCATGCGGGAGTCATCAACCCCATGCAAGACAGTGAATTGGTTAGTCATGTTCAAGTGATTCCAAAGAAGGGAGTATAGTCGTCCAAAATGAGAGAATTGCGCGCTTACCTCAGAGGACAATTACCAGCTGGAGGATGTGTACCGGTAGCCGAACAAGGATGTCAGGAAAGATCACTACCCTCCTACCCTTCATTGACGAAATGTTTGAACAATTGGCCAAGCACTTGTTCGTTTGTTACATCTATGGCTACTCTGGTTATCATCAACCCCTATTCATCCGGATGATCAGAGTAAGGCCACCTTCACCTGCCCCTTTGGCACATTTGCCTTTTAGGTGGATGCCAGTTGGTCTAGCAGTGCACCTGCTTCTTTCCAAGGTTTATGATGGCGATTTTTCTCTGACCTTATCGAGAACATCGTGGAAGTATTCCTGGATGACTTCTCAGTATACAACAGAAGCTTGAAGATTGCCTTGGGAATCTAACAATGATCCTCAAGAGATTTGGTCCTCAATTGACGAAATGTCACTTCATGGTCAGAGAAGCTGCCGTTCTCGTCACTCGTTTCAGCCCCATCATATATGTTCCTTATTGGAACGTTCCTTTCAGGAGCAGATGTGATGCAAGTGACTATGCCATCGGCACAGTGCTGTGTCAATACAAGGATAAATAGCAACATCTATAGATTGACCAGAAATTCGTAACAACGGAGAAGGAACCGCTGTCAATGGCAATTGACATTGACAAGTTCAATTCCTACTTGGTTGGTGTTAAAGTGATAGTCTACACGGAGCATGCTACACCAAAGCACCATTTGGCCAAGAAGGATTTTAAGCCACGACTCTTCCGTTGAATTCTGTTCCTTCAAGAGTTTCAATTTGAAATCATAGATACAAAGAGAGCAGAGAATTTTGTGGCAGACCATCTCTCAAGATTACAAATCCTATCCTCTATGAGAAGTCACTCTCTTGAAGATTTCACTTATGGGATCCCTATCAATTTGAAGTCATTGCTAATGGTTTACTCCACCGCTACAACCCAATGTGAGATTCGTAAGATCCTTAAGTGTCACTACCACTCCTCATATGGAAGACACCTCAGAGTATTCTGGGTACCATGCTAAGGTTTGGCAGAGCATCTTCTGGCCAACAATGTATGGAGGCACTAAGAAAATTTTGCAACATTGTTCAAGATGACAAAATCCAGGAATATCAATGCCCGAAGCTATGCCCACTAAAAGAACTTTTAGTTGGAGATTTTGACACATCTTGGCAATCATGGACTTTCTATCCAAATGGGTTGACACACTTCCTATGTTGCGGCTGACTCAAGGAATTCTAGGATGATGCTTCAGGAAATCATATTTCCTAGCTTTGTGATTCCAAGAGTCAAGAACTAGTCATGGAGTCCCACACTCCACAAGACCTTCGGGAAGTGTACCAGCAGGTTGAGAGTACCATCACCAGGCTGTTTCTCTATACCATCTCCGTCTGACTGGCCAAGCAGAGAAATCTGACAAGTAGAACACGAACATTCTGCAAGAGCTATGGAGAATTGATGGACAAGAAAAATTACCTGAGGCGCTATGGACATTGAATCAAGAAATTGATATGAATAACACCATTATCAACTGGCCTATGGTAAAGTCTACCATTTTCCAGTGGACATTGAAATCCCATGGGGCTATCAAGAGGTGAAACATTGATCTCCAACCAGCAAGATTCAAGAAGACAAGTTCAAAATTGCTGAGTTGGATGAAACCTACCACAACATCTCCAAGCACTACAAGGATCATACAAAGCAATGGAAAGATGAATGGATCAAGATCACGCACTCCAAGGTTGGACATAAGGTACTATACTTTAATTTCCAAATTCATTTGTTTGATCTTGAGAAGTTTATAGGTATGTGGTAAGGACCGTTCTTAATGTGTTCACCCTCCAAGACAATGATAGGGATGTTTTAAATGTCAGTGGTATATTAAAAATATTCCTTGAGTCTGATGCACCGGAACTTGAAGAAATGGACATCTTTGAGTATCTGAGCTAAAATCACAGTCCATGGTCATGGCTGGACCTAAACCATGCCGTTATCTTAGTGTAGGCTTGGTGCTGCCTTTTATTTCCCTTTTGAATCATTTGCTTTCCTATGTTTGATTTCCAGCAGCACCTCCATTTTTCTTGAATAAACAAGTTGCTTTGCTCTTTCCATGCCATTGGTGGTTGGCGCACATTTGTGTGCCAACCACACCCCTGCTCTAATCCTACACTAAGTGCACAGATATATTGAAAGAGCAACACATCAGAGAACCCCTGGAAGAAGATGAGCATATTCGACCCCACTTGGCAACCACTTCCTGGGATCCAACTATACACGGAGGTTTACGACCCCTTTATCCCTTCCTTTCCTGGTTTTTCATTTGAATCCACGTCTGAGTTGATCAAAATTCAAAATTTGAATAAAACACCATGAAAGAGATGAAATTCTTCCATGTTATCAAAGGGTGCTTAAGTTTTATTTCTTATGCAAGTACTGCTATGCCTTTGGAACTTTATGATAGGATCACTTGATCTTTTGCGTATTGACCCTTATGATATAATGACATGAGAGGCTTGTTCTTTTCTAATTCAAAGTCTTGGAGAATTTTCTTTTGAAAATAGAAAAGTGAGGCAACTCTCATTCATGCTCAACCTTGCCAAGTCCTATCCAGAGCCATACGTACACATGATATAGTTTTGAACTCACATAGCTATCTTGTACATTTTGAGCTTGATCAAGCATCTTGCCTTTTGAGACATGCATGATCTTCCTAGCACTTTGGTCATTCACGTACACATCCCATCAAATAAAGTCCATCAAAGTGGTTTTCAAGCAGCTCTTCATCCCCCCGAAAAAAAATGATGAAAAAAAAATTTGAGTGGGAAGTCCTACTCGAGCAAAAAAAAAGGGGGAAAGATGGAAGAAGCTACAATCCAAGTACCACATAAAGGACATTCATTATCCACATTCACTTGCACTTGACCAAAGTTTTTGGTTGATCTGATCTCTCATGGACAAGTTATTTGATCCTGCAACATAGATGGAGACGGTATGCATTTATCTATCCTTACCTTGAGCTCCACATACAGCCTTATAGAGGTAGGTGAGGCTAAAAAAAAGCCTTTTGTGAGGATTAAACACTTTGAGCGACTGATTGGCTTGACAGAATGAGAGTATGCCTCCATTGTTTTGAAAATTCTACAAAATCTTCAAGTACTGAGAAGAAGTTGGAACTATGCTCTTCATTGATCTGTTCTGAGGTTCAATAGGTGAAAGTGAAGGTGTTAGCCACCCGGAATCCAAGGTATGTGGGAAAGCTTTGAAATAATTTTTATGCATGCTTTTGATTTCATGCCCCTAGGCTTTGCTTGATCCTCTGGATCAAATTCTACCCTTTGCTCGGGACTAGCAAAGTCGAGGTGTGGGGGTGTGTTGGCGTTTGTTATCCATGACTTTTACCGCCAATATTTCTCCAAATTTCATAATCATATGGTCAAAATCATGTGAAAATCATTTACTCTAACCAAGTTCCACGAGTTTTGGTGGTTTGCGATCTTCTGCAGGTCTATGCTCATATTATGCAAGAATCAACACAAAATGGAGCAAATGCAAGCATGGTGAAGCATGGACATAATATGGCATCATTATGAACATTGTGAAATGCCCAATTTGACAGCACCATGTTAAAGTGCTCTCCGAGATGATCAAAATGGACATTTGGATCACCCAATTCGGAGATCGGACGGAAATGTTATGCCTCCGAGAAGATCACCGGCGCGATCGTCACCGCCGGCCGGCCAGACTTTGGCCGGCCGGCCTGGCAACTCCACCAAATGGCCTCCACTTCACATATGTGCCTTAGGGACTCACCAATGGACCCCCAACACGTTCATACAAGTCTATGGTGAAGATTAAGGCCGAAAGGCCTTAGATACCCCTCCAGCGGGCCTCCGACGTTGCCACTCGGTGTTGGCCCAACCCAAACAAGGTAAAACCTACACCAACATGCAAGGAAACACACCTAGAGGCAGTACCAATCATTGGATAGAAATGGAGGGAAGGATGTGCATATCACATGGATCAAAGGGCCCACCTTCGGGACTTAATCGACCTATTTTGGATAACCGTCAATGCAACCATCATTGAGAGGAGATCTGGATCGTCCACGAGAAGGCGGTGCGCGAACAGGCGATATCCCTAGCCGAACGGCCGAATCTTGGCCGAACGGCCGGCTACCGAGGCGGTTTCCAACCGTCTTTGAGTGGCGGTTACTCCAAGTCGGTTGCCTTATCCTTTCACCTGCAACCGACCATATGAGGCTATAAAAGGAGCCTTCCACCTCCACTTTCAACACACCATCCAAGGAGAGAAGAAGAGATTCAAGATGTAGTTCCTCTACAATATTTGTAGAATAGGGAGAGTGTGAGGTGAGAGCTTGGGTGTGAGTCAAGCTAGAAGGAGAGGAGCCGGGTTCCCTCGGTCCTTCTCCAACTTTGTAGCCACCTCGGAGGAATAAAGCTTCTTTGAGTAAGTTCCTCGTCTTTCTTCAGTGTCTCGCTAGTACTTCTTTTTACTTTCAGTAATTTGTTATTTACTTCCTTTGATCTGCGGGATCCCTTATCTGCGTGGACATTGACCTGTCCATTTGGGGTTTCTTCTTGCCTGAGGCTAAGGCAGAAGTCAGTAGTTTGATAGCTTAGGTGTGGTTCCTGTGCTTGATAGTTACCTCGGGTGTGTTCCACCCCACGGAAAGAGAGTGGTAGGCGGCAAGTGGTGACAGCCTTGTCCGTCCTTTGTGCGACCACAACGTTCAGGTATTTTCATAGTAGTAGTAGCAGGTTGCCGTTGGGTCCCACTTCTACCCCGTCTGGACCCTTCTTCTTCCAGCCGCCGATGCAGATCAAGTTAGTGAGTAGCAAGTTATCTGGGTAATTAGTTGGCTATCTGAAGTTAGGCCCTCTACCCACGTACCTTTTCTCCCCTGGTGGGTCCGGTTGAATAGTTCTAGGCTTAGTCGCGTCTACCATTCCTTGGATTCGATATCCCAGGTATCACTCCCCTGGTGAAAGGCTACATCGGTCTCTGTGCGCTTGCGGAGTTATTCTCGTATAGGCTAATCAGTGCCAACAATCCCCTTCTTCTCGCTTCCTCAATTGTATCTTTTTTACGATGCCTGACATAGCTGTTTAACACCTCATGATGGATTCCCTTGTTCTTTTTCAACCAAATCTGAGTGTCCACTGTTGGCTTCTCACCATAAAATTCAAACTGACACTTTCGAGTTCGCTACAAGCAAAAACATAAAGTTTGTACCTTAGACGTGTCAAAGAAATGAAGGACTGTATGAAACATACAGAAATAGAACACAAAACTCACCAAATCATCCCCAACCATGTGACCGCAATAATCACCAATTCCAAGCTCTGATGGCACTACACCATAGTTAGCTTTGATCCCACAATAACATAGCCTATCCGGTGCGATGCACCTCTCTTTCTCCTTTTTCTTGCTACCTTCCTCATCCACAGGCCAATATGACTTCGGGCCATAATCATACTCAGAAAAAGAACATAACGGATATCCACCCTGCTTTGAGAAATACAAACAAATGAAGAAACATCCATGCCAATCTATCAAGGTGTCGTAACCAAAGTTTAAGTTAACTCACTTCTGTTCTGTTGCGACACTCAAATGTTGGGGTGAAAGAACAATTCTTCACGGTGCGATGAATCTGAGCAGGATCACCACAATGGCATAATGGTGGTGTTTCCAAACGTCTCGCAATGGCTTCTTTCTTCTCCTCATTAGTCATAGGTGGTGGGTTAGGAGGAGGAGGGAGCCATCGCTGAAAAGACTCGTAATTCTTCGACGAAGATGGCCGAAAGAGAAGGATGCGTTCATCCACCTTCTCAGGACCATCGATCCACTGAAAGAAGTTGCATTGCTCCCAGTCCTGCATCAAACGTAAAAAAGTTACCGAATGTGTTGAGAATATTGTATCCACAAGTACGAATCTAGGATGACAACTACTTACACGGTGATCACCGCACTTGTAGTACGCTCGAGCAGCAGTGTCGGGATGCATCGATTGAGTCACCCACGCGGGCTTACCACACTCACATTGCGGACTAGGGAGAGCGGGAGGGACTGGGGCATCCTTGGAAGACACATCGGGATAGTTTTTTTGAGCACGATCCTTCCACTTCTTCTGTCGCCACAAGTTATCCATAACTAACGGTTATAAAAACAAAGAAAACATATTAGGCTCTCATTTTTCACAACTATACCTATCACTTTTGTACCTAGCAATGTAGCACAAGTACGCACACACATATTTACCACCACATACGTTGCCATTCTACACTCTTCACTTCTCCTAAAACCACATACACTATGCTATTTTCAACAAAATTACTAGACCTAGGGTTTCATGTGTTTCAATTGACAAGAAAAAAAACTTAACCAAAATGAAGGGAGGAGAGTGACCTTACCTTCCCCAACATCGTGGGGGTCGGCGCCGACGCAGGGGGCCGGCGGCCGCAAAAGGGGCGGCGGCGCCTGGGAGCGTCCTGACGGAGCAGAAGAGAGAAAAGAAAGAGAGGAGAGGAAGAAAGAAAGGGGGGGCGGCGGTTTTGAAGTCTGGAAGGTGGACGCCAGGTGCCTTAGCGCCTAGGTCTAACGGGTGGGTGCCACGCGACCTGGCGCCCAGCTCCCGCACCCGATCTAGGGTTTCAGCCACGCTGGAACCCACGTGGCAAAGGTGGGCGCCAGGGGACCTGGCGCCCACCTGTGCAACCTGGGCGCTAAGGGACCTGGCGCCTAACTTCGTGTCTATTTTTCAAAATCTTTCGCCAGGGGTCCATATGTAAAAATCTTACGAGAAAAGAGCCAAAATGAAAAAAAATTTCCTCGATGCCCACGAAAAAAAGGAAAAGAAAATTCCGGTATTTCACCGGTCCTCCTCCTCCCACGCGGTCTCTCCCAATCTCTCTCGTCGTGACGCCCCCTCGGCTCCTCTGCCGCTGATTTCTTCCTCACGCTGTGCCGCCCCGTCCCGTCCAGCTCGCGCACGCCGCTCCTCACGCTGCAACGCCTCAAGATTTGCCCTCCACCTCCCGCGCAGTCCCTTGCTGCTGCTGCAAGCCGCTTGCTCTCCACTCCCTCCTTCCCCACCTTGATGTTGCTGGCCACTTGCTCAACGACGTGAGTGGCGAAGGAGGAGCAGGATGGCCGGTGATATGAGTCGAGGAATAAGTAGCGTGGAGTCGAGAAACGGGAGGCGCGGAATCGAGAACAGGAGGCGTGGAATCGAGAGCTCGAGCTCCGGACAGCCCGCGCCATGGCCGAGGAGAAGGAGGCCGCCGCCGACCACCCGTGCTCCCTCTCCGGGCGCGCTGCTGCGTACTACTGCGGGAGGCTGCTCTCCACCTGCTACGCGTGTTCCGCTGGCGGTGGACGGGAGGAGCCGAGCCGAGCAGGGCCGCGCTGCCACCTCGCGCCTCCACGCTTGCACAGCCGCTCGAGCTCCACCACGGCGAGGAGGTGTGGATTCATGGGCTACCGATGGAGCTCCACCAGATCCTCCGCATAGCCTCCGCTCCCGATGGCGAGGCCCGCAGCGGCGCGGCGAGGCCCTCTGCACTCTCTCTGCTCTTCGCCGCACGCAGGCTAGAGGAAGACAAGAACTCATGGGAGGAAGACAGGCTGAGGAGGGAGGGGGCGGACGCCGCGCGCGCAGCGCTTCACGGTCTCATGGAAGTGGTCGAGGTGCCGACAGGTGGAGCCACCGTCCGTACGACGGACGAGAAAAAGTGGACAGAAACGTTACAAGTAACTATCTATCTATAAAAGAACGAGTAGAATTGAAAACGTTTCTCACCTAATTTTGGTCCACCTTACCCCTGACACCGGACCCACATGTAAAGGTCAATGGAGGTGGGAAGATGGTCAAACCCACAAAAACTGATATTTAGAAAATGTTTCTGCCAAAACCATATTTTTTTTCTTACCTATATTTTTTCTACCCACACCGATCCCACGTGTAAAACAGAAAACAGATAGCGACGGGTTGGAGATGAGTGTGGCCAGGAGCCCAAGAGCCCAAGAGGAGAAGCGGCCTGCACAGCCGCACCGCAGGGGAGCCATGATGTACCCCGAGCACAAGCACGTGACCGTCTCGGTTGTGCTCCTGCCGGTGGTCCTGCCGCCGCTGCTCCTGCTGCCAGTGCCCGTGGGCGTGCTGGTCGCGTTCTCCCTCCTCGGCGTGCAGAACCACCTTGCCCCCCTCACGCTGATCCGGTAGGGAGGCCAATTTAGATCGATTTATTAGCGTACTTGCATGTTGCATCGCTGTTAGTTACTAGAGTCGGATTAGTTTGAAATATTTTTTGGTTCATTCATCTACTTTAACATGATCAGATCGTTTGGACCTCTGAACAATGGAGCTTGAAATGAATTTGGAATCAACCCGGCATGGTGGCTGGGCGCGCAGTGCGCGACCGGCCGTGTGCTCTCCTATACGCTCCTACGGCCGCAGTGAGGCTGTCATGTAACATGGGGTTGGTGCATTGTTTGGTGACGCTAAAGGAAAATAGAAAAGGCAAAAAGAATCTGGAAATGCATGTTAACAATAACTCGGCCAGTCCACTATGCATAATAAGAAAGTAAGCGCAATTGGGGTCAATTCAAGTTGAGCTCTGAGCACAAGCTATTTCCTCTTCCTTACTGCTGAGACATGAATGCGTATTGTTACTGATTTTAATTGGAAAAAAAAGATATTTTTCCTCCATCCATGAGTAGTGTTTTTACATCCAGGCAAATCCAAGATTAGTCTGGTTGGTCAACTGTAAGAAGTAGGAGTGTAAAAATAATTAGATTCGAGCACTTGAAATGAATAATTAATTCAAGCACGAAGGAACAAACAAATAAAAACAAAGCATGTGCGGTGGGACAAAAAGTGCAAGAGCAAAATATATTATTTATGTGTGGAGTAGTTATCACGAATGTTTTTCTTAAAAAAACTATTAAATATATAAAAAAACTATTAAATATACAACAATAGTCTCTGAAAGAAAAAGGCAACCGATATGGTAGTGATATCTCATGTTTGTATTAACTTTCGCCTCTAAATAATTTTGTATCACGTGCGTGTCGTACGTACATCTTTGCTAGTATATATATATAAAAAAAGAAGAGATTATACAACAACCGGGAATCACATCATCGTTTTATTTTCTTTCTTCCTTGTAAATAACCTAACCAAACCGCGAGACTTTTACCTCTACGCCATTAAAATAGTTCCAACTAACCTATATGCCATAAAAAAGTTTGTAATGACCTGTGTTCCATCGACTTTTTTCACGTTTACCTGTGTGCCAATTTAGATGAATGGAGACTTAACGGTAGCTAACTGAGACGTGAAATGTCGCTTTTGCCCTTCCACTATTTTAAAACCAGAAAATGTCTAAAAAATCAGGAAAACTAGAAAATTAAATAAAAAAGCACAAAATTCCAGAATACGTGAAAAATTAAAAATATATTTAAAAATCTGAATTTTTTTAAAAAATATCATAGTTTTTTAAAAACTTCATAGAAAATTCAGAAAATCCGTAATTTTTTTAAAACTCTAGAAATTTCGTAGAAATTTTAGAAAATTCGCAAAAACATTTAAAAATGCGCTAAAAAATTAGAAAAATGTAAATAAATCAATACAAGGTTGGAAAAAATTAAGGATAACACATGTATGACTATTGCATAGCAACAATTAACTTAGTCCATAAACTTGTTCATATCACTCACATTGCATACCAACAATTAACTAGTTCATAAACTTGTTCATATCACCCACATTCAAGCAAATAAGTCCATTGGTTTTCATCACTCTAGGTCCACATAACTACCGACTATAAAAACCACAATCTTAAGTTACATAACCAGTACATAAAAAATTACATCAAAAGCTATTCCTCAACTAGTGACCAGGACTGGCTCCTTCTCTGGACTAGCAGTTGACACAAAGACGTCAATTCCTGGGAGATTCGATTTGCCTGTTGGATTGTTAGGTGTGGGCATCTCAAATTTCTCCTTGAGCACAGAGAGGTCTGTTGCACGGTTGATGGGGCACAGCTTCGGAAGCTGGTCCAGTACCCATGAGAACGCAAACCAGAGCTCACAGACAATTGACATTCCCCAAAGCCAAATGGCCTCCTGGTTCTGGTGCTTGATACACCACATGAGGAAGAAGGCCAGTGCAACCAATCGGATTAAGACGAGGAGCCTGCACGGGAGCAACAATGAGAACATCAAGACAGAGAAGACAGACAATTGACATTAATTAGCAGAAACCACCGCTATATTTTGGTAAGTGCAGCAATTTAATTCCATATCGAGTTTCCAGCAATTTTGTTTCTTTGGGTGTTTTATATCTCAAAAAATATTTATGAAACAGTTTTGAGAGATAAAATACCAACAAATTATGACGTATACTCATAATTGCTATGCATCATGCATGCTAGAGCACTTGCATTGTGAGAGTATACAACATAATAAGAATGCAGAGACGAGAGTCATCACCTGTAAGGACTGATGACGGCAGCAGGAAACCTGAGCTTGCGGGTGAGTGTCCGCCATGGTTTGGTCAACAGTTCCTTGGGGTGCCCAGGTAGGGGTGGAAACGAGCCGAGCCGAGCTTGGCTCGGCTCGGCTCGTGAAAGCTTGCTGCAGTGGAGGCTCGGCTCGACTCGGCTTAGGAAAATAAACGAGCCAAACTTGAGGCTCGGCTCGGCTCGTTTACGAGCTCGAGCCAGCTCGAGCCAGCTTGCGAGCTTGAAAAAAAACATGATCTGCATTGCATGTCATTCAAAAATAGGTTCTAGAGAATGTTCAACCTATGTTAAAGTTTTAAAATATGTTTTTATAATAATATAGTCTTACAATAGTAAAATAAATATGAATATTTGTTTCGCAAAATAATAAATAATAATATAAAAGCAAGTTTAAATAGCCCACGACTCAAATCTCATCCATGTCACGAGTCTCCATGCATCCAAGTAAATATGTCCAACATTTACATCATCCACAAGAAAATATTAATATAATAAAAGATATGTACTAGTTACTTTGCGATTAACCGTCGAGCTTGTTTCAGCTCACGAGCTGCTCACGAGCCGGCTCGGGCTCGGCTCGTTTCACAAACGAGCCAAAATGCTGGCTCGGGCTCGGCTCGTTTGGGAATCGAGCCGAGCCGAGCTAGGCGAGCCCGAGCTGAGCCAAAGCCGAGCTCACAAGCCCGAGCCTTTTTTCCACCCTTATGCCCAGGTCCAGCTGGTGCGCCACCATCGGCGTCATCGTCGCTGTCCTGCGGCCATATGGCGTTGCCATAGCCGTAGGTGCCCTTGGTCTCGGGCGTTCGCGCGTGCCAGCCTGGATGCGCCTCGGGCCTCCACGCGCGCCAGCCTGGAGGTGGCTCGAGCCTCCACGCTCGTGCCGCGGCCTGCCGGGTCGAGGTCGAGGCGGATCGGGGCAGGGCGCTGGGGGGCGAGGCGGAGCCCGGCGGGGCGAGGAGCAGCAACGGAGTAGGGTGGTGGCCGCGGATCTGGCCGGCGCCGACGGCAGAGGGCCGGGGACGGCGGAGCTTGACCGGCAGCGGGGCTAGGGTTCCAGGCGGCGGCGGCGCCTAGGCACGGTCGGGGTCGGAGGAATCGGTTCTGTAGATGTGTAACTGAGCTAGGGGCAAAAGAGTCATTTTACCATGTGGGTCCCATATGTCAGCGTTAAGTTTTGACAGAAGGTGAACGGAATGACGCATAGCTAAACGTGAAAAATATCGATGGCACACGTGTTGTTGCAAACTTTTTTTGGCATGGGTGAAATTTTTTAATGTCGTAGAGGTAAAAGTCTCCCAAGCCGCACCTCCTTCCCAATTCCCTTCCTCCTAAAATCCTCCTCTCAACCTCCTGGATCGTCCAGCCCTACCTCGTCGGATCCTCCTCTCCCAAAATCCTGCTGCGTCGGCCATGTCCTCCCAATCTTTTCCGGCCCGTCCGGCGATCAACCACCCCCACCTCCACCCGTACCGCGAGGACTCTTTGCTTTTCCACACCAATACTCGACGTCGCCGCCGCGACCACGACGACACTTACGGAGCCGTGTCCCACGCGCACCTCTTCGGAGCCGACGCCGCCGCCGTCACGGGCACCGCCCCCTACAACGTCCCCTGCGACTCGCTCGCGCTCTCGCACCTCCAAGAACGCTTCTTTCCGCTCCCCCCTCGACCTCACCCAACCGTGGGAGCACCACCACCGAAGCGGGTTCGCCTAGCGCCGGATCCTCGGTGGGATCCGCCGCTACCACCACAAACGCCGCACCCGGCACCTGTTTCGGCGGCGTCAGAGAGGCCTCGGTCGGGCGGCGCTGCCTCCCGGGCGTTGCTGTCGCGGGAAGAGATCGAGCGACGGTCTCCGTCTCGTAGGGATGGGATCGATTCCGCACTCGAGGCCAGACTGCGCGCGTCCTATTGTGCCTACCTGCGCTGCCTTGGCATCCGCCTCAGGCTGTAAGCTCTCTGTTGGTTATGCTTTTTTTTTTCCTGATTTGTTTGTTGAACTATTTTTGTTGTTGCTAAAAATCTGTTGCTTGTGCCTGCAGACCGCAGACAACAATTGCGACGGCTGTGGTCTTTTGCCACCGGTTCTTCTTCCACAGATCTCACGCTTGCCATGATAGATTTGTTAGTTTTCTTTACCTATTCTTCTATAAATTGTTAGTTACCAAATTTAATTTCATATTAGCTCAACTCGAATAAGTTCAAGGCCCCCAGAAATGTTCAGAGCATCTTTATTTGTTGAAATATGCCACTTGGTGTCCTGAAGGAATTGAAGAACATAAGGTATCTTAAACAATATATATAGAAAAACTTTTTATTTATCAAGTTAACTTTCTGTTTTGATATGGCTAGCATGAGACTCGCAATAACACGTGATTGAAGAATATGAGATTGCTCAACTTTGATATAGCCGTGTTGGATGTGTGCATTCTGTAACTTGGCTCATGAAGCATTTTGTATTATGTCTTTTGAAGATATAGATTTACCCTTATTTTCAGTGAAACCTCTCCTAACTATCTAGGATAGGACAGTTAATTTGATCATTTTTCTACACTATAATCGTTATGTCATCTATACATGAATATGAGCATCTGCTGTCCTATAATCTGGACACATCTGTGTATTGCTAATCTGGTTTTATTCCTTTCATGTGATAACAATGTTTTCATGTGAAAACTTTGCAGTTGGTTGCGAGTGCAGCCTTGTTTCTAGCAGCAAAGTCAGAAGAAACAGCATGCCTTTTGAATACTGTTCTTAGGGCTTCATGTGAGGTTTCTCAGAATCAAGAATTCAACCTCCTTCCTTATATGCTACGTGGTGTAAGTAGGCAAAAACAATACCTTGAAACTCAACTTTCTTTAACGTACTCCTTCAATTCTATGATGAGCCTATTGTGTTCTTGTTGTTCTTTAAACTGTCAAAAAGACAAAATACCTGCTAATGATCTGCGTTCCATTTCTTCAGCAGGACTGGTTTGAACAGTATAGAGAGAGTGTAATACAGGCAGAGCAAATGATACTGATAACACTTGATTTCGAACTTGAAGTAGTCCATCCATATGCTTCTCTTTCCTTGGCTTTGAGCAAGCTAGGCCTCTTCCATACCGTTCTATTTAATGTGGCGTGGAATCTGATCAATGAAGGGTAAGTATTTTTGTTTGGTTTTGTAACCTATTAGACTTACTAACATATTTCCTTTTCCTAATTCATATGAACAACAGCCAAGATAGCTTACTGAGAATTCTGATAGACACTAGCATTGCCAAATTATCATCTGTTTGGATTTTGGTTTTCATATCCATTAGAGTGGCTGATATTTTCTGCTGGTTCGCCAAACCTAACGCGGCCCTCCTCCTTTACCCGGGCTTGGGACCGGCTATGTTGTAACGACTCAAGAAAGTCTTCCAATCAACATAGGCGGAGTTGTTGTTGTTGGATTTTGGTTTTCTAAAATTGGGACTAAAGGCTATGTTGCTGCTGTTGTTGTTGTTGGATTTTGGTTTTCTAAAATTGGACTAGGTTGCATATTTAGACCTTGTCCTTAAAATCTGTAGGTTCTGCTCATCGGTCTGTGGATTGTAGTGTTATAGTTATCTATTCTGTTCCAATCTGGTACAAAGGCAATGGAAAATAACAGCTAGAAATGACAAGTTCCTAGGGCAACATTTTACCAACAACCATCATTTGAAGGCACTGTTTATTGGTCAATCATTCTGTACTCTTCCCTTCCGGACTAGATTGTGACAACTGCAACAGCGGATGAGATTTGAATATCCCTAGCTGGTTTTATAGGCTGGTAAACATGAGTACAACTCAAATGTGACTATACGTAACAGTTAGATCTTTAAAGGCTGGTTTTTATATAATGTGAAATCAAACGGTTTTCAAGAGTTGAATATCCCTGGCACTCCTCCCTCTGCCACAAAATAAGTTGATTTGACTATAATCCCCAACTTGGTAGTTTGCTTGTTTTCTGTCAGTACAAGCCTTCTATATTTTATTGTAGGCAAAAGTAAACAGATATGTATGGAGCTTCTTTCTATTTTCACTGCATTTATTTGTGTAAATACAATCTAAGGATATTATCTTTAAGTATACTTCTGCTAAATGTTATAATACACAAAATTTGTCTATCCTAATGTATATATACCTTTTTGTGATTGATAAAAAATATTTCTGTACTTTGTATGGAGGTTTATGCTACTGCAATGAGAATACATTGGATTGGTTTTGGAATTAATCAAGTTGGCAATCTAATCTGATCGCTGGCCTCAAGGGCCAACCCCGAACTCCTCTGTGTCGCCCCCTCTCACGCCGCCACCCTCTCCCACGAGAACAACGACGGCGCCCAAGCGCCGTCCCCCTCCTCTTCCGCCTCAACACCCATACTCTCTACGAGAAGTCTCTGGTAGGGTTAGGAATCCTACCAACTTGGTATCAGGTATGCCAGGAGACGACGACAAGCAGAAAGGCGCCCAGCCGGATGACTCCATGCTCCAGCAGATCCTGCTCCGCCTTGACGCCCTGGCCAAGGACGTCGCCGTCCTTCCCTCCATCCAAGCGTGCCTGGATGCGCTAGAGGCGCGCCAGTCTCCTCCGACGTCGGCCACCCTTCCGGAGGGGTTCATCTATGGGCTACCAACGTTTGGCGCGTCCGCTGCCGGTGGCTCCTCATTGGCAACCGGCGCATCCACCGCGGCCGCCGTCATGACTTCCTCCGTCGGCGTCACCTTTGCTCCCCATCACCAGCATCTAGTTTCCCAAGTCGCCATCCCAGTTGCCTCCCAACATGGGTGGCGCCACCGCCGCCATGGGCGGCCAACACCGGCCCCCACCGCCACCACCACACAGCAGTTCCAGTGGCGCCTACCAGGGCGGCGCCCATCAGGGTGGAGGCTACCAGGAGCGCCTCGGTGTTCCGCGCTTCTCAAAGTTGGAGTTCCCCACCTACGATGGTTCCGAGGATCTCCTCAACCGGCTGCGTCGCTGCGAGCAGTTCTTCCACCGCAAGCACACCCTGGTGTCGGACCGCGTCTGACCGGCCTCCTATCATCTCACGGGAGTCGCTTAGATGTGGTACAACGCCCTCGAGCTGGATGAGGGGATGCCGACGTGGTGGTCCGGCCCTAGTTCTACCCTCAGCTGCAGAAGGACGAGCTTGAGTGCAGAAGGACGAGCTCGAGCGCCAGTGCTCGGCGATGCTGGCCCAGGGCATCATCCGCCCCAGCATGTCCCCGTTCTCGGCGCCCGTGCTGCTCGTCAAGAAGGCGGATGGATCATGGCGTTTCTGCATCAACTACTAGGCGCTCAACAACAAGACGTCCAAGGACAAGTTTCCCATTCCGGTGGTCGATGAGCTCCTTGATGAGCTCCATGGCGCCTGCTTCTGCACCAAGCTGGACCTGCGATCGGGGTACCACCAGGTGCGCATGCACCCCGCCGATGTGGAGAAGACGGCGTTCCGGACGCACCACGGCCACTTCGAGTTCCTGGTCATGCCGTTTGGTCTCTCCAACGCGCCAGCTACATTCCAGACGCTCATGAATGACACGCTCCAACCCTTCCTTCGTCGCTTTGTGCTTGTTTTCTTTGACGACATTTTGATCTACAACTCGTCATGGTTCGAGCACCTGCAGCATCCTCCAGGCACTCCGGACGCACCACCTTCACGTGAAGCTCTCCAAGTGCTCTTTCGGCAAGTGCTCGGTGGCCTACCTCGGCCACGTCATCTCCGCCAACGCTGTTGCCATGGACAATGACAAGGTCGAGGCTGTGGTGTCCTGGCCTTAGCCCCACTTGGCTCGGGGCGTGCGTGGCTTCCTAGGATTGGTGGGCTACTTCCGGAAGTTCATCCGGGACTTCGGTGCCAACGCGGCGCCTCTGACGAGCCTCCTCCGGAAGGACGCCTTCGCCTGGACGCATGCGGTAGTGAGGCGTTTCAGGCGCTAAAGTAGGCGCTCTCTACTGGGCCCGTGCTCCATATGCCCGACTTCGAGTGGCAGTTCGTCGTCGACTGCGACGCTTCCGGTATGGGGTTTGGCGCCGTGCTTCACCAAGGGGATGACCCTTGGCCTTCTTCAGTCGCCCGATTGCAGCTCGTCACAGCAAGCTGCCGACCTATGAGTGCGAGCTCATTGGGCTCGTGCATGCGGTGCGGCATTGGCGCCCGTACCTCTGGGGGCGTCGCTTCCTCGCTTGCTGATCACTACAGCCTGAAGTTCTTGTTGGATCAGCGGTTGTCCACGGTTCCTCAGCATCAGTGGCTTAGCAAGCTCTTCGGGTTCGACTTCACGGTGGAGTACCACCCTGGCCGGCTCAATTCCGTGGCCGACGCCTTGTCTCGCCGCGATAGTGACGCCACGGAGGAGTCAGCCCAGTTGCACGCTTTGTCCGAGCCGACGTTTGTCCTCCTCGACGAGCTTCGGGCGGCCACGGTAGCGGACGCTGAGGCCGGCTGCCTCCTGCAGCAGCTCTAGGTGGGCGCCCTGACGCACGCCAGACAGATGCACGAGGCTGGTCAAGAGGGCATACAGAAGACTCTTCAGCTGTTGCTTGCGGAGTTCCACATTCCGCATGACAAGCGCTTGGTGGAAGCGTTCGTCCGTGCCTGCGCAACTTGCCAGCTAGACGCAAACGGTTCATCCGGCAGGTTTGCTGCAGCCCCTCGATGTTTTGTCTCAGGTATGGACTGACATCTCGATGGATTTCATTGAGGGGCTGCCCAAGGTGCATGGGAAGTCGGTGATTCTCATGGTGGTGGACCGCTTCTCAAAGTATGCATATTTCATTCCGCTGAGCCACCCCTACATGGCAGCTTCGGTTGCTCGCGCCTTCTTGCCTCCACGGCTTTCCGGCTTCCATCGTCAGTGACCGCGACCCTGTGTTCACCAGCAACATGTGGCGAGGCTTGTTCGAGCTCGTCGGTGTCCAGCTTCGCTTCAGCACTGCCTTCCACCCTCAGATGGACGGCCAGTCTGAGGTGGTCAACAAGGTGATCGCCATGTACTCGTGTGCTACGCGTGACGGTCCGAGAGCTCGGGTGGACTGGCTTTCGTGGGCGGAGTATTGCTACAACATTTCGTTCCACACTGCTCTCCGCGCCACCCCGTTCGAGGTCATCTACAGTCAGCCTCCGCTGCCTCTTCCCTGAGCTCCTAGTGTGGCGGCGACGGAGGAGGCCGACACCCTGCTTCGTGACTGCGACGCGTTCCTGGAGGATGTCCGGGAACATCTTCTCCAGGCTCGCAACTACGCCAAGCAGTACTACGACATCGTGAGTTGGAGTTCGCTGTGGGTGCTTGGGTGAGGTTGCGCCTCCTTGACCGCCCCACTCACTCTTTGGAGACGCGTGCCAAGGACAAGCTGGGGCCTCGCTACAAAGGTCCTTTTCAGGTGATCGAGCGCATTGGCCAAGTTGCGTATCGTTTGGCGCTATCGGTGGATGCTCTTCTTCATGATGTGTTCCATGTTGGCTTGCTCAAGCCTTTTCATGGCACACCCCCCGTTGTGCCACCACCGTTGCTAGCCATCACGCTCGCAAGGTTCAAGATTCTTGGAAGCTTCAGGTCGTTTGGGATGGCGTTCCAGCTTCCAGCTGAGGAGGCCACTTGGGAGCCACTCTAGGACTTCAAGACTGGCTTTCCTGATTTTCAGCTCGCTGACGAGCTGTTTGTCGAGGAGGGGAGAGATGTTACGGCCCAGGCAGAGGGGGGCCTGGCCGAACAGGCCCAAGCACCCCCTCCTGGCCAGCTGTCGGCCCTACTCATCTATTGCCACCGTAATCGTCGTGGCTAGGTTTCTAAATATAGTTGGTTCAGATATTTTGTAATAGGATAAATACATTGGATTGGTTTTGGAATTAATCAAGATGGCAATCTAATCTGATTGCTGGCCTAAAGGGCCATCCCCGAACTCCTCCGTGTCCGCCCCCTCTCATGCCGCCTCCCTCTCTCCCGCGAGAACAGCGACGACGCCCAAGTGCCGCCCCCCTCCTCCTCCGCCTCAACACCCATACTCTCTGTGAGAAGTCTCCGGTAGGGTTAGGAATCCTACCAACATCCTGGTGATTTGAGCGCACTTATAGTCATGTAGTTTTTAATTTTGTGCAACCTTCATTTTGGGTGATGGAAACAAGATAACAAACTTCTAGATGTTCTTTATGGCTTCAATTAGAAAGTTTGGAAACTTGGCAAATTATTGGTGTTGAGATACTTTTTGATATATAGTTTGTTTATGTTTGACGAGCAGGATCATATTATTTCCTTTTGGATTTCAATGTAAATGAGTAGATGCTAATATGATACAAAATATCGTGCACTACTCAATGCAATGCTACATATCAGAAGTTAGAAGGGCAAATCTGGTTTTCATTATAATCAAGTTTGGAAACTCGGCAAATTATTAGTGTTGGAATATTTGTTTGATATATAGCTTCATGTTTATGTTTGACGAGCAGTATTGTCAGGGCGGATCATGTTTTTTTTTTTCAATGTAAATGACTAGAAGCTAATATGAGACAAAGTATCGTGCACTACTCAATGCAATGCTACATATCAAAAGTTAGCAAGGCAAATCTGGTTTTCATTATAATCAGGGGAACTGCAGATATACCATTGCAAATGGAAAAGGCAATATGGAAAAAATGTGGCTCACAAATTGCTATTACTTTCTTCTCTAAAACATAGTTGCTAACACTTAAGAGTTCAATCATTGGTGGTTCACGAATTGGCATGTTGAATACTATGGAAATGAGGAAAATAAATAATTGCCTAAGTAATCTAGGTAAGTTTCTGAGAATCATCTCAGATGTTAAATAAACCATCAAAAAGTTTGAAAAATTCTGCTGGGATTTCATGTGGGAGTTTCAGGTTCCATTTATGATTTCTTCTTAGGGACATACACTGGATTTTCTTTAAGGGTCATTAGCCTTCTGTTTGCTAGTTATTGTTTCTTAAGTCATTGAATTCTTGAAAAGAGGAACTTTTGTTAAGATATGTTGCTTGACTTGGTAATAACATCCTCCAATATAGTTTTACAGTTGATGATATCTCACGCTTCTACTAG
Organism: Digitaria exilis; assembly: GCA_015342445.1. Classification (NCBI taxonomy): domain Eukaryota; kingdom Viridiplantae; phylum Streptophyta; class Magnoliopsida; order Poales; family Poaceae; genus Digitaria; species Digitaria exilis. Next base: position 149,454 of record JACEFO010001985.1, on the reverse strand, counting down.
GTTATAACCTCCTAGCCTGATTTAATTGACTGCTCTCTAGGGCATGGATGCAATCTGCTATATATCTTTGACTGCATTAAATTTCTAAAAATATGTTTATGAAATAGCTTTCTTGCTGCGCCCCCAACCAGCAAAGCAATGGCTTCTTGTTGCCTGCGGCAGCTGCAGCAGCCAGTGGCAAGAAGGGCAGCCAGACGCCCCCCCCCCCCCCTACCTTTGACACAGAATGGACAACCATTTGAAATCGCAAGTTAAAAATCTGAGTACTTTAATGCATGATATCTCAGTTGTTGGAGTTTTTCATATCTTGTTGCTTGCATGATGACATACTTTGGATTTGACATCGTACTGAATATGCTCATTATCGAGTTCTGTTTTTGACAGTAGAGTGGTGTAATTTTTTTTCTTTTTAACTGTCCAATACTTATCTTTTGTTTGTAATACCTTCATTGTTTTGAGGGTTTCTATCAACAAAAGGGAATTCGTAATTTTCTTTGACTTTCAGACATTTTTACTAAGAAGTTCTCTGTTGCCGTTAATCCAATTGGTGTAGTACTCAAGCATAGTTTTTTGACATTTCATGGTCTTTGGGATACAATGTTTGAAAATTAGTATTAGAGTAAGGTATCTCTAATCTGCAAAATGTAACAGTATAGCGGCTTTTTTGTTGACAAACATAAGCTGTTGTGTATGTATTTTTAATTATTATTTATGAAGTGGTAAACTATAAGACAAGTTTTCACCTTATGGTTATAGGTCTCTTTAAGATTAAATACATTTTCTGTTTTATTCAGATCTCCTTGTGATTAGGTATAAATATAAGGCAAAAAAATTTACATTGACTTCAAGTTAGTGGTGTCATCATCATAAATTGGTCAAGAATTTGATATGTAGAAAAATAGAGGTTTCCTGGCCAACTTTACTTTCTCATCATATAAGGCTGCCTCATTGAAATGGCACAAAAATTTTTATGTGATGTGCTTATGATGTGTAACGAAGTTATACATCTCTGGTAAAGACGGTCTGATCATATGGAGCATTATCTGAACTATTATGTTTTATACACAATAACTACTCGGGAATTGATTAGAAAACTAAAACAACTGCAACTCAGCTGTAGTCTTCTGTGCACATCTTTTGGCCATGCAAACCAGACCATGTCATGATCATTTATGAGATTCCTGGAGTAACATTATTTTTTTGACAAAGAATTGATGTTTGGGTCCCAGGATACATGTCTGATTGCTAGGTTTTAGCAATATTGTTGAAATTTAAGTAAATTGCTCATCAACTCAAACTTTTGGATTGAATTGTTTGGTGTATGCAACTCAATATGGTATAATGGCAAGAGATCTAAGTTTGAATCCTGATGTGTGATTAAATAAAATAGTTGCAGCCTACTCCTATATTCCACGTTTGATGCCTAAGGAAGCTCTACGTGTGTGTTTAAGTATAAGTGAATTGTCCACCTCTCCCAGCAGCTTTTGGGTTTAATTGGTTGGTGCATGCAACTCAATAAATTTGGTATATTCTGCAGAAGGTTCTTCAATAATGAATGTGATACGTGAAGCATCTTTTAGTGGTAAGGATAACCGGATAATATTTTTTAGTCCTTTTGTAATATACTAATATGTTAATGTTTGGTGGATCCTCGAGCCCTTAGCATGTCACTGACAGAGCTTTTCATGTTGTGAAAGAAATGACCTTATTCTTTTCATGCAAACAGTTCACTAATTGATGGTTTGTCCAGCTCTTGTTGAGTTTTTATCTATTTGTAAGTATCAGACAAGTATTGTTTTTATTTATTTCATTAATGCAGGCTACAAAGCTCACTATGGCTTCAGTTCAAACCTCATCATATTGCTGCTGGGGCTGCTTTCCTTGCTGCAAAGTTCCTTCGCTATGACATTACATTCCATCCTAATTTCTGGCATGAGTTCAAGACAACTCCATATATTCTTCAAGGTAACCCAGTGTTCTTTTTAGTATCAACGTGAGTTGTGTTTTGTGATAGGATAGATCTGACAACACCACCTTTTGCCAATTGCAGATGTTGTCCAGCAACTGAAGGAGTTACTTTAAGATATCCTATTTAAAATAGTTTATAACAAAAGATTCGTTTACTTTGTAGTGACTGCTGCCAAAAATATACACATTGGTACGTGGTCAGTTTCTTCGGTTACTGATGTGTGGTATTTTGCGACTATACCCATTTCTTGGTTTAGGTTTCTACAGCCAATGTTACTTTATACAAAAAGGTGAAGATGTCCAAAGCTGTCGACAATATTTTTGAGAAAGTAAAAGATCTTTATCAGAATATATAGTGAGCATGGACGTTTTAATTTGGTTCCTTCGACGTGCTTGTTTCCTTGTTTTATTTCAAACGCATGTTGCGATGACTAACTAGCCAGTTCGGCACGTTAAGGCTCTATGACAAAGAGGTAGCTCGGTTCACTAACGCTTGTTTCCTTGCTTTTGCGGCTTCAAACGCAAGTAGCAATTCCTAGCTAGCCTGCTAGCTCATCAACGATCTATGGCTTGCTTTGATAACGACCTAGCTTGGCTAACCAAGAGCATCTCTAGTGGAGTCTTTCTACTCTAAATTAAATTTTAGGAGCCAAACAAAAAAATTCTTTTTCAGTGGGGCTCATAAACTCCTTCCTATTTTACATGTCCTCTCAAATTTCCCCTAAGAGCATCTCTAGTTGGGCCCCTAAATTGGAGTCTCTATATACCTTATAGAGGTCAGCCCATAAAAATTTATGGGCTCCTAACTCTAGTAGAGTGACTAAATTTGAGGCCCCTAAATTGGAGTCTCTATATACCTTATAGAGGTCAGCCCATAAAAATTTATGGGCTCCTAACTCTAGTAGAGTGACTAAATTTGAGGCCCCTAAATTGGAGTCTCTGTATACCTTTTAGAGGTCAGCCCATAAAAATTTATGGGCTCCTAACTCTAGTAGAGTGACTAAATTTGAGGGCCTCCATTTCTATAGGCTTTGGACCACAATTTGGAGGCCTCCCCAAAATAGGGGCTCATATGGAGGCCTGGCTGGAGATGATTTCTCTAGTGGGAGACTAAAACAAGAGATAGAGGCACATTTGAGGGCTCGGCTGGAGATGCTCAGCCCCTAGATTTGGGAGCCTCCTATCATCCCTATCAAATCATGGGTCCCACCATTTTTTATGGCCCCACTACAGTTGGATGCAAATTTGAGACTCTAAATTTTACAGAGTAAAATAGAATTTAGGAGTCTAAATTTACATACCCCAATGGAGATGCTCTAAGGTCGATGAAGTGGAAAGAGTTTAGTACCCTGCCAGCTTGTGGTTCCATGTGTTTTTGTGGTTTTAGTCCAAGAGGCCAAGACTGACTAGTCAGCTCGACATATTGCTTGTCTTAGTTACATTAAGGTTGTCGCCTTGTAGGTCTTGTTTTGATAACGAGTTAGGCTAGTTTGGTGAGGCGAAAATCGAGTTTGGCCTGGATTACCCTGCCGGGCTGCCGGCCTATGTTCCAGGTATTTTACTATTTTTTTTTTTGGCGGAACAGGTATTTTACTATTTTGGTTGTTAGTTTGTTACAATCATGTGATTTTTTTTGAAATGCTGACAATTTACCTTACGAAAATGAATCAATCCCTTTATCAACCCATAGATATTTAATTATTTATCATCACCGGTTTCAACTACTGGATGGTGGTCATCCAGATCAATTCCAGATATTTTCTTTTTTTTATCATGTTCGCCACTGTAGGGTTGGGCATTCGGGTAACCCGAAAATTTCGGGTCAGGTTTTTCGGGTTTTCAAAATTTTGGGTTCTAAAAATGGGAACCCGAGATTCATCCAAAGTAATGTGTAAATCCGACATTTTGGGTACCCGGAAATTCGGGTCAGGGTAATCCCGAATTACCTGATAACATTGAGTTCGTGTGCTCAGCTAATCAACAAGAAGGATAGAAGGGAGCATTCTGTGGAAAGAACGACGCAAAAAAAAAACAACTAATCTGATAAAGAAATGCTACATCTAGCCACGACTGCACCTTTTCCTCCTAGGCATGCAAAGCAGATCCGCTAGAAAAAAATTCCCAAATAAAATAAGCCACCATTGCTTTGGCAAGGCAGTTAGCCATCGGATTGGCAAGTACCCACCTCTCCATGAATCATGAGCCCGAGTAGTGGCCGCATGACTGCATGGGCGTGGCCGTGTCGGTGTTTTAGACCGACGATCCTGCGAGGGAGTAGCCTAAATAGTGTAAATCTAAATGAGTATGGGGAAGTTGCCTAGGCTCAATAACAAGATGTCTATAGGACCCAAGATGTAGACAGGTTCGGGTCTTAGGATGAGTAAAACCCTACATAGTATGTGGTGTGTGTATTATGAATCGGTATGTGATGATTTGGAGTGGGTCCCTACCGCCCTTTATATGCACAAAGGGGTAGGGTTACAAACCAAGGGGGAAAGAGATAAGGATTGCTTTACAGGTAAAATCATAAGTTCGCTAAACCTTTAGGATATTCTCGATTTTATCGCCTGATCTCGTGGATCTTCATCTTGGGTGCTAAGTAAGCCAACCGACCTAGAGGATGACTAGGTCGGTGTTCTTCTGGTACTCCCATCTAGGTACGCCTAATGATGAGGACGTTCCAAATGAAAAACCTTGTGCTGAACAAGATAGTAACATCAACAAAAGACCAATGATTCGGGCGAGAATGCAACGACTGCAACATGAGGTGAATTCATTTCTTGTTGATTATGAACATGCAACTACTAAGAATTATGTACTACCTAATATTAGTGCATTACTTGTTCTCAGGTTTGAAGAATATGCAAGGTATGAGTAGGCTGCTCAACACTCAGAGAAGAGCGACTTGAAGACGACGTGTTGCTGTCTAAATATTGACTTGCAAGTTTTTGGTAAATTCTATATCAATCCAAGAAGCTTCACCAAGGGTGTCCTACATTATTGAAAGCGTATTGAAGTCTGTTTTCCAATGCAACTGACGGATCGTCATTTGGAGTTATGTAGCAAGAGCTATGGCTAATTTAGTAGAGGTTGTCCTGGGCGTGCAGTTCGGACTGGTCCGAACTGATCAGCTGAGTAACATGCTGATCTAAGTAACGGGTGACAAGTAACGTGCACATCCTCTAGGTCCGAAATGATCAGCTGGGTAATGTGTAGATCTGAGTAACAGGTAACAAGTAACGTGAAGTCCTCCAGGTCCGAACTGATCAGCTGAATAACGTACATATTTGAGTAACGAGTTAATCCTAGCAATGATGCTGAGGATTTTGGAGGCCATTTGGAGCCCCCGCGCGTGCGCGTCTGACGCGTGCTCCATGCACCGAGGTGGCAACCATCCATAGGTCACGTTAGTTTTACGCGAAGTGAAACGGCGGTCCATGCAAAAGGCCTCTGCGTCGTCCTCCACCGCTGAGGAAATCCTCTTTGCGCCATCGATGGCCCAGTCCTCTTCCTTTGCTCCCCCACCTGTGCTCAGTGGCCCCGGTCACCTCTTCGCCTATCGTCACCCCTACGTTGTAACTCTCTCCATTATAGTGAAGATCGCCAGTTGGCGCACGTGGTTTTTTTCCGCAAGGTTTTCCACATAAAATCGAGTCTCGTGTTTGATCTTGTTTTCACATTACTTGCTAACAAGTGGTATCAAGAGTCTGTCACGAGATTCGGTTGTTAAAAAAAATTAGGGTTTCATCCCTATTGCGCCGCCGCCACTTGGTGATTTGATTTGAGTCATGGAGGCGTCCACTAGTGTCTCCTGTTCCACATCTCAGGCGTGTTTGTTTCTGCGTCCCTTGACGCAGAGATCAAGATGGAATCGGTTTCCGTGATCTGGTCGAATTCATCGGCTGTTTGGAGCTGTCGCGGGCGTGGCCTCGTCTACAAGGTGACTAGGCGTAACCACTGTTGCGGTTGATTTCTTCTGCCTTGGTCGTCGTTGAGTGTAGATTGTCATCCGTGAAAAGCTCCGTGAGAAGTTCATCCGCTGCTACTGCTGCTGTACTCAGTATCGAGGAAGTTCTGTCCACCAATTCTGACCGGAGAAAATCAATTCGTCGAGTTTTTGCTAAGTGCACACGCAGAAGCTACCAGGAGGTTCTTCAGTTCATCGTTGAACGTACACGAAAGTGTACACAAGCTGCAGGTTTTTGCTAGAGTTACACAGTAACGTACCTAGATTTATTTCTGTATATTATTTTCTCTTGGTTATCTCTTTGCAATGGCTTCGATGAAGTCTGATATTCCGCTGCTTGATCGAGATACAAGGTTCGCATTATGGCAAGTCAAGATGCAAGTTGTTTCAACGCAAGCTGATTTGGATGATGCGCTTGATAAATTCGGTAACAAGGTTTGAACATCTTGGACCCATGAAAAAAAGAGGAGAGATCGTAAGGCCTTGGCTCATATTCATCTTCATTTGTCAAATAATATTTTGCAAGGGGTTTTGCAGGACAAAACTGTAGCAGCTCTCTGGCTCAAATTGGAGTCAATTTGCATGTCTAAAGATTTGACAAGCAAGATGCACATGAAGATGAAATTGTATATGCATAGGTTGCAAGAAGGTGGTTCTTTGCCTGACCATCTTTCGGTCTTTAAGGAGATTGTTTCTGACCTTAAGTCTATGGAGGTAAAATATGATGATGAAGACTTGAGTCTTATTCTTTTGTGCTCACTGCCTGGTTCTTATGCAAACTTCAGAGATACTATATTGTGTAGTCATGATACTCTAACCATTGATGATGTTTATGAGGCTTTGCAAGCCAAGGAAAAGATGAAACAGATGGTGTCTTCTGAAGGTTCCGCTTCCAATGGAGAAGCTTTGAATGTGCGTGGCAGGATACAAAAGAAATCATATAATGGCTATAGAGGCAAAAGTTCGAATGGCTACATGAGCCGCTCAAAGTCTAGAGACAAGGATGAAAAATTCTGCCGTTATTGCAAGAAGGATACTCACTTCATCTCTGAGTGTCCTAAGTTGAAGAATAAGGAAAAGAGAACTGGCACATATAGACCGAAAGGTAAATCTGATGAAGGTAATGCTTCAGTTGCTGCTACTGATAATAGTTCAGAGGGTTCTGAGGTTCTTGTCGCTTTTGCTAGATGTGCTAATAATGATGATGAATGGATTCTTGATTCTGCCGCTTCTTTTCATATATGTATTAATCGAGATTGGTTTATCACTTATGATTCAATTCATGGAGGTTCTGTTAGAATGGGCGATGATAGACCACGTCAGATTGTTGGCATTGGATCTGTTCAAATCAAAATGCATGATGGTATTATTAGAACGTTGACAGGTGTCAGGCATATTCCAGATATGAGCAAGAATCTTATTTCTCTGAGTACTCTTGATGGCAAAGGGTACAAATACTCCGGTGGAGATGGAGTTCTGAAAGTGTCAAAAGGTTCTCTTATTGTTATGAAAGGTGATTTGAAAGCTGCAAATTTGTACCGTCTTCGTGGTACTACAATTACAGGTGATGCTACTGTAATTTCTAAATCATTATCTACTTTTGATGCTACTAATCTTTGGCATATGCGTCTCGGGCATATGAGTGAGATTGGTTTGGCAATGCTAAGCAAGAGAGGTCTTCTCAATGATGATAGCATCAGTAGGTTGGATTTGTGTGAGCATTGTGTGTTTGGTAAACACAAGAGGGTGAAATTTAATACCTCGACTCATAAAAGTGAAGGTATTCTTGATTATGTGCATTCTGATTTATGGGGACCATCTCGCAAGCCTTCTCTTGGTGGTGCTCGTTATATGTTGACCATAATCGATGATTATTCTATAAAGGTTTGACAATATTTCTTGAAAGATAAACCAAAAGCGATGGGTGCAGGAGGGGACCATCGAATTAGTCGATGGTGCCACCTCAGCTAGCCATTGAACTAGCCGTTCGAATCCTTAAAAGTCACTGAAATGTGGGCCAGCGCAACCACCGACTGCTTCGGTGCCTGTTCTCTGGTACCATCGAATTGGTCGATGGCTTCCACATAGAGAGTTCTTCAATCTTCCCTCTAGCACCGACTGATTCGATGCCACCTTCTTCAATACCATCGAATTGATCGGTGCATTCCAGAGACGATCCAGCTTCTGAGCCTCCATCATCGACTGATTCGATGCCAACTTTGGCACCATCGAATTAGTCGATGGTCACCCAACCACTGTTGACTTGCTCTCTGATCATCATCGACTAATTCGGTGCTCATGCTTTGCATCATCGAATTAGTCCATGGTCTTCTTCATCTTCTCAGCCCCTTGGTCCTCGACTGATTCGGTGGTCTTCTCAGCCCACATCGAATTAGTCGATGGTCACTGTGTGACACTAAATTTGCTTCTTTCTTCACGGGCTTTTGATCCATCTTTTTTACGATCTTTTCTACGTGTTTTGGATGCTTCAAAATATGGCTAAGGATACTTTTCCACGTGAATTGGATGGCTTCAATTTGGATAACCAACATTTGGATATTGATTATATAAGCATTTGGATTGCTTCCAAAGTATCCTTGGGACCTAGAAATATCTACAAATATCATCTAGACAAATTGTCAGTCCCAATGATTATGTTGTCAATCAATCGCCAAAATCACAAACAATGGCCTAGGACCATTTTCCTTACACACTTCTACTCCACTTCTTCACGTGGCAGCTACTCCACCTGCTTGGTGGCTGATATAGGTCGTTGTGAGGTTGCGGTGACGCAAGTACCGGAAGAAGATGATGTGGGAGGTGGTGGTTGTGATCATGATATGGGAGGTGGTGGTTGTGATCATGATATGGCAGGTGATTTTGCTGATGATATTGGAGGTGGCTTTGCTGATGATGTGGTAGGTGACATTGCGGATGAGCTCAGAGGCGGTGGTGGTACGGATTATGAAAGGGAAGGCGGTTTAGATGAAAGGAGAGGTGGCTCTGATGGAGCAGGAGGTGCTGAAGACCTTATCCAATTAGCATTGCCAACAGATGTGCCTGTGGCTCCAGCTTTGATAATTCCAAATAATGGTAGCCCTTTGAATCGTGGCAATATCCCAGTGACTGGCGATGACGAGACTTATGAGACCGCACGTGCCCTTGATTCTGATGATGACCGTGTGGTGCCTCCTGTGTCACCACGAACTGCTCAAATAATGAGACAATTCCTTCGTGACCGTGACATAGCTGTTTAACAACTCAGGCGCCTTCCAGGTTGGGCGCCAAAGGAGTTGGCGCCCACATGTCTGCGGTAGGTGCTAACCTAGTTGGCGCCCACCTCTAGGCAAATTGGAACCCTTGTCACAACAAATTGTAATGGCAAAGGATCTCAAACATTTCAGACACATTTGTTAACCACTGCAATACAGAACATAAAGGTACATGACTTGTTCACACATAGTTCAAACATAGCTCGCATAATCCGAATACAAAGTTACACAACTCACGAACATAGTTCAAAAACATAGTTCACACGTAGCTCACACATAATCCGAATACAAAGTTTGAATATATAGCTGACACATAGTGCAACATTCATTCTTCATCAGGCCTAGGTAGGTTAGCAACAAGTGACTTCATTAACTCTTCTTGAAACTTTTGTGTTGATGCATCTTCCCTTCTCTTCTTGTTGTTCTCAACCTCCCTATTATGTGGATCCAAACTCCTAAGAATATTTTCATTTGACCTCCTCCTAACATTGTTCTGGCCAGTGCTATCCTTTCTACCATTAGATCTAGGCCATAGTCCCTGTTGGCGTTTGTTATCCATGACTTTTACCGCCAACATTTCTCCAAATTTCATAATCATATGGTCAAAATCATGTGAAAATCATTTACTCTAACCAAGCTCCACGAGTTTTGGTGGTTTGCGATCTTCTGCAGGTCTATGCTCATATTATGCAAGAATCAACACAAAATGGAGCAAATGCAAGCATGGACATAATATGGCATCATTATGAACATTGTGAAATGCCCAATTTGACAGCACCATGTTAAAGTGCTCTCCGAGATGATCAAAATGGACATTTGGATCACCCAATTCGGAGACCGGACGGAAAAGTTATGCCTCCGAGAAGATCACCGGCGCGATCGTCACCGCCGGCTGGCCAGGACTTGGCTGGCCGGCCTGGCAACTCCACCAAATGGCCTCCACTTCACATATGTGCCTTAGGGACTCACCAATGGACCCCCAACATGTTCATACAAGTCTATGGTGAAGATTAAGGCCGAAAGGCCTTAGATACCCCTCCAGCGGGCCTCCGACGTTGCCACTCGGTGTTGGCCCAACCCAAACAAGGTGAAACCTACACCAACATGCAAGGAAACACACCTAGAGGCAGTACCAATCATTGGATAGAAATGGAGGGAAGGATGTGCATATCACATGGATCAAAGGGCCCACCTTCGGGACTTAATCGACCTATTTTGGATAACCGTCAATGCAACCGTCATTGAGAGGAGATCTGGATCGTCCACGAGAAGGCGGTGCGCGAACGGGCGATATCCCTGGCCGAACGGCCGAATCTTGGCCGAACGGCCGGCTACCGAGGCGGTTTCCAACCGTCTTTGAGTGGCGGTTACTCCAAGTCGGTTGCCTTATCCTTTCACCTGCGACCGACCATTTGAGGCTATAAAAGGAGCCTTCCACCTCCACTTTCAACACACCATTCAAGGAGAGAAGAAGAGATTCAAGATGTAGTTCCTCTACTATATTTATAGAATAGGGAGAGTGTGAGGTGAGAGCTTGGGTGTGAGTCAAGCTAGGAGGAGAGGAGCCGGGTTCCCTCGGTCCTTCTCCAACTTTGTAGCCACCTCGGAGGAATAAAGCTTCTTTGAGTAAGTTCCTCATCTTTCTTTAGTGTCTCGCTAGTACTTCTCTTTACTTTTAGTAATTTGTTATTTACTTCCTTTGATCTGCAGGATCCCTTGTCTGCGTAGACATTGACTTGTCCATTTGGGGTTTCTTCTTGCCTGAGGCTAAGGCAGAAGTCAGTAGTTTGATAGCTTAGGTGTGGTACCTGTGCTTGATAGTTACCTCGGGTGTGTTCCACCCCACGGAAAGAGAGTGGTAGGCGGCAAGTGGTGACAGCCTTGTCCGTCCTTTGTGCGACCACAACGTTCGGATGTTTTCATAGCAGTAGTAGCAGGTTGCCGTTGGGTCCCACTTCTACCCCGTCTGGACCCTTCCTCTTCCAGCCGTCGATGCAGATCAAGTTAGTGAGTAGCAAGTTATCTGGGTAATTAGTTGGCTATCTGAAGTTAGGCCCTCTACCCACGTACCTTTTCTTCCCTGGTGGGTCCGGTTGAATAGTTCTAGGCTTAGTCGCGTCTACCGTTCCTTGGATTCGATATCCCAGGTATCACTCCCCTGGTGAAAGGCTACATCGGTCTCTGTGCGCTTGCGGAGTTATTCTCGTATAGGCTAAGGAGTGCCAACAAGCTTTGGGAAGCTATAAAAGGCAGCCTCCACCTTCATTTGAGGACACACCGTTTTGGAGAGAAGAAGCTTAGTGTTAGAAGCTCCATTTCTTTAGTAGAGTTGGGAGAGTGTGGAGTGAGAGCTTGAGTGACAACCAAGCTTGGAAGGAGAGGATTCGAGGCTTGTCTCAATTTCCTTCTCCAACTATGTATCCACTCCAGGAGAAATAAAGCTAGATTCCTATCTTCAGTAAGTTTACTCATCTTTCTTCAGTACCTCGCTAGTTCTATTCTTACTCTCACCACTTATTTATTTGCTATCTTTGACCTATAGGATCCCTTATCTGCGTGAGCACTGTATTGCTCATTTGGGGTTTCCTCATAAGCCTTTTGTGTTAGTGGAGGTCAGTAGTTGATAGCTAAAGCGTGGTGCCGGTGCCTGATAGCTACCTTGGGTTGTGTTCCACCCCATGGTATCGTTGTGGTAGGCGGTAGGTGGTGACAGCCATGTCCATCCTTCGTAGTCCACCACGTTCGAGTGTTTTCATAACAATAGCTTGCTGAGCCTAGAGGACCCCTTTGCATCCCACTTTGGGTCCCCCCACTCTAGTCGTTGAAGCAAGTCAGGATAGTAGATAGGTATTGTTCCGGGTTTAGAGTAGGCTATGTGGAGTTTAGGTCCTCTACCCTTTATCTCTTCTCTTCCTTTTGAAGTCCGGTTAGAGAGTCTTAGGCTAGCTGTGCCTACCATTCCGTTGATTTGACACCTAGGTTTTATTCCCTTGGTGAAAGGCCACAATGGTCTCCGTGCGCTTGCGGAGTAATTCGTATAGGCTAAGGACTTCCAACATGGGGGTATTTGTTGACACTCTGTAACTACTATATTTAATTGCCAAAATTTTTCAGAAACAACAATCAAACTTAGTGATAGGAGTTTGTGGCTAATGATTTCCACAAGATTTGTTGAATTGTTGATTTCAGGACAACACACCTGCATATGAAGGAAAAGCATATTCAAGATAGCAAGTAATACCCATCCGACTATTAATGGAAAATAAAATGATGAAAAGGACTCAAGATGGACTAAAAAGGTGATGGATGGAACAGAACCAAAAGAAGTATCTCTTCATTTATTGTCCAATGCATCAAAGAACACCTCAATCAGGCGCTAGACGAGGGAGATATTGCCATTTTAGTGCAAGGTTGTCGGCTGAATCCAAAGCGGGCCCATTATCTATGTCGGCGACGATTTGTAGCTCAGAGATGAAGCCGACTCATATGGATCTAGCACAAAGGTATCTTCATCACTTCTGGCAACTCCTAATGGTAGCCATGTGCCTACAACTTAGTAGAATACCAATGCAACTTCGCCTACCACAAGCAGATCTGACAAAGGAAGCCCACAAGTGATCTACCAGTCAAAGCTGGGCCCGAATGGGCCCACCAAAGGCCCAATAGATCCTGGGCCCGATCGACCCCCGAGAGAAGCCCGAGAGGCCCATATTTGGCGAGGTGGTTGTATGGCGGTTCCTAAGGTCGGTTATGTGCGCATTCGATACTAAAGACCCCCCGGAACAGACCTACCCCTACATAAGCAAAAGCAGACCCCCCTGATTCATTCATTTAGTTTTGAATCAAGACAGAGACACCTTGTCAGAAAGGGATGTAGAGGGAAACACCATATTATCATTATGGGTATGGAGTGTGATTAGACAGAGATTAGAAAAGGATGATAAGATAATTAGAGAGAGATTAGAGGGGAGATCCATTGATGGATTCTTTCTTCGTACTTGTGATCCTTCTTCAATCTTGTAAGTATTTTATTGTTATATTTATTATTAAGTATTATTCTATTATTTATTATTTGTTTGCGGGATCATCCTAATTTACTCTGGGTGAAGGGCCCCTATCACTTTAGAGTAAGTAATTAGCAACATAAGCGAGGTGTCCAGGCCTTAGATTACCTTTGATTGCCTCGTTCTTCTCCAGAATTGTGGGATAGACCGGTAGGAGGTGACAACCCTGCTTGTCCATCACGTCTTTTGGGCGTAGACTTGTGAACTCCCCTTTGCAGGAGTGCGGCATAGAGCTAATAGCTGGAGGTTCTTGGTAGACCAAGGTCATACCGGTGCCGCTCGTAAACAATACTTAGAACCACACTCCATAGACCAATTTTCCTCTACCCCTTAGGGTATTCTAGTTAGGAGACGTTATACCCTTGTTCCCTGTGGATACGAAACTGTTGATATTTCTATGCGCTTACAGATTATTCTGATGGAGTTAAGAAAACTAAGTTTTCTAACGTTGCAGCTGGGGAAACTTAGTAGTGACTTAATAAACGTCAATAGTCCCTATGGCGGATCCAGGGAGGTCCCGGCGGTGGGCGCCCCGAAGACCCCGCAACACGGTGTGGACCTAGCGCCATGTGGTCCTCCAATGCTTGGAGCAGCGCTGCCTCGACACGCCGTTGTCCCTCCTCGACGCGTTGAGAAGAGAAGGACAGAGGTAAGAAATGACGTGTGGGGCCCATATATGTCACTGGATCGAGGAGGTGCATAGGGGGCATTTCAGTCCATACCAAAATACGGATGGTCTCTATACGCCTGCCCGTGGGACCGACGTCATTTTAGACTTACATAATGGCATAGTTTATATTAAAACTGTATTGTAATGGCACCCTTGGTATTAAGTGAATAGTAATGGTATTTCTCCGAAAGAGAACAATTGTAATGGCAGGTATCAAATTCAAAAAACCCAAAAGTTGAAGGGTTAATTGAAACAGTGCCATTGCAAATACGTGAGTTCTGAGATATACCATTAAAATTCACCTATTTGTTAACATGTCATTACAACTCTTATCTTCTTTGGAACTTACCATTTTCTACGTGTTTGATTCTATTGGACCCACCTGCAGGCTACTGTATTTTTGTATCACCAAAAATGCCCCTGGTACATCTCTTTTATATGTCTCATTGACAAGCGGGTCCCACACATAATCCCTTTCCTCTGTTCCCAATATGACTTCCTCCCGCAACCGGTGAAGTCGAGTCCAGCTATGCTCTGCTGCCATTGCTATCTCGCGCAGCTTTGCTCCTAACCTTCGTCAAGTGGTCTCGCCCCAGCTTTGGTCCTAAGCTCCATCATGTGGCCATCACTGGATGGCAAGCAAGAATTTCTACTGGGCATCGACCGCAGTCGCCGCTGAGCCACACGGGCCGGACATAGGTGAGTAGGAGATCGAGCTGCGTCACAGGGAGCCCGACATCCATGGTGCCGGTGAGCACGAGCTTCATCCTAGTTAGTCTAGTGGTCCCGACACCAACGAGCTTGAGCTTTGCCCAAGTGAGCTCGACAGATCTAGTGTGGGCGAGCTCGAGCTCCCGACGAGCACGACGGTCGGGGCGGGGAGCACACACTGAGCAGGGAGACCTTACCACGGAGCCCAGCGATCCCAGCCGGGCCCCGCCGTGGGCGACCTCGAGCTCATCCCCGGAAAACATGGCGGGCGTTGCGACAGAGCTCTAGTGGCACTGGCGTGGAGACTACTACTGCAATCAAGCCTGCGCAAGATGGAGAGCGGCGACGCGGGCAGCCCAGAGTGCGGAGACGGGGGCCAGCGAGCAGTATGATGCGGACGGAGGAGGTCGCGATAACACCACCGAATCAGGTATGGTGCTCGTGGGAAGAAGAAAGGAAGGTAGGAGATGACGTGTAGGGCCCGTGCGTTAGTGAGGAGGGAAGATGAGCTGTAGATGGGGCAATTTTGGCTACACTGAAATACATATGCCTGTATGTGTGTCTAACGTGGTTGGAAACTTATAAAATGGCATTGATCAAACTCTTAGGCAAATTGTAATGGTACGGCTGAATCGTAATGATATTCTTCGTAATTCGAAAAGTCGCTGGCATAAACATCGATTCAATTAATCCAAACTTATAGTTAAATATCCCCGATTTTCCCTTCTCCCCCAATCTTCCGTTTCGCTCGCAGCTCAGGATAACACTAGCAGCGGAAGCCCGCCGCAGCGGGGCAAGGAATGGAGGTCCCGGCAGCAGCCATGGCAACGTTCCCAGCGCCTTCCTGCCCTTCCTCTTCCCCGTCCTCCGTATTCCTCACCCCCAGCCCCTCCATGACCCGAAAGAAGGCGCTAAGGGCGGTGGCAGTCCGTGCATCTGTGGCGACAGCGTCCTCCCGGACGCTCTCCGCTGGGTGGTACCCGCCCGGGCCGTCAGCAGCCAGGCCGGCGGCCAGAAAGGCGCGCCTCGAGGAGGTTGACACCACCAACATGCTCCTCCGCCAGCGCATCATCTTCCTCAGCTCTCCGGTTAGCTTCTTTTATTCGTTTCCTGCCCAAAATTTCGCTCTCTACATTCCTACTGTTCTTAGGGCAGCTCCAGCGTTGTGCAAAATCAAACCGTGAGCTAGAGAAAGCGAACCGTGCACATAGTGGGTACAGATGTTTGGGTGTCAAAAATCAAATCGACCTACAAACTCGGTTCGACTCTTCGGCAATAAAAATTCGGCTCGAGCGCGGCAGCGTTTCTTCCCCGCGTTTTGGCGTCAGGGATCTTCGTCAATCTGGGGAGAGCGAGATCCGCGAGCAACAAATTATCTGCAGTTTGCTGTCCTTGGTGCCAAGAAGAAAAAAGGGTGAGAACAGGAACTAGCTGAGGAAAAAAACTAACCCAGACTAAAACTAGAATAGCCCAAAAGAAAAGAAACGGAAGACCAGAAAGAAAATCTCCCAAAAGAACTCAAACGAAAGATCAAAAAGCAAATCGATGCAAGACAGAGCAGGCTCTCAATGCTCCTCGCCGAGGCAGACAGCAGCACCTGCTTAAACCCCTCGCCATTCGACACAGCGGCGCTGTGTTTCTCAGTCCGCCGCCGGCATTAGCAACCTCAGTTTGCAGCTGGCAGTAGTGCGAGCCACAATAGCTCCATGATGGACTCGATCTAGTTGGATCCGCACCTGGATCACCATATCTGCTCTCGTATTGGGGATATTTTGGATCCACCGATAGATTGGACAAGTTGGGGACTGAGATGAGGAGAGACAGGGACAGGGAGGCGGAGAAAGGCCAGCAGTGGATTTTTTCTTCTGTTCGTGTGGGTCTGATTTTTTTATACGATGTGGGTCCCATAAATCAATGTTGATGCTGTAGAGACTGAACCATAGTTTGGTTCGCTTTCCGTTCACAGCTCGGTTCGACACAGCACTGGAGGTGCCCTTATAAGCTTCGATAAGTTACTCTCATCCAATTTCCTCTCTGTAGATGTCACGTCCTGAATGGTCTAAACTTTTGAATTTCCTTCCATGGTTGACAATAGTTAACGATTGTTTTTTTTTTCTCAAAAACACAGGAGAGCTACATATTATTATATTAGTAGAGAGGAAAAAAACGATCCCTTACAAGCCTCACCCTCTCACTCCGGATCGAGCTGTGAGGGGCTGTTACACATTGACACTGGAGTGACCTTTCTGAGGAATAGTTAATGACCGTACATTCAAAATTTCAAACTAATATGTTTGTATAAAACAGAAAAGGGATTTGTTTAAGTAAAAAGGAAGTTACAATTTGCTTCTTTCTGAAAATAGGTCTTTCAAATGTATCTTCAACAGTGTTATTTATTTGGGATTAATGCCCGTAGCGTGTCGGTGTCTTCATTGGGATTGTTAGAATGAATGACTTTGGAGATCACTTTTTTATTGGAATTTGGAACCAATTCCTCCATTACTTCTAAATTTTGGATTTTTAGCATGAATAACTTTTAACATCACTTTTTCTTGGAACCAATCTCTCCATTATTAGAAAAAAATGTGTTATCACTGTTTGAAGAACTGGATGCTATTGTTTATTTTGTGAATAATATTGAATATTTACTTTTTTATTATCTATGCTTGCATTTATTAGCAAATTGATTCCATCGAGCTTTTTTTCTCTGTTCAATCGGTATGATAGATTTTGACCTGAATATTGGATCTGTCGGAATGTCTTATGATATGTAGGTGGATGATACGAGCGCAGATCTTATCATCAATCAGCTCCTACTATTGGATGCAGAGGACCAAACCAAAGACATCAAATTGTTTATCAACTCACCTGGAGGTTCAATAACAGCAGGTTTGTTTTTTTCACTTAACCATTGCAAGAGCTTATGCTGGTGCTCTTTTATGTAAAGAGACGAACTTTTTAGATTTAATTTGATGCACTGCTATAAACTGGCATGCTTGCCTTACTAGGCTTGGTTTATTAGGTCTACCGACCGGATTTTCAGTGAGAAGAAGGGTTATGTACATCCCCTTGATCACCCTGCAAATAACTCCAATTGCAAAACATCTATATAATTATTATATCCACAGATACTATGGACGTGTGCAATCAGAAATAGTAAATAAAGATGAAATTAGTTTACCCATATAAAGTATGCAAATCAGTCGTGATTCTTTCTCACTGCTGCAAAAGTGCTTGAAAGGATGTAAAGTTGCGACAACGACAGGCTTGATACCCTTTATGGAAATTTCATCTCCGGAAAAATATTGGGCTTATAAATATATTTTTGAAGACTTGTTCTATTAGTCTTGTGTTGGACTGTAAGCTGCTGGCTATATAAGCCAATTGTACCTTCACATGGAAATCAAGTAAGCACATACACACAATCAAGTTTTCTCATCCCATGTTCTCTGTATCTCATCTCCTTGCTGTTTGGCACCTACCTCACTGGCATATACTATCGCCCACGGACATCAAACTGGCAACATAGTGACCGGAGACCACCAGCAACTGGATAAAAAATGGTTACTTGCTGTGTAAACTACCTTCAGCTGTTGCATGTGAAGTGCTGCTTCAGTGGGCAGCTTTATTGTCCTTGTCTAGACCCAGAAGTGCTTAAACTACCTTCAACCATGGGGTTGGCAGCATACTCAGCCATGAACTAAAATCATATATTATAATACTTCATTGCAAATACTCCTTCCAGAAGTATTCATAGTATTGTTTACAGATTGTTACTATTAATGCTTGAATTCGTGTTATATTCACAACTACAAGGACGGACTCCTACAGACACATATTCTTCTTTTTTTTTCCCCTCAAAGAACGCAGGAGAGGTGAGTCATTTCATTAAGAGAGAAACGAGTAAAAGAAAGACCAACAAACACCCACCCACCCACCCAACCACCCACCCACACCCACACACACACAGACAACTTAAAGTTACATTCGCCCATCAGAAAAATGGAAGACCTGACCAGACCAAGCACCACCAAGAGAACTACACTTCGGGAGTCAGCGACCTTGCCAGGAGCTCCGATACACCCTAATGTGCATTCACCAACCATGGTGCATGAGCTTTGTCGATTCCTTTTCAACCACACATGAATTCCTGTGTTTCCAGATCCCCGAAGCCACAAGAGTGATGAGTGAAACAAGTCCTTTCCAAATCCTTTGGTACACTCCTAATAGCCTTTCCCCACAATTGCAGAAGTGAGTTTGTTGTCAATGTGGCTGCTACAGCAGCCAAGTTCAGCAGAAAGGGGCAGGCAGCATGATGCTGTAGCCCTTGTTTGGCTAACCAGCCAGTTGTCGAGCATCTGTTGTTGATGGCCAACTGTAGGAAAATTTTGCTGTGCAATGGAACCCAGGCAGTTCCAAATCCTCCTCCATGGGACAAATTTGATTGCTCCCACAAAGAAGGCTGTGTAAGCAGATTTACTGCTGTAAGCCCCTGACTGCCTTCTTGCCACTCAACCCATTCCCTATTATTTCTTCCGTGGCCATATTAAAGAGTGTTTGAGCATTTTTGGAACATGGAATGGGAGATCGGCCAATGGATGTGCAGAGCCCAACCCAGGTGTTCCAATAACTGCCCAAGTCGCAGTACTCCAAAGGCCTCTGAACCCTTCCCCATTAATCAAGAGATTTGCCTCCATTTACTTGTTCTTTCCCTCTCCAAAGAAACCCCCTGCATTTTGTATCGATAGCTTTGATTGCCCATTTTTTGTGTTCCAGCACTGTCATGGCGTAAATGGGAGCAGCTATCTGCACAACCCGGATCAATACCAAGCGCCCAACCCTATTCATCAATGAAGCTTTTCCATCCTGGAAGGTAATCTCCAATCTTGTCTATCAGAGCAAGAACACCTCTTTGGTTGGCTTGTGAATGGTGATTGGGAGGCCAATGTATGTAGAGGGAAATTCCTTAGTTGTACAGGCGATCTCTGAGGTGTCCTGAATGTCTTCTTCCGAGCAGTGGATAGGAGTTGCCGAGTTCTTAGCCAAGTTGGTTCTAAGGCCCAACGCGTGCCCAAACAGATCATGTAGCAGCCTCATGACATGGAGATCATTTGTCAAAGGTGTCAAAAAATATTGCGGTATTGTCTGTGTAGAAAGAATAATGGCCAGCGGCTGCAAGAGACCTTCTCTGGTTGCGAAGTGTTCAAAACATCCCTCGAAAGAATGAATAGCAATGGGGAAAGAGGGTCCCCTGCCAGACACCACGTTGATAGGAGAAAGAGTAACCCAGCTCCCGATTCACAACAATCCTTATGGAAGGTGACAGAGTCAGGCTTATAAGGTCCTGCCAATGTATCCACGGAGGTGCCTTGCCCTCCAAGACTATGTACTCCTATATATTCGCCCTCGGCACTCCCCACGTCGTCGGTCCGTGACTCGGCACCATCTCCAGGTTCCTCTGATCAGCCACTCGGCGCTCCCTAGCACCACCGGTCGGCGACTCAGCGCTTCTGCTCTGAGTGCTTCATGCCGCAAACGCACAGACATCACCGCCGATGTGCTGAAGCACGACAGTAAGTCGCGCCCTTAAGCTGCGCCATCGTCATCGCCATCCAGCCGCATCGTCCTGTTGAACCTTCCACCAGAATATGTTGCATACCCGCAACACCTTGGTTCTACGGTCAACCACTCGACGTCTTCGGTCGACCACACGGCGCCTCCCGGGTGGCCACGTTGGGTCAGGATCGCCCGACCCCTTCTCCACGGCTACAATCACGTCCACCTCGACTACTTCGGCTACTTCGCACTATGGGGCTATCATCTGCATGAGTTACTCCAGTCGAAGCATTCGCACCATCGTTTCGACTGCGGGGGGATCTCTCTCCATTGTCCACTCTGTCCGTTAGTGTTGCTACCGCTACGACTACGGGGGGATGTTAAGAGTATAAATGGTAGGTTAGGATAGAATCCTGGACTGCCATATGTATCCTCGGAGGTGCCTTGCCCTCCAAGGCTTTGTACTCCTATATATTCACCCCGAGAGGCTCAATGCAATACATCGACCACATTATATGCATCCTACACATTCTTACAGAAACCACAGCTTGCTAATGCTAGTTACAACGATGGCGTTTTGTCAAAAGTCCTCACACTCAACCTGTAAGCTAATGCCATGATTGTGGTTAAATTCCAACAAATGAGTATGTCGTGAAAACATTATAGCATTGTATTTCATGTTGTTAGCAAAAGGCTTATTAGGATATGTATGTATAGGCCTCCTTTGGATTAGGATAGGACTCTCACAATAGGCAAGGATCTCTTGATTGGTACCTTCTATAAACCTCTCTACGGCACCTTGCCTATATATGTAACCCATATGTTCTATCAATCCTGCTCTAGACCGCAAGGATACCACCAGTTCCTTGGGAACCGGGAGATGCGCGTCCTCCGCCTCGACGTTCGTTTTCGTAACCTCGTCCAAGTGACTTGACTATTTCAGATTACTGCATGCAGCTTAAGACGATGGCGCAACAACTCCCTGATCTCGGCGAACCCCTCAGTGACTGCACGTTGGTCTTGAACGTCATCTGTCATCTCCGCCGCAGCCACCCCTTCCCCAAGTTCATGGAGGCCCTTGCCGAGCTGACCCTGGAGGAGTTGACCATGGCGCACCAGGCGTCAGCTCCTTCCACTGCCCTCCTCGTTGCCACTGGCAAGGCAGCAACGGGCGCCTTCCCCTTGTCGTCTCAACCGCAGCACCAGCCCTCCCGCAACAAGGCCTGCTGGCACCTCGGGGTCGACGGAGGTCAGACCGGCGGCCAGGGCCCACCGGCGTCCAACACAGGCGGTGCTGGCGGCATCTCCTGGCCCTCTTTCCTCAACCCGTGAACCGGGGCCATTCATATGTGGCCCAATACACAGCACATGCGCATGCTCTTCAGGCGGCCCAAGTGCAGGCCGTCCCTTAGGCTCAAGCTGCCCAGGCGCAAGTCGCCTAGGCCCAGCAGCAAGGCATCTACAACCTGGTAGTCTACGACCTGGTGGTTCCCCCTGGTGGCGAGGATCAGCAGTCCGTCGGTTCCGCTTTCAGCACCGTCTATTGAACCAGCTGGCTACCAACAACTGGTACTTTGACTCAGGTGCCACCTACACATGAAATCTGATTCTTCTCCTCTTACACATATCACTCTCTTGCAGTAGCCCTCATCCATTGTTGTCGGTAACGGGTCCCTGCTTCCCGTCACTTTCACTGAACATCTTCTAGGTCCTTTTAATAATGTCATAGTTGCACACGTAGTCTTATTAAGGACCTGATTTCTGTGCGCCGGTTTACAACTGACAACAACTATTCTATTGAGTTTGGCCCTGCTGGTTGTTCTGTGAAGGATCTGGTGTCTCGGAGAACTCTCATCAGGTGCAATAGTGTCGAACCATTGTACCCACTGCACCTCCCTTTGGCATCATTGCCTCGGTCACCCTGGTCATGAAGTGTTGTCTAAGCTAGTGCCTATGCTCCCTTCATGTAATAAAGATTTTAGCAATACACTATGACACTGCACCTCCCTTTGGCATTGTTGCCTCGGTCACCCAGTCATGAAGCGTTGTCTAAGCTAGGGTTGTCTAAGCTAGTGCCTATGCTCCCTTCACCTCGGTCATCATACTCGGTTGCCATTTCCTATTTCCACTTCGCCAGCTTCTAATAAATTCGATCTTATACATTGTGACCTCTGGACCTCGCCCATTGTCAGTGTTTCAGGGTTCAAGTATTATCTTGTTATCTTAGATGATTTCTCCCATCACTTGTGGACTTTTCCCTTGCACCTTAAGTCTGCGACACTTAACTTCTTTGCTTATGTGATCACCCAGCATGGTGCCTCTGTTAAGGCAGTTCAGTGCGACCATGGCCGTGAGTTTGACAACTCCACGTCTCGCACTTTCTTCCTTAGCCACGGCACTCATCTACGGATGTCTTCCCCTACACCTCTCCCCATAACGCTAAAGCTGAGCGCATCATTTGTTCCATTAACAACATTGTATGCTCACTTCTATTCTAGGCCTGTATGCTACCGTCCTACTGCGTCGAAGCTCCGACCACCACGACATACTTGCTCAACATCTTGCCAACCAAGACACCTGGTTTCGCGACGCTGCACTTCGCCCTTCACGGGGTCTTGCCGTCCTACGAACACCTTCGCACCTTTAGTTGCAAATGTTACCCTAAACTAGCTGCTATAGCTCCACACAAGCTTGCACCTCGCTCCACCTTGTGTGTCTTGGATACTCACCTCACCATAAGGGATACCGCTACCTTGACCTCTCCACCAACAAAGTCAACATCTGTCGACACGTCACCTTCGATGAGTAGTCGTTTCCCTTTGCTGAGCGTAGCTGTGCTCCCAGCCTAGCCGACTTCGAGTTCATGGATGATTATCCCACTTATGTGCCGGTTCCCAATGGACACGACCTTGATTCTTACCTGCACGACCACGCATGGCCTCCGGAGGTCCAACAGAGCTCGTCCCCAACAGCCACGTGGGGCTCCAGATGCCTCACCAGCTCCTAAAGCACCCTGGAGCGCCTCCGACCAGCCCCTGCCAATCTTTGTGCGTCTCGGCGCCGCCCGTCCTGCCGGCCACGGCTAGTCCTGCTGGCCTCCAGGCTTCTGCGACACCTCTGGCTGGTCGGCAACCGGCCCCGTCGCCCATGGTCGGCTCTCCGCCAGCTCCTGTAGGGTCGCCACTTTATGCTACTGCTGACAGCACCCCATCGCCCTTGGCTGGCAACCAACCGGCCCAGACTGGCTGCCCACTCCCGGATTTCCACCATGTCTAAGAGCGATGCCTGCCTCCTGTCCACGCTGGTCCTCCACCTCTTCCTCAAGGGGCTGTACTTGTTTCTCCAACCATGAACAAGCACAACATGAACACAGGTGCCAAGGTGGTTTCAGAGTTCTGGCCCTGTACCACTCCGCTCCGCTATCACCAGTTCCAAAGACCTTCTGTAGTGCCTTGGCCGATCCTAATTGGCGAGCCGTTATGGAGGAAGAACGAAGTGCTCTCCGGAAGAACCAGACATGGGGCCTTGTCCCGTGTCCACCGCGTGCCAACATCGTCTCTAGCAAGTGGATCTTCAAGCACAAGTTCCTGGCAGATGACACACTTGAGTGCTACTAGGCTCGTTGGGTGCTCCGCGGTACACCTCGTTGTTCGTCTTCTGCCGCGGCAACGACATGATCTACTTGCTGCTCTACGTCGACGACATCGTTCTCACATCATCCTCCTCAGAGCTCCTGCGACGCACCATATCTGCCTTGTAGTCCAAGTTTTCGATGAAGGACCTAGGTGCCCTCCATCACTTCCTTGGGATGCGAGTTCAGCGGCGAGGTTCTAGCCTGCTCCTCTCTCAACATCAATATATGCTCTAGATTCTGGAGCGCGCATGCATGGCTCGCAAACTGTGCACCACACCGGTCGACACCAACCCAAAGCTTCCCGATGCTGGTTCGCCTGTTCAGAATGCCTCGGATTTCCGCTGTCTTGCTGGTGGCTGACGTTCACGCGGCTACATATCTCTTATGCCGTTCAGCAGGTTTGTCTCCATATGCATGACCCTCGTGAGCCCCATCTTGTCGCTTTGAAGCGTATCCTACAGTATGTTCGCAGCACCCTGGATCTAGGTCTCACCATCCGACCATCCTCTCATGGCGACTTGACAGTCTACGTCGATGTTGATTGGGCTGGCTGACTACATCAGGGTATGCAGTGTTTCTTGGAGACAATCTGATTTCTTGGTCATCCAAGTGGCAGAATACGGTTTCTCGCTCCAGCGCTAAGCCCGAGTATCGCACTGTGGCCAACGGAGCTTCACACGGCGCTACGTCGAGCCTGATTTATTGTGATAACATCCGCGCCGTCTACATGTTCTCCAACCCCGTCCAACATCAACGCATCAAGCACATTGAGATTGATCTTCACTTTGTCCGGGAGTGTGTTGCAGCCGGTGACATTCGTGTGATGCACGTTCCTACGTCCTCACAATACGCGGATATCATCGCCAAGGGGTTACCTACTTCGGTCTTCCAGGAGTTCAGGTCCAGTCTGAATGTTCAAGGCACCAACAATCAGACTGCGGGGGTTGTTAGCAAAGGCTTATTAGGATATGTATGTATAGGCCCATTGGGCCGTAGGTGTGGTGCCCCCCCCCTTTGGATTAGGATAAGACTCACAATAGGCAAGGATGCCTTGATTTCTACCTTCTATAAACCTCTCTATGGAACCTTGCCTATATATGTAACCCATATATTGTATTAATCCATTATCATATTCTCGATAACTACTATTGCTTACACATCTAATAACAATGTGGTGATATAATAATTTAAGAAAAACCACAATTTAAGTCTTTTCTGTCTCCTTTTGATCTCCCCAAAATCTCACTAAGTTTTTCGAGGCTCAGATCATTCTAGGTTGGCCTAGATCTCGTAAGGTTTGTTTTCTTCTCCCATTTTCCCCTTTAGCTAAGACTCTCTTGGCAAGTATTACCCAAACATAGGAACATGGGCAGAAGTAAACAATTTGGGGATTTGTCTGTTCTAATTTTCTATAATGCTAAACTAAATGAAAGGAGTAATTCATTGTCTAACCTTACATATTATGGCTTACTTTATTTTAAGAGCACCTTCTGGTCTCAATTATAACATTTGGCGCATATACAGGTATGGGAGTATACGATGCTATGAAATTTTGCAAGGCTAACGTCTCAACTGTTTGCTTTGGATTGGCTGCTTCCATGGGTGCATTTTTACTCGCTGCTGGGACAAAGGGTAAGAGGTATTGTATGCCAAATGCAAGGATTATGATCCATCAACCATCAGGTGGTGCTGGTGGGAAAGTAAGTACAAATTGTTTGCGTTTTTGTTGCTTTGTGCTATTTGTTTCTTGGAACATTTATTTCATTAGCTGTTTTTATTTGATTGAGTCATAATACAACATTGAGATCGAAGTTAGGGCATCTTTTGCTTACTTTTCTTTTATCACTAGGTCTTTCTTTTAAATCTTTGTGCTCTTGCTGTGTTTCATGTTTAGCCTGACCAACTTGCTTGGGACTAAGTGTCTTTGTTGTTGCTAAGACTAAAGCCTGTTTCTTTTATTTCTGCATTAGTTGCAATTTTGCTTTGATGAAAAAAAGGAGTATTTGGTGTAGCCAAATATCACAATTACCCCAATTAGTGACACAAGTAACAATATCATGGCACGCTATATCCGATGATGATAGATTTATGCGTGCAGTAGTGATAATCGACACCTTATAAGTCATATCTAATTTATTTGATGCCTTTATACTTATAATTTGTGAAATTGGAGTCTTACACTTCACTTCTTTTTAGATCAAGTTTATACATAACTAACGATGTCAAAATCAGTGGAAGATCCTGAGAACTTATTTGGAACCT
The DNA here is from genome assembly GCA_015342445.1 of Digitaria exilis. Lineage (NCBI taxonomy): Eukaryota > Viridiplantae > Streptophyta > Magnoliopsida > Poales > Poaceae > Digitaria > Digitaria exilis. Next base: position 123,350 of record JACEFO010001985.1, on the reverse strand, counting down.
ACAACCAGGAGTTTCCATTACAGTTACATAGATGAGAATTGAGAAGTAGGCTGCATGATGTTCGAGGCCTGTCTGCAAATAATGTTAATTTTGCATTGTTTCTGATCCATGTCAAATATACAGGCTGCAAAGGCACATTGTTCTGTTTGTCGGACTCTAACATGTAAAAAACAGTGACATTGATAACCTTGCTCATTCTGGTAGGTCACAGAGATGGGACTACAGATAAGAGAGATGATGTACGAGAAGATTAAGATAAATAAAATATTGTCGAGAATTACGGGAAAATCTGAAGAGCAGGTACTTCAGAACTTCTTGAACGATGCTTGCTTTTTGTAAAGCAACAAAAGATTATGTTGCAGACGTGTCCTGATTGCTTTCTTTTGGTAGATTGACGATGACACAAAGTTTGACTATTTCATGAGTCCTTGGGAAGCCAAGGATTATGGGATAGTTGACAGCGTTATAGACGAGGGGAAACCAGGGTTGGTGGCTCCCTTGGCAGGAGCTGTGCCGCCTCCAAAATCACGTGTGTGGTACTTGTGGAAGGCTTCAGGACCAACTAGGAAGATCATGAAGGATCTACCTTCGGAGGAGAAACTAATTCTCAGTGGTAACGGTAGAGCAGCTGGAGATGACGATAAGCTCAAGGAGACCTCGGCAACTTGACGCTTGGCTTCTATCATATAGTAACTCAATGCATACAAAGTAGAGCCCACTTCGCTACCAGTATGTTAGATTATTGCTTCATTCCAAGGCATATGCTATGAATATGCTTGATTCCAGAGCAACTCGTCTATCCCATACCAAAGCATGTGAGACTGTCTTTTTCTTGGCACAAAGTTCGAGGGCTGTCTTATTTAGTTTATTTTATTATTAGGTCATGAGAAGTCAATATACATGTAAGGAACATTTTAAAATACTGGATTCAGTATTTTTAACTTCTGTTAACACTTTGAATAAACTAGTTAAACATTTTAAATGGAAAAGTTGAGCTTGTATGCCAAAATGTTGACTCAGTGTATTTTGGGTCGCACTGTCTTGCATTAATTTGAAGGATTATCATGGTGAAGAGCTTTGGGAGATGAGTGATTTTAAATCTGAAAACTAAACAAACTCCTCTCACGTGCTCGAGCAAGAGCACCAAACATTAGTCCACCACGTGGACCCACGTGTGTCTGTTCTGCATGCTCACACGCTTCCCCGCACCATCCGCCTTTGCTGAGTTGTCTGGGTTCCTACCTTTGGCAAGATGGATAGGAAATCCAGAGTAACACGATGAGGGTCTCTGATAACTCTCGATTTCATAGTCGCGAGACAAATGAATCTAGGTTCTGAATAATACAATTCGAACAGTGCAATTACAGCACCACGTCTCCTTAGGTTATTAAGTAGCGGTGCACAGTAGATGATGAGAACATCACCACCATCGATATATCCCTATCTCCACCAACACCACTTGGTCCTATTACTCGCGCTCGTGTTCGTCAACTTCAACATCATGTAAGTTCATTCTTAAGCTCCTATTCATGTTTAGACAATGGAGACGCGAGCACTCTTGTTGTACTCAGGAACGATGGCCTGGATAACAAGGAGAGGGGAATTGCACGTGCTGGATTCGGACGGCAGAACAGCACCAACTTGTGACGACCGCTACGACTTTATATGGACTCCGTTTTGGGTGTTCAAATACTTCATAGAAAGCTTATCTAGTCTACTTTCCAACGGATCCAACCTAATGGCATATCTGTTCGGAATCAGCCGCAATCGTCAAAATACGACCGAGTCCTTTTCAGCCAACGGTGTTGCGTCACCACTATTTTGGCCCATGGGCCGTGTATCCAGTTGACTCCATTACGGACGCGTCCTAGGTTTGGAGGACGACCCCAACACCTGTATGGTCGCCCTCCCACATACTAATACCCCTTGGCCGCGGCCAAGAACAGTTCGGGTTTTGTTTAGATCAAGTTTAGCCTTCGCTACTTGCCTGCAAGCGCGTGTGCTGATCCAGCCGCCCGTCTTGTTGTATTCGGAACCCCACCATTGTTGAGATTGAGTTGGAAACCTTTATCTATATCTCTTAATTCAGCACTTGGTGTACTTGTTCTTGCTAGTTCTTCGATTGCTTACAGGATCGGGTGCCCCAGTGGTCGGGTGACGCGCTCCACAAGACCGCGGCAGCCATTGGAGCGGTGTATCGGTCGCTAAGCCGCAGCCCCAGAAGGCTGTAGTGGGGCCGTGAACGTCGCCACCATTATCCAATTGAGTTATCCCCACGTCTCTCATCGAAAGATCGGGCGCAAACCTAGCGGGTTCCCATAAGTTGGTAATCTGGGCAAGGTTTGTCGGTGAGAGATTTTTATCCCTTCATTTTATTAATCTCCTATAATCCAGAAAAAGCCAAAAAAAAGTAGATTTTTCCCCCCACCGCACCCTATAGACTCTGTTCGGCCTTTTGCTAGCACTGCTTAGTTAGGGCTTGTTGAGTTTTCGGTTACATCGGTTGTGTCGAGTTGCTGGTCATAGTTGTTGTCATTTAGAGTTTGGAGTTCTTGTTACGTTCTGGTCACATACCACCGCGCGCTTTCTTGTGTTGGGTGTTCCTGAGACCGAACGTCACCTTGTGTTGCACTCTGAGTTGTACTCCAACGTTACGCCCGGGAGAATACTATCTGTTCAGATTGATTTTGGTTTACTCTTGAGAGAGAGAAAGTGTGTGTCGTGAATTGCTCATTTGTATTCCTTTGTTCATATAAACAGTTTGTGAGGTTCCCCTGAAAAAAAAGAGGAGTAAAAAAAGAGAAAAAAAACGAAAGCAAGGAGGTGATTCTTTGAGTTGTTTCCTCTGTTCTGGTGGTGATTTTGTGACTTCCTTTGTGTCTAGGCTCGCATCTCTAGCACGGTCTAGGCTAGGACCAGCACAGTACCGCCGTTGAATGATTATTTAGCTTGCTTTTGTCACTAACGTGGTGCTAGTACTTCCTTGTTTCAGCCCACCAATAGCTCCACATATTCGACTACAGGTTGATAGGGTTTTTTGCTGCGGCACCGATACACTCCTTCCACGGTTCCAGACTTGTTGGTTGCCGCACCCTCCTTCTGAGCACAGTAAGAATTGGTAAGAGCTTGTGCAACTGGTTGAGTGTGAGCGCCTTTCAGTAGCTACATCCCAGTAGTTGTAGGACTTTTATTCCTTCACCTTTTTCTTGTCGTTTTTTTCTTAATCATGGCAGGATCAGAAGATGAGGATGCAGGGAGTCTACAATAATCACCTCGCACCAAGAATTTCATACAACACTTCAAGAAAGAGGTCCTTGTGTATACAGAAGGTGTTGATAAAGACTTGCAGGTGACCAATGGGAAGATTGGGCAACTGGAGATGGCATAGATTGCCACCAACACCAAGCTTGCAGGATTGGAAACATCAGTTGCTCGTGTTGACAAGAGCCTTGCTGCCCTTCTGAGACGTTTCGACGAGCTGTATCGTAAGACCTACGTGCAAAGGATGACAACAGCAAGAAAGAAGATGGCCACCTCACGGATTGGGAAGATTATGTTGCTGATATTGAACAAGAGGATGACGACACCCAACCTCGCCGATGGCTATAGTCTAATCATCAAGGTATGGGAGGTCGCCGTCGACGTGAGGTACATAGTAATGAAGATGCTTTCCGCAAGGTAAATTCAAAATACCTCCTTTTGATGGTAAATATGATCTTGATGCATACATTACTTGGGGGATTGCTGTTGATCAAAAGTTTGCATGTCATGAATTTCCTGAGAATACACTTGTTAGAGCTGCTATTAGTGAGTTTACTGATTTTGCTTCTGTTTGGTGGATAGAATATAGTAAGAAACATCCTAATAACACGCCACAAACTCGGGATGCTTTGAAACGGGTCATGCGGGCTAGATTTGTTCCATCATACTATGCACGTGATCTGTTAAATAAGTTGCAACTTTTGAGATAGTGATGAGGACATCAACACCAATGATACAACCATACCTACAACGACGCCTAGTTCGGCAACACACTTGGTCCTATTACTCGTGCTCGTCATCTCAATCATCAAGTAAGTTCATTCTTAGGGTTATGTTCATCACAAGTCAATGGAGACGCGTGCACTTTGTTTTGCTCAAGAATAATGGAGTGGATCCCATGAGGAGAGGCATTGCGTAAGTTGGGTTCAGACTCCACGACAATAACCACTTCTGAAGGCCAATCACATGGTGGCCACCAGATGTTGCACGCGCCCCTCCCATTTTAGTAGATGGCATGTGTCTGCTACTTCAAAGAGGGCATGCGTCCGCTGCTTCAAGGAGGACATGCGGCCACCATTTTCCAAACACCACCAACGCATGCGCCTCCCATTTGTTTACTTGTTCTTGCGAGTTCTTCGATTGATTGCAGGACGAGTGCCCTAGTGGTCGGATGTCGCGCTTCCACAAGATCACGACAACCATTGGAGGTGGTGTATCGGTCGCCAAGGTGCAGCCCGAAAGGCTGTAGTCGGGCCGTGAACGTCGCCCCCATTCCCCAATCGAGTTATCCCTACGCCTCTCATCGAAAGATTGGGCGCAAACCCCCGCGGGTTCCCATCAATTGGTAATCAGAACAAGGTTTATCGGTGAGAGATTTCCACTTTCTTTTTGTTTTAATCTCCTATAGTCCAGAAAAAGCCAAAAAATTGTAGAATTTTTTTTCCCATCGTGATCCCATAAACAATTTTAGCCTTTACTATCTCTGCTTAGTTAGGGCTTGTTGAATTCTCGGATCCATCGGTTTGTGTCGAGTTGCTGGTCTTAGTTATAGTCCTTTAGAGTTTCGAGTTCTTGTCACATTCTGGTCACGTACCGCGTGCTTCCTTGTGTTGGGTTGTTGTTGAGGCCGAAACAGGTTGTTTACTCCAACGTTACGCCAAGGAGAATAGCTTCTATTTAGATTGATCTCGGCTTACTCTTGAGAGAGAGAGAGAGACAAAAAAAGAACAAGTGTGTGTGGTGATTTGTTCATCTGTAGGCCTTTGTTCATATAATCAGTTTGTGACCCTTCCCCCGAAAAAAAAGAAAAAAACGAAGAAGAGAGCAGCACAAAAAAAAGAACGGGGTCATTTCGTTGTGTGTCTTTCTTGTTCTTGGTGCTGTTTTGTGACTTCCTTTATATCCAGGCTCACGACTCTAGCATGGTCTAGGCTAGTACCAGCATGGTACCACCGTTGAACGATTATTCAGCTTGCTTTTGTAACTAACGTGATGATAGTACTTCCTTGTTTCAGCCCACCTATAGCTCCACATATTTGACTGCAGTTGACAGGGTTTGTGCCTGCGGCACCGATACACTTCTCTCCAAGGTTGCAGACTTGTTGGTTGTTGTACCCTATTGTTAAGCAAGATAAGAATTGGTAAGAGCTTGTGAAATAGGTTGAGAGTGAGCGTTTTGCAGTAGCCACATCCCAGTAGTTGTAGGGCTTTTATTTCTTCACCTATTTTTTCTTTGTCGTTGCTGCTTTCATAATCATGGCAGGACCAAGATGGGAGCTTACAACAATAACCTCGCACCAAGAGTTTCATACAACATTTTAAGCGTGAGGTGATGGTATACACAGAAGGAGTTGACAAAGACTTGCAGGTGACCAATGACAAGATTGGGCAATTGGAGACCACACAGATCACCACCAACATGAAGCTTGCAGGGTTGGAAACAACAGTTGCCCGTGTCGATAAGAGCCTTAGTGCCATTTTGAGGCGTTTCGACGAGATGCATGGTAAGGTGTTTGGTGGGCGTGCTAAGAACAGCAAGAATGAAGGTGGACGTGATCACAACAGCAAGAAAGATGGCCACATTGAGGATTGGGAAGATTATGTTGTGGACTGTTGATGACCCTTAGCCTCGTCAATTATGAACCGCAAGCACACAGGTTGGTTGTAGCTTTTCCCTTAGAGTATTCCTTCCAAGGTTTATCAATCCGTGGATCGATAATGAACTTACTACGGATTTCAATCTAATCTAATGGGTCTATCCTAACATGAAGCATTGATTGCATATAAGGAGTAAATCTTGATAAGATGTGAGTGAAGTGCACAGATTGATCGCATCCATGAACATCGGTAAAGATAGAGCATAGCCAAAGGTATGACTAAGCCTATGCGCGCCTTCTAGTTGTAGTTCTAGCTAATTGAGTAAGTACATCATGCATCTCATCCAAAGCTTCTTTAAATCGCGACCTCTAAATTGACCCCCAAAACCCCAACCTTACACAAGGATACACCCTGTCACAGCACTATCCCCTTCGGTGTTGTAGTTTCAAGACATGAAGTAGCATCGAAGCCCCGTTGGTATGTCCGGCATGAACCCCTAGCCACCACGGCTACAAGAACACCCTAAGTGACCTATCTTTAGAATAGATCTAAGAACAAGTGCACCAAAGGAAGAACAAGATCAATAAAAGAGGTACTTCCAAGCGCCAACCTAAGAGATACTTGATCGCTAAGAGATCGGATGACATGAAGACATTACACCCATAATAGATTCGTTTGGATCATCACCACCAAGTACATACCATAGACGACTCCAAATAGCTCATGAACTCCACCATGACAGAACCATGCAAGGAGGTCATGGCGGCCCTAGACAACTTCGAGGACTTGCGGCAGCCGTCGTCTCCCTCCGGCGTTGCTCTAAAGGTTTCATCGAGTTCTTGTGGTGGATGCATGCTCAACCCCCGTTGGACGTCGGGATTGGGGTTCCTTTTTAGTCATGGAGACCTAGGTCAAAGGAGGGCACGAGCCGAGGCCAGATGGGCCTGGGCCGGCTGGCTAGGGGGCCCATGGGCTGGCCTTCCTAGCCTGTTCTATGCCCGGCTCGCCCTCTCCTTTCTCCTTGTGTCTCCTTTGATCTTCTGAAGTCCGCGTCCTTCTTTGATGATATGCTTTTGCCGATGTTTTCCTTCGGGATATCTTCGAGATAAGGATAAGAAGGTGAATCTTTCCTTAATCTGCAATTGCTTCGCTTTGAGCCCGAAGTAAATCATCTTGGGCTGTCCATTGGGCCTTCTTGTACGTGCGCATGAGCTTCAAGTTCTTGGCCTTCCGAGGCTTGATTCCTTCGGGCTCATAGTTTGTTTTGGGCTTTGCTCCAAATTGGGTTGTTTTCCTGCAAAAACATGACATGCTCCAAAACACAACACATATGTGGAAATAGGATTATTTCAAGTGCCAAGTGGCGGGTTAGTATAAGAATTAGTCCAAAATATCCACCTAAATGGCACTAAAATGTGTCGCTAAGGAGCGCTAACAATCCCCCCATGCTTAAACCTTGCTCGTCCTCGAGTAACTCCAAGAGCTTTGCTTAATAAGGAAATCAGTGTTGCCCTGCAATGTCCTCCCTACACTTAGTCATACATAACAAGACACATAGCTCTCTCAAGTATTTAGCATTTAAAATTTGAGTTGTGACCGGCTACTTTTCATTATGGAAGATAGACTAGCAATAAAGAACAAGCCACAAAAATTAAATGCAATGTTCTCAAACTTAAGTGAACTTTATACCTTTACCTTGTTCCAAGAGTTTTCAAAAAGATGCATATCTAACATAAGTGAGGCTCTCTTGCAAAAGTTCATGGAAACGCTCAACTCATCAAGTCTCTGAAGCCTATACTAGATTATCTTTAACCTGTTCTACTCATATATAAAAGTGGTAGGCATATCTGGAGCTTGGTAGGTAAAAACAACCCTAACAAAACATTATACTTAAAATATTGTCAAACTAAGAGAGAGATCTATTGGAATTGCCGAGACTAGTCAAAAAGGTCATGAAAAATAATATTGAAAAGGGAGAGAGATGGAACTCACACTTTTTAGATAGGTGGACATGTGCAAGTGGCAAGTCGGTGATCCCGAGACACAAATGCAGTTCTCGTTATCGGATTGCACATGGTTGGAAGATTTGAGTATGGATTTCTCCTCATTCCTCAAGGCACTTGGGAATTTAATGAAGCAAAAAGAACTAAGGAGCATTTTATTTTTTTCTTTTCTTTATTTTTCTCTTTTTTTATTCTTTTGACATGCCTTGTGAGCATCTGGCATACCTTCTTTAGGCATGCAAATTTTATTATATTATTTTTTTGGTTCCTCTTTTTTTTTCCTTTTTGCTCCCTAGAACTTTCACAACATGATACTTACTCAGCGGAAGTCGGAGATATGTAATGACTCCTCCCCCATGCTTGAACGATGCTCGTCCTCGAGCATAAAAGAGAGGAAAAATATGACCGTCGAGGTAAGTATAAAATCTATTTTCTATGTACAATTTATTCCGTACTCAAATTGGGTTGTGGTCAAGGAGATAATCACAAAAATATATTTGGGTTTGGGTGGATGCCCAGCGGTTTGTGAAATTTCCAATGTGAAAACTCATAATGCATGGACAAAAAGGCTAGCATAAAAAGGTTACACAAAAGAATGGCCAGCTTCTTAGTCTCGTAATATAGAAATCAATCCTAATCCAACTCATCAAAATACAAGTTTACAATCTAAAAGTTTCATCATGAAAAATCATGCATGTATATGGCTTTGGTAGGTAGCACTTTGCAAGAGATTCACAAATGTAGATAGCATATGAATTAATTTTTAATAAAACAACAAAAGGTGTAAGGTTGTCAGTAGACTTAAATAAGAGAGCAATGATATGTATGTGTGTCTAGAACTTAGTCATTTAACCTCCACAAATAAAAGAGGCGGTATTTAACCATTTAATACCATTTAATTGACAGCAAATAGTCAAGTCATATACAACATAGCGTAGGAGCAATCTTGTGGTATGATCATTGATGGAGGCAGCTGCAACAACTTGGCTAGCAGTGAAATGGTGGAGAAACTTGCGCTTACCAGCAAACCACACCCACACCTATATTACATTCGATGGCGGAACAACACTGGTAAGGTAAAGGTAAATCGATTGGTGCGAATTAATTTTGTGATTGGGTCATATGATGATGTTGTTGAGTGCGATGTTGTGCCTATGGAAGCTTGTAACATTCTGCTTGGTAGGTCGTGGCAATTTGATACTGATTCTATGCATAATGGTAGATCGAATAATATTCTTTGCTGCACCTTGATAAGAAAATTGTATTATTGCCCATGTCTCTTGAGGCTATTTGGTGTGATGATGTTGCTAAAGCTGCAAAAACTAATGTTGATGGCCTTACACATGACACATCTGTTGTGGCAAACAAAAATGAGATTAGATTGAAAGGACAATACTTGCTTGCAACTAGATGTGATATTAATGAGTTGATTGCCTCAGCTTCTGTCGCATATGCTTTGGTGTGCAGGGATGCGTTACTTTCAGTTCATGTTGTGCAACATTCGTTGCCCCCTATTGTTGCTAACATTTTGCAGGAATATTCGGATGCTTTCCCTAGTGAGATTCTAGCGGGGCTGCCACAAATTCGTGGGATTGAGCATCAAATTGATCTAATTTCTGTTGCATCATTGCCTAACCGTGCGCCGTATAGAACCAACCCAGAAGAAACGAAGGAGATTGAGCACCAACTGCAAGAACTACTCGACAAAGGTTATGTACGCGAGTCCCTTAGTCTTTGCGCTGTTCCAGTTATTTTACTGCCTAACAAAGATGGAACATGGCGTATGTGTGTTCATTGTCGAGCTATCAATAATATCACCATTCGATATCGTCACCCTATTCCACGTTTAGATGACATGCTAGATGAATTGAGCGGAGCTGTTGTGTTCTCAAAAATTGATTTGCGTAGCGGTTACCACCAGATTCGTATGAAATTGGGCGATGAATGGAAAACTTCTTTCAAAACTAAATTTGGTTTATATGAGTGATTAGTCATGCCTTTTGGGTTAACTAATGCACCTAGCACTTTCATGAGATTAATGAGAGAGGTTTTGCGTGCTTTCATTGGAAAATTTGCTGTGGTCTACTTTGATGATATATTGATTTACAACAAATCTATGAATTAACATCTTGCTCATTTATGTGTTGTTTTTTATGCCTTACGTGTTGCACGTTTATTCGGTAACCTCGACAAGTGCACCTTTTGCACAGATCGGGTTTCTTTTCTTGGCTATGTTGTCACTCCACAGGAAATTAAGTTAATCAAGCCAAGGTGGAAGCTATTTAGGGTTGTCCTGTACCAACAACCCTCACCCAGGTGCGGAGCTTTCTAGGACTTGCTGGGTTCTACCATCGCTTTGTGAAGGATTTCAGCACCTTTGAATGCACATATAAAGAAGGGAGTGCCTTTTTCTTGGGGCCCTATGCAAAAGAATGCCTTCACCATGTTGAAAGATAAGTTGACACATGCACCTCTCCTCCAACTTCCTGATTTTAATAAAACTTCACCATGTTGAATGTGATGCGAGTGGAATTGGTTTGGGTGGTGTTTTGTTGCAAGAAGGCAAACCTATTGCATATTCTAGTGAAAAATTGAGCGGGTGTGTTCTAAATTATTCCACTTATGACAAAGAATTGTATGCTCTTGTTCGCACTTTGAAAACTTGGCAGCATTATTTGTGGCCCAAAGAGTTTGTTATTCATTCTGATCATGAATCTTTGAAGCATATTCGTAGTCAAGGAAAACTGAATCGTAGACATGCTAAGTGGGTTGAATTTATTGAGTGTTTTCCTTATGTTATTGTCGGCGATTTATGCTGACTAGGTTCTCGAGGGGGTGCCCCGAGAGAAGGGTTTAGGGAGAAGTCGTCGAGAATCTAGAGCCGAAGGTGACATGAGACGGTTTAGACAGGTTCGGGTCGCTGGAGCGTAATACCCTACGTCCTGTATGGTGTATCTTGTATTGATGAGATGTTGCAATGCCTGGCGGCGTTGCCCCATGGTCTAATCTAGGGACCCCTGCCCTCCTTTATATATCCCAGGGGGCGAGGTTTACATGGTAAGTCTCCTAGTCAGTTACAATTGAAGAGTCCTAGTAGGACAAGGTGTCCTAGTAGGAGTCTAGCTTGATTAGGGAACCTGGGGTTTCTATACCCAACAAGCCCCCGAGCGCTTCATTGCCTGAAGTACAACCCTGCTGTGAGTCTTGGAATATTGCAGAGTTGTTTGCCAACTCGAGTTCTTCTGAAGTCATCCGAGTTCTCTCAGCTTGGTTGTATGAAGACTTTGAGGTGCTCAAAAACTTCTTGGAGAATCTCATTGGTGCGCACCGTAAAGGTGCGCCCAATTGGGCAGCCCCCGAGCCTCGTTTTGCTTTGAAGAAGGAATTCGAGGGTCTTCAATGAATATTTCCCGAAGAGCTTCAATTTCCGAAGAATCCGAGTTCTTTTGAACCCTAGCATTGCCTCCGAGATTCGGTATTAACCGAAAAATTCCGAAGAATCTTTGATGACGTACCCGCAGCCCCCGAGCCTTGATCCGATTTAATAAATCGGATTAAGGATCTGGACTCCAGGATTTGTAGAAGATCTGATGTAACTCCGATGGAGCGAAGATGTCCGAGTACTTTGCTAAAAACGTACTCGGCGAGCATCATGGTCCGAGTTCTTTGTTGAAAAAAGAACCCGGCTGGCATCAGCCCCCTAGCACAAAAGTGCGCGGAACTGCGATGGTGTGCCGAAGCTTGGTCTGCAAAAATAATAATATTATGTAGCAAATGTTGAAGAATATTTGAAAAACTGAAATTTATTCAGTCTTGTCGACGAATCGACAAGATATTGCGCATTGCGCAAAGACAAAAAGTTCTTGGGCGTCTTGATCTTGTTAGGCCGCATATTTTCTCCGGGTAGTTAGCCTGTTACGTTTAAGCACCTATCTTGCTAACCACTACTCACGGAGAGGACGGCTTACCACAGACTACATTGCTCAGCAGGGAGGCTTATATGTAGGCGGCACGCAAGAGTCGAGGTTTCACGGATTAAGGCGTGTGCTACCCGAGTACTTCAGCAACCGTTAAGAGAAAACGTGCAAGACACGAGCATATAAAATCGATATAAAGCACATGCAATTTGCGAAAACAACCCGGCAAGATCGCATGCTTAAGTAGTTTGTCCCGCTAGCCGTGCCCCCCACGATACCCCGGTCAAGAACACATCGGCTTGGAAAAAGCACGGTTTGCATCGTCAGACAAAAACTTCTCAAGACACTCGACTTTTAGGGATAAAACCGAACATACTGAAGAAGTCAGCGAAAACGCAAAAGGCGCATGAAGAAACCGACGAAAGCATGGACCGCGAAGGTATCCACTTGTAGATACGAATAGATAATTGAAACATATGACTTAGCTTGATTCGTGGATGATTCGTTGATGAAGTCGCGCCGAGTCCGAGTTCTTGGTTGAAAAAGAACTCGGTTGGTCATCATAGTCCGGGTTCGTGTCGAAAAAAGAACCCTGTTGGTTGCCGTAGTCTGGGTTCTTGTCGAAAAAAGAACCCTGCTCGGATAGGAAAAGAACCCTGGCGACACTTCCTACGAGTCGCAGGGTTGATCTTGGCCTGGCCTCCCGGATGACAGAGGTCACGGTCCTTACTGAAGTACCCTGGCAGATGCTGGAGATGATCCTCAGGCCGCCAAGTAGTCTTGTACGACGACTATCTGCTTGGTCTTGATACTTGAGGGCAACGAGGCAGGAGTCATCGTTTGTCCGAGTCGAACTCGGCTTCTGCCTCCAGGTACTCCTCCGAGTTGGATACGATCCGAAGATCGTGTTGGAGTCGGAGACCCTTGACGATCTGCGCACGGTGACCCGCGCGGGTGGTGGCGGAGACGCCATTGTCTCGCCGCACAATTCGCGGTGTAGTCTGCGCGGGCGGCGGAGCTGACGCAATCGTCACGTCGCGCAGTTCATGCCGAAGCTTGCCGTCCTGGTTTGCAGTGCAAAGCCAGGAACCAAAGATGAAGGTCGCGCCTTCCTCGAACTTGACGTTGACGGAGGCGCTGAAGGATGCCATCGACTCTTTAATGAAGACTCGACGAGTAGAATGCCACGGACGGCGCCAAAGTGTCGGCGATTTATGCTGACTAGGTTCTCGAGGGGGTGCCCCGAGAGAAGGGTTTAGGGAGAAGTCGTCGAGAATCTAGAGCCGAAGGTGACAAGAGACGGTTTAGACAGGTTCGGGTCGCTGGAGCGTAATACCCTACGTCCTGTATGGTGTATCTTGTATTGATGAGATGTTGCAATGCCTGGCGGCGTTGCCCCATGGTCTAATCTAGGGACCCCTGCCCTCCTTTATATATCCTAGGGGGCGAGGTTTACATGGTAAGTCTCCTAGTCAGTTACAATTGAAGAGTCCTAGTAGGACAAGGTGTCCTAGTAGGAGTCTAGCTTGATTAGGGAACCTGGGGTTTCTATACCCAACAGTTATTAAGCACAAGAAAGGGAAAAAAATGTGCTTGCTGATGCCTTGTCTAAGAGATATACTTTGCTGAATCAACTTGATTACAAGATCTTTGGATTAGAAACGATTAAAGACCAATATGTTAATGATCCTGATTTTAAAGATGTGTTGCTCCATTGTAAAGATGGGAAAGGATAGAACAAATTCATCATTAGTGATGGGTTTGTGTTTTGAGCTAACAAGCTATGCATTCCACCTAGCTCTGTTCGTTTGTTGTTGTTGTCGGAAGCCCATGAAGGTGGCTTGACGGGGCATTTTGGCATAAAGAAGACAGAGGACGTACTTGCTGGTCATTTCTTTTCGCCACGGATGCGACAAGATGTGGAGCGATTTGTTGCTTGTTGCACAACAAGTCAAAAGGCTAAGTCACGGTTAAATCCACACAGTTTGTAACGGCCTCTACCTGTTCCTAGTACTCCTTGGGAGGATATTTCTAGGATTTTATGCTGGGCTTGCCGAGCACTTGGAATGGGCGTGATAGTGTTTTTGTGGTTGTTGATAGATTCTCTAAAATGGCACATTTCATACCTTGTCATAAAACAGATGATGCCACTCATATTGTTGATTTGTTCTTTTGCGAAGTTGTTCATTTGCATGGTGTGGCAAATACAATTGTTTCTAATCATGATGCTAAAATGATCGCGGAGTCATTTTTGGAGAACATTGTGGCTAAAATTGGGGACTAAACTTTAGTTTTCTACTACATGTCATCCCCAAACTTATGGTCAAACTGAAGTTGTGAATAGGACTTTGTCTAGCATGTTAAGGGTTGTTCTAAAGAAAAACATTAAGATGTAGGAAGAATGTTTGTCTCATATTGAGTTTGCTTATAATCGTTTGCTGGATTCGACCACAAAAATGTGCCCATTTCAGATTATTTATGGTTTCTTGCCTCGTGCTCCCATTGATTTAATGCCTTTGCCAACTTCTAAAAAGTTAAATTTTGATCCTACTAAACGCGCTGAGTTGATGTTAAAACTGCATGAAACAACTAAAGAAAACATAGAGCACATGAATGCTAAGTATAATAATGCTGGTGATAAAGGTAGGAAATAACTACAATTTGAACCAAGAGATTTAGTTTGGCTGCATTTGAGAAAAGAAAGGTTTCCTGAATTGCGCAAATCTAAATTGCTGCCGCAGGTGGATGAACCTTTTAAAGTGTTAAAGAAGATTAATGATAATGCATATAAGCTGGATTTACCAGCAAATTTTGGGGTTAGTCCCACATTTAATGTTGTAGATTTGAGGACATAATTGGGAGAGGAAGATGAACTTGAGTCGAGGACGACTCAAATGCAAGAAAGGGGGGATGATGAGGACATCACCACCATCGATACATCCCTATCTCCGCCAACACCACTTGGTCCTATTACTCGCGCTTGTGCTCGTCAACTTCAACATCAAGTAAGTTCATTCTTAAGTTCCTATTCATATTTAGACAATGGAGATGCAAGCACTCCTGTTTTACTCAGGAATTATGGTGTGGATAATAAGGAGAGGGGCATTGCACGCGCTGGATTCGGACTGCAGGAAAGCACCAACTTATGACAACCCCCATGACTTCATATGGACTCTATTGTGGGAGTTCAAATACTTCATACAAAGCTTATCAAGTCTAATTTCCAACAGATCCAATCTGAAGGGCATATCAGTTCAGAATCAGCCGCAATCGTCAAAATACCACCGAGACCTTCTCAGCCCACGGTGCTGCGTCACCACTATTTTGGCCCATGGGCCGTGTATCCAGTTGAGTCCATTGCAGATGCGTCCTAGGGTTGGAGGACGACCCCTGCATCTCTATGGTCACCCTCCCACATACTAATACCCCTTAGCCGCCACCAAGAATAGTTTGGGTTTTGTTTATATCAAGTTTAGCCTTCGCTCCTTGCCTGCAAGCGCGTGTGCTGATCCAGTCACCCATCTTGTTGTATTCGGAACCCCACCATTGTTGCGATTGAGTTTGAAACCTTCATCTATATCTTGTGATTCAGCACTTGTTGTACTTGTTCTTGCTAGTTCTTTGATTGCTTGCAGGAACAGGTGCCCTAGTGGCCGGATGACGCGCTCCACAAGATCACGGTAGCCATTGGAGGAGGTGTATCAGTTGCTAAGGCGCAGCCCCGGAAGGCTGTAGTCCCCGTGAACGTCGCCACCGTTATCCAATCGAGTTATCCTCACGTCTCTCATCGAAAGATCGGCCCCAAACCCTAGCGGGCTCCCATCAGTAGACCTCACTAAGAAGGCTAGTCCTTGTCTGCGAATCGAAGATCAAATTGCAAATGTATGATTAAATTCATGAGTATGGGTTTTTTTTCAAACGGATAAATGATGAAACTATTGTTAATAGATTAATCTAAACAAAACTCAAACCCTAACTTGGGTGGCACGTACCGATTTATAGAGTCCAGTTTGATGGAAAAACCAATGGATGTGCCCCTAATGGCTCCACGGCGATACACGACGGCCCTAAGGCCAAAATAAGGCGATCCACTTGTTTCGATGATTCTTGTTGACTCCAACATTTGAATGTGGGCCAGTGTCATTGCAAGCTTCATGAAATTATGTTGCCAACCATACATGGATAATCCAAATCGGACTCCGAATGTGGGCTAGGCATCCAATCTAAGGCAAACTGCTCTTAGACTCTGAGTTGACTCGAAGTTGATGTGTATTGTGCCTCTATGTGACTTTGGACGTCCCTTGCTGGCCTTCTTGAACTCCAAGCTCCTCTCCACGCATCATTTCCTTGGTTCCTAGTTACAATATATAGCCATCTATTTGCAAAATCATTATATAGAAAGTGCTTAGGATTGAGCTCACCTCTAAATTTAATTATCGCACGTGAGCTCTAGTGATTGGACTTTGAATGTCCAGTGGAGAAGCATTGTGTGAATCCTATGGAGTGAAGCCCTCCTCATTTGGGACCATCTAAAGAGTGTGGGTTATTACAAACAATAGTTTGAAGAAAACTTAGATGCATGTTACACCATTTTAAGAAGTTCAAAATAAATATGGTTGAGGTAGTGTATAGAAGTTAATATTACAACACTAGTTTACACACTAGATACATCCGACCTATGATCTCAGTGTGCATTATCACCCCGGGAAGGCTAATGTGGTTGCGGATGCACTAAGCCGCAAGGCTTGCTGTCACTGCCTTACCATGGAGTCCTACGCTGACACCTTGTGCCATGAAATGGCAAAGCTCAACTTGGAGATTGTTCCTCACGGGTACTTCAACCATATCTCTGTTGAACCAACCTTGCACGATCAGATTGTTGAGGCCCAATTAAGTGATGCAAAGATTAAAATCCTCAAAAGAAAATTAGCAAAAGGGAAGGCAAAATATAAATGTTTCCGGCTAGATGGGCAGGGAGTGATGTGGTTTGGACATCGGATAGTGGTGCCCAAGAACACTGGACTCCGAAGGAAAATTATGGATGAAGCTCATCTTTCCAAATTTTCTATCCACCCCGGTAGCACCAAATTGTACCAAGACCTGAAACAAAACTTTTGGTGGACTAGGATGAAGCGGGAGATTGCCACGTATGTGTCAGAATGTGACACATGTCAGCGGGTAAAGGCTAGCCACTTGAAGGTAGCAGGCACTCTTCAACCTCTACCTATTCCCTCATGGAAGTGGGAAGATATAAGCATGGACTTCATTGTTGAACCCCAGAACCCCTCAGGGGCATGACTCCATTTGGGTAATTGTGGACCGCCTCACAAAGACCGCACATTTTATTCCGGTCAATACCGCCTATACCGCTATGAGGTATGCTGAAATCTATTTGGAACGGGTCGTTTGTTTACATGGGGTACCCAAGACGATAATTTCAGATCGTGGTACTCAATTTGTGGCACGCTTTTGGGAACAATTGCAACTATCCCTAGTCACAAAACTGATCCGTAGTTCAGCATATCACCCTCAAACCGATGGGCAGACTGAAAGGGTAAATCAAATCCTAGAGGACATGCTTCGATTTGTGTTATCCATTATGGGAAAAATTGGGAGAAATGTTTATCTCTGGCCGAATTCTCTTATAACAATAGCTACCAACGAAGTCTTAAAATGGCACCTTTCGAAGCCTTGTATGGCAGAAGATGTCGGACACCATTGTGTTGGTCCCAGGCAGGCGAGAGGTACACATACGGCCCTGACCTTGTGAAAGAAGCGGAAGAAAAGGTTAGGATCATCCGTGAAAACTTGAGAACTGCACAATCATGGCAAAAGAGTTATTTTGATCAAAGGCGGAAGCCCCTTCAGTTCAAAGTCGGCGATCATGTCTATCTCAAGGTCTCCCCGACCAAGGGTGTGCAAAGGTTTGGGTTGAAAGGAAAACTCGCACCCTGCTATATTGGTCCATATGAAATCACTCAACAATGTGGACCGGTAGCGTGCCGTGTGAAGCTTCCCGAGAAGCTCTCCGCCGTGCACAAAATTTTCCATGTCTCCCAACTCAAAAAGTGTCTTCGTGTTCCGACTGAGGTTGTTGAGCAAGAAGAACTCTCGGTTGAACCGGATCTTTTTTATGATGAACATCCTGTCAAGATCCTCGATGAGAAGGAGAGAAAGACACGAAGAAGAGAAGTTAAAATGTATAAAATTCAGTGGAGTCATCACTCCGAGGATGAAGCCACTTGGGAAACCGAAGACTATCTTAAAAAGAACTTCCCCGACATCCTTCCTACGACCAAGGTACCTCTTTCCCTACCATGTCCCTAAGCACAATCGAATCTCTGTTAGGCAAGATGATACATCAACTCGGTCCTTAATATGTGACAAGATGGACATCTGCCATGTTGCTCAACCATAAAGGTACGAGCTCACAACACCTTGGCATTTCACACAGAAATACCCATCCATCTCATCTAGTTATCACTTTCTTAATTAATTCTCAAATCACCATTTTCCATTTTTAAAGCACACACACGTTTTCTCTTTGAATAAACATGTTGAAGTCATGCTTGAGTATAGAGTAACCAAGTGACATCCCTGATATTTAGTACATTAAAAACACAATAAAAACAGGATAAAAGGGCAGCATTGGTTGTAGCACACATAATTTGATCAAAATTCAAAATTCAAATTTCAACAAGGCCTTTTTGACACCCAACTGAAATCTCAAGAATTTTGTACTAAACTTAAAAATTTCCAACAATAAAAGTTGTTTGTCATCAGAAATAAAGCCTAGTTGCTGTTGGAAACTTTTTCAAATTTTGCAGTTAAGCCCCTCAAAAACTCGAAAAACCGTGCTGAACACCTGTTCAAAAATGGCTTGTTTGAGCTTGAAAAATTAGAAATTTTAGGTTCACCCCAAAAAGAAAGTTGTGTCCCACATTTCAAACTCCAACTTTTGTGTTTGCACTTTTTGAAGTGTAGTTCAAATTTTCAGAGTTAAACCCGTTGAGCCGAGGATGCTCCACGGGCGTCGCGACAAGCCGGCCCTGTCGCTCTGTCTAGGCCGTCAGTGGCCGCCACGTGGCCGGCGAGCGGCGGCGACCTCGCCTGGCCGACCAAAGCCGCGGCAGCCGCGTCTCTCCTCCCCGCGCACATGCCAGCATCCACGCCCGGTCAATTCAGGCGTTGCCTGCGTCCTGTCAGCGTCGCCGCGGGGCGCGCCATCATGGCAAGCCAAGCTCCCCATTGGACCAGGCGGAGCACGCCCAGCCGAGCCTCCCCGCGGCTAGATTCGCGCTCGCTTCGCGCCAAGCAGCAACGCCAGAGGTTCTCCATCGCCCACGCCATGATCTTCGACCCCCCTAACCCGCGGCCGCGCCCTGCCCGAGCTGAAGCCATCAATGGCTGCTCCGACGGCCCGAGCACACGTGCGTGCGTTCCCCAAGCTGCCCAGCCCTCTCTAGCTGCCCCAAGACTCTGCCAAGTGACTCTCATTCTTTCCTCGGCCAGCGCCCTGCCATTTTTCCTTCTCCTCGCGCTCCCTTACCCCTTCTTCCACCTCCGGCCGCAGTGAACCGAGCCCGAGCTCGTGCCGGCACAAGCCAAATCCCCCACGTTTCCCTACATGGAACCCCAATCCACTGCACTCATAGCTCGCCCACTCTCTTAGCTAACCCCTCGAGCCATCCCCAACCAAAACCGAGCACCACTCGCCGGGAATCGAAGGAATTCCTCGCCGCTCCTCCATTTCCGCCACCGAGCTCCACCTCCACGCCGAGCCCTATCTTCCGGCCATCCCCGTTGCCGCCAAGCACCTCGACGAGCTCCGCCTCATTCCGGTGAAGCTCTCAAGCCACGTCGCGCCTCGCCTCGACCCCTGCTGCCGGCTACCGACGTCGCCGGAGCAAGCCGCTCTGCCGCTCATCGTCGACGAGCCGTGCCGCTTAACCACCGTCCTCGAGACCTACCCCAAACGACTCACGGTGAGCCCCTCGTCGTTTCCCCCAACTTTCCCCGCGCTAGTTCACCGTCTCCTCACCGGCGCAACGACGCCGACGAGCCAAGGGACCTAGATGCGTTTCCTTTTTAGTTCTAGGGTCCTCCATGAAAGTTCTAGGGGTTTGTTTGCACAGTTTTAAAAGGTTTAGGGTCCCCGGCGTAAAAGAGATTCTTAAACCTAGATCCATTTTTCTGAAATCTTGTAAAATCCACTAAAAATCGTAGAACAATCAGAAAAATGCACAAAAATACTCCCTGGACTCGTGAGATTGTAAGCTCCAATCTCACGTTGGCATGTGTACACTTTTGAGGAATAGATTTTGAATTAAAATTTAAACTCAGTTTTTAGAATCTTGTGCACCATTTCAAATCCTGAACTCTTTTGGAGCTGAATTTTGGATATGTTGCTTGCGATGTCTATAGACGCTTTGTGTCCAAAGGAGACCTAAAATTATGGTCTGTAACTTCAGTTATGATTTATTTTGTGATTCCTGTTCTAGTTTAGTTCTGCATTTATTAAAAATAATCCGTGCAACCAAAAATCACAATCTTTAACCAGAGGTCTAGGAACTTGTTGGCACATGTGGTGAAAATGCTACACTTAATTTTTGACCCTGTTTAGACTAGCAAATAAATAGATATTGGTTTTCGGATAGAAAATTATTGAGGGCTGACCAACTGTTATTTTTAGCCACCACTTGGTCAGAGCCTTTCTTTCACTCATGTATAGCTCTGGTAGAGACAGTTTCTGTTTTAGAAGTAGTTTTGATTTTATATGATTTAATCTTGATTCCTTGAGCAGCAACTTGTTCCGTTTTTAATAAATTTTGTGTAGCTCAGTTTTAGCTAAATTTTGGAGTGAGCCTAACTCTTATACTCCAGTAGCGGTCATAAAGTTTATGGATAAAAAGGATGAACAGAAACGGAGAAACAAAAATGAGAAGGAACTAGAGTAGAATTGAGTATAAAAAGAAATAGATCACTTTTGTTAATTGGAGTAAATGTGGATAATGAAAAGTTTAAAATTCCAGAACTGTACCCTTGCTTAAAATAATATTTGGAATTGTTGCATATGTGTACTCAATCACCATCATAAAGGCATAAAAATTTCCACACACCTTCTCTAATTTTGTGAAGAAAAGAATAGCTCACTTGTATGTCTAGGTGAATATGGCCTTCAAGGCCTTGCTTTTAGATCACTTGGGCAGCCACATTAAAGTTGTGCATCTCATGCAGAAGGCGCTCTCGCTGACGGCACCTACAACCTCGTCCCCGCCAACGAAGAAGAAGTCCTCGAGGGTGGTGCCGACGTCGTCGTGATCGACCCGGAGCCTGACAGTAGTTTAGCTCAAGAAGGCAAGCCCCGGAGCATAACCTAACTCTTAAACTATGCAACTATGATTATTTTGATTGTGCATTTACGTTTGAAGGAGTTGTATGAATACCCTAGTTGCATGATCCTAGTACATATGTCTTGAAATACTAGCATGATAGGGTCGGTAGAGCAATGCCTTTAGGACCGTTACAAGTCGAGTGATTTCCTGTCACTCGCGAGATATAGGAGTTGCTTGTCTTTACTTATGTTGGAATCATAAGGATGGACAGGCGGGATGGTATGTATAGATCTCCCATCTGTGTATGATAATTGGATTAAGGTCGAAACGTGTGGTTCTGTGTGTCAAGTTTTTGAACGTACCACACGCATGCCGACCTATGTGAATCGGTAAGCTTGGTACCAGATTCAAGCAGCTAGGACCGATAGCCATCTCTCCTTGGAAATATTCTGTTTCCCTTGCCGTATACATGTGGATATATGCGTGATGCCATGAGTGAAGCAGTAAACCTTTATCCTAAGGGAGTGGACCCGGTGCCGAATTGTGGATTGATGGGAAAGGTTGGGAAGTGCTTGTGCCTTTTATAGCAAGCATTATCCGTGTGTGTTGGGTTTCCCCTGGCCAGGTTTGTAAAATAGGCCAACAAGTTGTGTTTACAAAATTGGGATCAATATGCATCAAAGTGTGGGATTGTGAAAGCATCTAGGCCCTTAGTTTTGTGTTTTGGTAATTAAAGACAATACTATG
This sequence comes from Digitaria exilis, assembly GCA_015342445.1. Taxonomy (NCBI): domain Eukaryota; kingdom Viridiplantae; phylum Streptophyta; class Magnoliopsida; order Poales; family Poaceae; genus Digitaria; species Digitaria exilis. The sequence continues at coordinate 101,489 of JACEFO010001985.1, read as the reverse complement.
TAGACTAAAAATTTCATTGAGTATGTGTGGTAAGGTTGGTCACAAAGATACATGAAAACATGGAGTGGGTCTTGAGACGAATGGAAATGAAGAGTCTTTCCTATTGATGGTGACTAGAAATGCTGGGACATACAAGGGAAAGGTATATGTTAGGGCCTTTAATTTTGTCGGTCAAAAGATGATTAGAGAAGAAAATTGACCGGATTTATAGGCTAGATAGTCGTATCATCAAGAGGGGTCAATTTACATTTTCTTGATGAGTCAATAGTGCCAACCTTTCTCAAACATTGATGTTGCATGCATATAGATGGATAGATGCAAAAGTTTGACTTAAAAACAAGTTTTGAGAGAGCTAACTGCAAGTATATCACAGACTGTCCAACCTTTGTATGGCAGGCAATTATTAAATGTTGGACATAATTAAGTTGGATGGTTGTTGGCATTCCTTAACGCAAAGTCAGGAATGCCTAGTAGGTATATTATATGCTCATGATATTCTGCAAGTTCACAGAATAATCCGCTGTAGCACTTCACCTTGCAGTAAACCAGGGTATCGCATTTATATCCTCAGGGAAGCACTATGGTTAAAGAATATTGAAGAATGGAATGAAAACTTTTCCTAGCATTATCAAAGCACTAGCTTATGGGAGGTAACATATAGCTTGGATAATGGCCAATGTATGACCAGATAGAAGGCTTGGTAAAGCCAGCGACACAGGAGATTATCAGACGAAAGAGAAAAGGGAAGAGCTGGGAGAACAAGATGACAAAGGATCCTATGACTCTTCTATACTTAGAGGAAAGACACACTATATCCTTAGCTTAGACTTATACCTAGATGTCGGGGTCAGACCTTGCTTCGACAGCTAGAGGGGGAGGAAATCAAAACGGGATGAGAAGGGGTTCCCAGTGGCTCATCACTAGTGTTATGAAAACACCCGAACATGGTGATCTACAAAGGACAGCAGGGCTGTTACCACCTATCGCCAACCACTGTAGTACCATGGGGTGGAACACACTAACATAGCTAACAACAAGTTAGACACCACGTATGCGCTTGACGTTAGGACTTCCCTTGGACGTCTATCAAGAGAAAGACCCCTCGGCTCAGAGCTTTCCACGTCTCCGAGATAGGCTATAAAGACGCACAAGGTGATCCTGACAGAGCTGAATAAAACTCTAAGTCTAACTTTATAGGAAGGTACTCTCCATCTTAAGGTAAAACTTAAGTAAAGAAGACATGAAGAGTATAGCTTGCTCATAGTAAAGAAGATAACTTTATTGATTAAAATATTTAGAAACTAAGGAAAAGATACAAGAGCCTTTACCAGAACTTCCGAGGACTCCGGAACCGTCATAGGGAGGCTTGGCATCCAACGACCAGTATGCACACGAAAGGAGGAGGCGAAAGGCGACAAGTGGAGGCCGATCGGCCTGGATGGTGTCCACCTGGCACCGTCCTTCTCGTGTGCGTCTGTGATAATGTCTTGAAGTCAGTTGTGTCTGATTCCCAGTAAGTTTGGTCGGTTTTGTCATGTAGGTGGGTCCTCGAATCCAAGGTGACGCCTTTCAATGTCCTTTGATCAAACTATAACATCCATTATGTGCAAAAGCATAAGCTACATGTTGATAGAGCCGGAGTGCCCGATCTTTTGGTGAGTGGAGATAACTTCGATTCGGTGGAAGTAGACGCTCACGATCTGACTACGACGAGCAAACTCGAAGCGCCAATGCAATTGCTGAACCAACTCCCGATGGTGACCGACCTTGTTGGTGCAAGATCAGCCTGATCACGAAGATCGATTCCTGTACGCAATCGAAGAACCAACAAGAAAATAATGTGAGCAATCACAATATCACTCGAAGGTGGCGTTTTAAATCACGAGGACAACATGTATTTGTGCGTGTTCGAGAGTAGCTAAAGCTAGATATAAAACAAAACCCAAGTCTCAAATGAAGTGGAGCCTCTATCTAAATAGAGGGAGGCAGGTGGGGGCGCATGCCCCCTGGCGGCCAGGGTGGGGGGGCGCATGCCCCTGACTGAACCCTATTTGGGCTAGCGTCTCGTCTTTTGGGCCTCCATCTTGGTGACTCAAATTGAATTAGCCTTGGGCCTCCTTTATGACTTGGACAACCTTGTTGGACTCCTCCTTCTCCAACGCATGACCCAGTCATGGTCGTATGCATGTGTGTCATGTTCTCATCAAAGATGCTTTGAGCAGGAAGAGTTATGTGAATGAGCTTACAAGTCAGAATTTGCCAGAAGAGCTCAGCTGGGAATTCGAACGCTTAAACTTGGGTATGGCAGCTGTGACATCCCTGCTATTAGTACTCTAAAAACACAATCAAACCATAATTAAAGGCGTAACAATGGTGTTAGTACACAAAAATTTGATCAAAAATTCAAATTGAATCCAAAACCAAGGCCTTTTGAGACCCAACTGAAATCTCAAGAAATTTGTACTAAACATGAAAATCTCCAAAAATAAAAGTTGTTTTTCATGAAAAATAAGGCCTAGTCACTGTTGGGTACTTTTTCAAATTTTGCAGTTAAGCCACTCAAAAACTCGAAAAACAGTGCAGAACGCCTGTTTGAAAATGGCCTATTTGAGCTTGAAAAATTTGAAATTTCAGGTTCACACCAAAAAGAAAGTTGTGTCCCGCATCTCAAACTCTAACTTTTGTTTTTGCACAATTGAATGTTCAGTTCAAATTTTTGGAGAAATTCACAGAGATCAAAGGAGCTCCACGGGTGCCTGCCAGCTCGCCCTGGCGCGCCCTGCTCCGGCCGGAGTCCGGCCGCCACGTGGCCGGCGAGCAGTGGAGGCCTCGCCAGGCCGGCCAAGCTGCGGCGGTGTCTAGCTTCTGTCCTCGTGCGGGCATCGGGCTTGCCGTTCCATCACTTCGCGCGCGACAGCACGTTGGCAGCCTCGCGCCGCGCGGAGCGCCATGATGGCGAGCGGAGCTCGGCCACTGGTCGCGGCCGCGTGCGCCGCGCAGCGCCGTCCCGCGGCCGAGATTCTCGCTCGCAACACGCCAAAGCTTCTACGGCGTATCTTCTCTCGCCCACGCCATGATCCGCGGCGCCCAACCGCTTCGCGCGCGCTGCCCGAGCTCGCAGGCGCACTCATGGCGGCCTGCGTGCCTGAGCCATGCACGCGAGCGACCCCGGGCAGCTCAGCCCACTTTCGCGTGCTCCAACACTTCACCGAGCCGCCTTGCACCTTTCCCTCAGCCTGAGCACTGCCATTTCTCCTCCTCCGCGCTCGCGCACTTCGTCTTCAACCTCCAGCCGCGAGAACCGAGCTCGAGCGCCGGAGCAAATTCGCCCTCGTCCCTCCACCATTCCCAAATTCCTCGCACACAGAGCTAGACCACTTCCGTAGCTTCCATTTCCCCCACTTCTCTCGAGCATCCCTCAACTCTCCAGCGAGAAATTGGGATTTCCCCAAATCCCCATTTCCGGCCGCCGGAGCACCCCCACATCGAGCGACCCCTTCGAGCCATCCTCAAGGCCAACCGAGCATCCCAACAGCTCCGCCAAGTCCCACTGGTGCTCCCGAGCCCCTCCAACCCCGGTGAAAACCACCGACCTCGCCGGAGTTGAAGCCGCGGCGGCCGCACCGCCACTGCTCCGTCGCTGGCGACCTCCGAGCCTCCTCCCGTCTCCCAACCGCCACCATTCGACTCGTGGTGAGCTGCTCGTTCTATTCCCCCACCTCTCCGACCTCCTCCCACCGTCGTTTGGCCCGCGCAACGCCGTCGACGAGCCAAGGGCGTATCTTCATCTTCTTCCTTTTCGCAGGGTTCCCAGTGAAAAAAGTCAGGGACCTGTTCGTGAGGTTTTCAAAAGTTCCGAGGGTCACGGCGTAAAAAGATTCTTAAGGTTTAGTTCATTTTCCCGAAATCTTGTAAAATCCACTAAAAATCATACAAAAATCGGAAAAATACAAAAAAACACTCCCTGGACTCGTGAGGTTGTAAACTCCAATCTCATGTTAGCATGTACACACTTTTGGTGAACAGTTTTTGAATTAAAATTCAAACTCAGTTTTTAGAATCTTGTGCACCATTTCAAATCCTGAGATCTTCTGGAGCTGAACTTTGGATATGTTGTTTGTGATGGCCTTAGACGCCTTGTGTCCAAAAGAGACCTAAAAATATGGACTGTAGCTTCAGTTATGATTTATTTTGTGATTCCTGTTCTAGTTTAGTTCTTCAATTATTAAAAATCATCCATGCAGCCAAAATTCACTATCTTTTACCAGAAGTCTAGCAACTTGTTGGCACATGTGGTAAAAATGCTAAACTTAATTTTTGACCCGGTTTAGGCCAGAAAATAAATAGATGTTGGCTTTCGGATAGAAAATTAATGAGGGTTGTCCAAGTGTTATTTTTAGCCACCACTTGGTCAGAGCTTTTCTTTCACTCATGTCTAGCTCTGGTAGAAAAATTGTCTGTTTTGAAGGAAGTTTTAATTTTATATGAATTAATCTTGTCTCTTTAAGCAGCAACTTGTACTATTTTTAATAAATTATGTGTAACTCAGATTGGGCTAAATTTTGGAGTGAGCCTAACTCTTGTACTCCAGTAGCTGTCACAAAGTTTGTGGATAAAAAGCATGAACAGAAACAGAGAAACAAAAATGAGAAGGAGCTAGAGTAGAAATGAGTCGTATAAAAGGAAATAGGTCACTTATGATAATTAATCAAATGTAGAGCATGTAAAGTTAGATTCCAGAACTACACTCTTGCTTAAAAATAATGGTTTGAATTGTTTTATATGTGGACACAATCCCTATTATAAAGGCATAAAAATTTCGACCGCACACAATCTCCAATTTTGTGAAGAAAAGTATCGCCCAATAGTATGTCTAGGTGAATATGCCCTTCAAGGCCTTGCTTTTAGACCACTTAGGCAGCCACAATAAAGTTGTGCATCTCATGTAGAACCTCGTCCCCGTCAACGAAGAAGAAGTCCCCGAGGGTGGTGCCAACGTCGTCGTTATCGACCAGGAGCCTGACAGTGGATTAGCACAAGACGGCAAGCCTCGGAGCATGACCTAACTTTTAATTCGTGCAACTATGTATTTATTTATGCTTGTGCATTTACGTTCTAGGTGTTGTTTGAATACCTTAGTTGCATGATGCTAGTACCTATGACTGGAAATACTAGTATGATAGGGTCGATAGAGCAATGCCTATAGGACCGTTACAAGTCGAGTGATTTCCTGTCACTCGCGAGATATAGGAGTTGCTTGTCTCTACTTATTTTGGAATCATAAGGTTGGACGGGCGGGATGGTGTGCGTAGATCTCTCGTCCATGTATGATAATTGGATTAAGGTCGAAACGTGTGGTTCTGTGTGTCAAGTTTTTGAACGTACTACACGCATGCCGACCTATGGGAATCGGTAAGCCCGGTACCAGATTGAAGCAGCTAGGACCGATAGCCATCTCTCCTTGGAAACATTTTGTTTCCCTTGCTGTACACATGTGGATATATGCGTGATGCCGTGAGTGAAGCGGTAAACCTTTATCCTAAGGGAATGGACCCGGTACCGAATTGTGGATCGATGGGAAAGGTTGGAAAGTGCTTGTGCCTTTCATATCAAGCATTGTCCATGTGTGTTGGGTTTCCCCTAGCCAGGTAGAAAAATTCGGTTCGAACTGTCCGCTTCTCGTGGTTAATGAGACTTCTTGATCGCTGTGCTGCATTCAGTAAGAAGTAGAACTATGAGGATGATGAACTTGATGTATGTATTAATTTGTACTGCACCACTTGTATGATTAGACGGAATGCTAATCTAGAATGGTTAATTATACTAGAATTTGATGCTAAAATCATGAAAGTAAGGATCCACTCGTAGTAGCTTTTTGGCAAACAAACCCACTAGCCAAAAGCCTCTCATGTCTAGATGTCGGTGATGTAGTTTCACCCGACGGGTAAGCCTTGCTGAGTATTAGTATACTCAGCCTTGCTTGTGGCTATTATTTCAGGTACTGTTATGGATGTGGCAGTCGATTCCATCACTTGGCCTACCCAGGTTCCTCCTGGCTGGCATGTCGAGTGGGTTCCGTCCTCTGCCGAGGATCGGGAGAAGTAGCACCATGGCCGGCTTCATCATGGTGTTACTATGTATCGTCGCTAGATTTATTATTCCGCTGCAATGAACTCTCGTACTCTGAATTGAAAATTTGAACTTGGTATGTAATAATTCTATGACACTATTTATGTATGTTAAGATTGTGGAATGTTGTAATTTCTGGGCTCACCTTCGTGTGGGCGCGCGTGTTGTTTCGATCGTGAAATTACGTGGTTAATCGGGTGTAATCCGACGGCGCTCCAGCTTATTCCGGATTAAGTGCTGGACTGCTTGGTTAGTGGTCTATGGGTACTTAACTTTGAATAATTTCGGAGTGGTCCACCACATTTTGGCTTCATGATGTAATAGGCTAGATGGAGTTGAGTTTCCCTCTAATCTTTTGAAACAATGTAATTCAATTGGTGTGGATGTGTGAGCCCCAAAACTTGATGAAGGTTGTAATGGTTGTGCTGAAAACATTCTGCAACTATCTTTGTTTTAATTATTAATGTGTTTTCCACTCACTTCTGGGCTGTGATGTGAACTACAAAGTTTTTTGAAATTTGCCAAACGAAATGCTCACCAAATTTCAACCCCATTGGTCAAGCGAAATGAAAATGGCAAACAAAACACTACAGCTCGGCCTACTGAGAAACAGCAAATACAGAGAGCTAAAACTCGAATTTTTCGGCCTAGTTCCAACCCGAATTTGGCTCTGAGCCAAACATGAAAGTTGTAGAGTATGAAATTTTCGAGCTACTGACCGAATTGGAGCATCTGACTGGCTTTCTACTGGGAGATATGATTTTTCTTCCGAACTGCTTGCTGATATGTCGTCCTTACGTAGTAAACTTCATTATATTGCCACGTTCTATCTTGTCATGGATTTATGCAAGCATATCAAATGTGGCTAATACAAGTACCTACTGCAGATGGCTAGCTCTCGCAGTGGTCACGATGCTAGCGGCTCCAACGCTAACCAGCAGGGGCCGGAAGGGCAGCAATAGCCACCACCACCTCCGCCACCGCAGCAACCTCCGACGTGGCAACAGCTGTATGCCACTCAGACAGAGATTCTCCGCAATCTGCAGCATCAGCAACAAATGATGCAGCAGCAGATGCAGCGGCAAGGAGGTCAATGGGCCCCTCAACCTCAATTGGCTTGGTATGAGGACTTCTTGGCTACACACCCGCCGGTGTTCTCCAGAGCCAAGGAGCCCTTGGAGGCTGATGCGTGGATTCGAGCCATCGAATCCAAGTTCTCTATTCTGGCCACACCTTGCACTCCCAACCGCAAGGTGGTCTTCGCGGTGCAGCAGCTCCGCGACATAGCTCTCCTGTGGTGGGAGAATTACTTGGCCCTGCAGCAGGAGAACCACGTGATTGAGTGGGAAGAGTTCAAAGCTGCTTTCAAAGCCCACCACATTCCTGCCGGCTTTGTTGAGCGGAAGTTGACTGAGTTTCTGGCACTGACCCAGGGTACCCGCACTGTGCTCCAGTACGCTCAGGCCTTCAATGGTCTGTGCCCATATGCGGGTCATCACACCAACTCTGATGTGAAGAAAATGGAGAGGTTCCGATGTGGCCTCAACACCAAGCTCAAGGCCCAACTGACCACCACCCGAGTTGCCACATATGGCGAACTTGTGAACATCACCATTGCCCAGGAAGATGCTAACATGGTGCATAGGGCTGAGAAGAAGAGGAAGGCTCCCGCTGGACCTTCGAGTGCACAGTCACAGAGGTTCCGCCTGGTTCCCCCGGCTGCACCACAGGGGCAGCCAAGGGCACCTCAGGGAGGACGATGGGTTGCTAGGCCACCACAGCAAAGTGCGCCCCGTTTCCCTCCCCCGCCGCAGCAGCAACAGGCGCCGAGGCAGAATGTGCAGCAGCCGTGTCGTCCTGGAGCTGGCTACCAGTGCTTCAAGTGTGGCAGCAGCAGTCACATCATCAAGGACTGCCCACAAAACAAGCCACAGAACCAGCGCCCTGGAAATCAGCAAAACAAGGGCAAGCAGCAGCGTGTGCAAGTCAGGCAAGGAAGGCTTAACTACACCACCTTGGCTGACCTACCTGAGGGAGCACCGGATATGACTGGTACCTTCCCTATCCACAACCAACCTGCTGTGATATTGTTTGATTCTGGGGCAACACATAGTTTTATAAGCACAAGATTTCATGCAAAATGTGGGTTAAAATCTTACCATACCAAATCAGCATATGTGATATCAACAGCGGGAGGTAGAATAGCATCCAACCAAGTCACTCAAAAAGTACCAATCAGGCTGGGTAGTAAAGTGTTTCCTACTGATTTAATTCTGCTTGGGATGGAAGGGATTCATATTGTTTTGGGAGCAAATTGGATGACTCAACATAAGGTTGTGCTAGATGTTGCTAAACGAGTTGTGGAAATAAACTCGCCTACACATGGCCCTAGTGCACTATATCTGCCACAACGGAATTGTGCCAATGCTTGTGCTTACACAATGGTAGAAACGCAACTAAAAGACATTCGGGTGGTATGTGAGTATGCCGATGTTTTTTCGGATGATTTACCGGGGATGCCGCCGGATAGGGACATTGAATTTGTGATTGAACTCCAACCTGGCACATCACCTATATCAAAGAGACCTTATAGAATGCCACCTAATGAATTGGCTGAATTAAAAATTCAACTCCAAGAACTGCTAGATAAGGGTTTCATCCGTCCTGGTGTGTCACCTTGGGTTTGCCCAGCTATCTTTGTAAGAAGGATCATTCTTTGAGGTTGTGTATTGATTACCGGCCTCTCAATGCGGTGACCATCAAGAATAAGTATCCACTTCCCCGCATTGATGTCCTTTTTGATCAACTAGCTGGCGCCAGAGTGTTCTCCAAGATTGATCTTCGCTCTGGCTATCACCAAATAAAAATTCGACCTTGTGACATTCCCAAGACTGCCTTTTCTACCCGCTACGGACTTTATGAATTCTTGGTCATGTCTTTTGGGCTCACAAGTGCCCCTGCCTACTTCATATTTCTCATGAATTAGGTTTTCATGTCCGAGCTCGACAAGTTCGTGGTGGTTTTCATTGATGACATTCTCATATATTCCAAGAATGAGGAAGAGCATGCCGAGCACCTTCGCATTGTCCTTCAAAGATTGAGAGACCATCCACGCTACGTCAAGGTCTCAAACTGTGAATTCTGGCTAGAAAGTGTGAAATTCTTAGGTCACACGGTTTCCAAGGATGCTATATCCGTGGATCCAACCAAGGTGCAAGAGGTGATGGATTGGCAACCACCTACCTCTGTCCACGAGATTCGGAGTTTTCTAGGTTTAGCCGGTTACTATAGCCGCTTAATTCCGGATTTCTCTCGGATTGCTAAACCCATGACCGAACTCTTAAAGAAGGGAGTCAAGTTTGAGTGCAGTGACCAATGTGAAGAAGCTTTCCACACTTTGAGAAAACATTTAACTTGAGCCCCAGTTTTAGCTCAACCCGACAGCACCAAGCCCTATGATGTCTATTGCGATGCTTCAGGCACCGGACTTGGCTGCGTTCTTATGCAAGAGAACCGAGTCATTGCTTACGCTTCTCGAGCACTCCGGCCTCATGAGCAAAACTACCCTACCCATGATCTTGAGTTTGCAGCAGTCATTCATGCTCTCAAGATATGGAGACACTACCTGATGGGTGTTCCATGCAACATATACACCGATCACAAAAGCCTCAAATACGTCTTCACTCAGGCACATTTGAATATGAGGCAGCGAAGATGGTTGGAGTTAGCAAAGGACTATGATCTTAGTGTGCATTATCACCCAGGGAAGGCTAATGTGGTTGCGGATGCACTAAGTCGCAAGGCTCGCTGTCACTGCCTTTCCGTGGAGTCCTACGCTGACACCTTGTACCATGAAATGTCAAAGCTCAACTTCGAGATTGTTCCTCATGGTTATTTCAACCATATCTCGGTTGAACCAACCTTGCACGATCAGATTGTTGAAGCTCAATTAAATGATGGAAAGATTAAAATCCTCAAGAGAAAATTGGCAAAAGAGAAGGTAAAGGAAAAATATAAATGTTTCTGGCTAGATGGGCAGGGAGTCATGTGGTTTGGACATCGGATAGTGGTGCCCAATGACACGGAACTCCGAAGGAAAATTATGGATGAAGCTCATCTCTCCAAATTTTCTATCCATCCTGGTAGCACCAAAATGTACCAAGATTTGAATCAAAACTTTTGGTGGACTAGGATGAAGCGGGAGATTGCCACGTATGTGTCGGAATGTGACACGTGTCAGCGGGTAAAGGCTAGCCACTTGAAGGTAGCAGGTACTCTTCATCCTCTAACTATTCCCTCATGGAAATGAGAAGATATAAGCATGGACTTTATTGTAGGACTTCCCAGAACCCCTCAGGGGCATGACTCCATTTGGGTAATTGCGGACCGCCTCACCAAGACCGCATATTTTATTCCAGTCAATACCGCTTATACCGCTAGGAGGTACGCTGAAATCTACTTGGAACGGGTCGTTTGTCTACATGGGGTACCCAGGGTACTCAATTTGTGGCATGCTTTTGGGAACAATTGCAACTGTCCCTAGGCACAAAACTGATCCGTAGTTCAGCATATCACCCTCAAACCGATGGACAAACGGAAGGGGTAAATCAAATACTTGAAGATATGCTTCGAGCTTGTGTTATCCATTATGGGAAGAATTGAGAGAAATGCTTATCTCTGGCTGAATTCTCCTATAACAACAGCTACCAAGCAAGTCTTAAAATGGCAGCTTTCGAAGCCTTGTATGGTAGAAGATGTCGAACACCGTTGTGTTGGTCCCAGGTATGCGAGAGGTACACATACGGCCCTGACCTTGTGAAGGAAGCGGAAGAAAAGGCTGATCATCCGTGAAAATTTGAGGACCGCCCAATCGTGGCAAAGGAGTTACTTTGATCAAAGACGGAAGCCACTTCAGTTCGAAGTCGGCGATCATGTGTATCTCAAGGTCTCCCCGACCAAGGGTGTGCAAAGGTTTGGATTAAAAGGAAAACTTGCACCTTGCTACATCGGCCCATATGAAATCACTCAACAATGTGGACCGGTAGCGTACCGTGTGAAGCTTCCCGAGAAGCACTCCGCCGTGCACAATGTATTCCATGTCTCCCAACTCAAGAAATGTCTTCGTGTTCCGACCGAGGTTGTTGAGCAAGAAGAACTCTCGGTTGAACCGGATCTTTCTTATGATGAGCATCCCATCAAGATCCTCGATGAGAAGGAGAGGAAGACGTGAAGCAGAGAAGTTAAAATGTATAAAATTCAGTGGAGTCATCGCTCCGAGGATGAAGCCACATGGGAAACCGAAGACTATCTTCAGAAGAATTTCCCCGACATCCTTCCTAAAACCAAGGTACCTTTTCCTACCTTGTCCTTAAGCAATGTCGAATCTCCGGGCGAGATTCATTTTAAGGGGGGTAGGCTGTGACATCCCTGCTATTAGTACTCTAAAAACACAATCAAACCATAATTAAAGGGGTAACAATGGTGTTAGTACACAAAAATTTGATCAAAAATTCAAATTGAATCCAAAACAAAGGCCTTTTGACACCCAACTGAAATCTCAAGAATTTTGTACTAAACTTGAAAATCTCCAAAAATAAAAGTTATTTTTCATCACAAATAAGGCCTAGTCACTGTTGGGAACTTTTTCAAATTTTGCAGTTAAGCACCTCAAAAACCCGAAAAACAGTGCTGAACGCTTGTTTGAAAATGGCATGTTTGAGGTTGAAAAATTTGAAATTTCAGGTTCACACCAAAAAGAAAGTTGTGTCCCGCATCTCAAACTCTAACTTTTATTTTTGCACAATTGAATGTTCAATTCAAATTTTTGGAGAAAATTCACAGAGATCAAAGGAGCTCCACGGGTGCCTGCCAGCTCGCCCTGGCGCGCCCTGCTCCGGCCGGAGACCGGCCGCCACGTGGCCGGCGAGCGGCGGAGGCCTCGCCAGGCCGGCCAAGCTGTGGCGGCGTCTAGGTTTTGTCCTCGCGCGGGCGTCGGGCTTGCCGTTCCATCACTTCGCGCGCGACAACACATTGGCAGCCTCGCGCCGCGCGGAGCGCCATGATGGCGAGCGGAGCTCGGCCACTGGCCGCGGCCGCGCGCGCCGTGCAGCGCCGTCCCGTGGCCAAGATTCTCGCTCTCAACGCGCCAAAGCTTCTGCGGCATACCTCCTCTCACCCACGCCACGATCCGCGGCGCCCAACCCCTTCGCGCGCGCTGCCCGAGCTCGCAGGCGCACTCATGGCGGCCTGCGTGCCCGAGCCGTGCATGCGAGCGACCCCGGGCAGCTCAGCCCACTTTCGCGTGCTCCAACACTTCACCGAGCCGCCTTGCACCTTTCCCTCAGCCTGCGCACTGCCATTTCTCCTTCTCCGCGCTCGCGCACTTCGTCTTCAACCTCCAGCCGCGAGAGCCGAGCTCGAGCGCCGGAGCAAATTCACCCTCGTCCCTCCACCATTCCCAAATTCCTCGCACACAGAGCTAGACCACTTCTGTAGCTTCCCTCAACTCTCCGGCGAGAAATCGGGATTTCCCCCAAATCCCTATTTCCGGCCGCCGGAGCACCCCCACGTCGAGCGACCCCTTCGAGCCATCCTCAAGGCCAACCGAGCATCCCAACAGCTCCGCCACGTCCCATTGGTGCTCACGAGCCCTCCAACCCCGGTGAAAGCCACCGACCTTGCTGGAGTTGAAGCCGCGGCGGCCGCACCGCCACTGCTCTGTCGCCGGTGACCTCCGAGCCTCCTCCGATCTCCCAACCGCCACCTTTCGACTCGTGGTGAGCTGCTCATTCTATTCCCCCACCTCTCCGACCTCCTCCCACCGTCGTTTGACCAGCGCAACGCCGTCGACGAGCCAAGGGCGTATCTTCATCTTCTTCCTTTTCGCAGGGTTCCCAGTGAAAGAAGTCAGGGACCTGTTCGCGTGGTTTTCAAAAGTTCCGAGGGTCACGGCGTAAAAAGATTCTTAAGGTTTAGTTCATTTTACTGAAATATTGTAAAATCCACTAAAAATCGTACAAAAATCGGAAAAATACACAAAAATACTCCCTGGACTCGTGAGGTTGTAAACTCCAATCTCATGTTAGCATGTACACACTTTTGGTGAACAGTTTTTGAATTAAAATTCAAACTCAGTTTTTAGAATCTTGTGCACGATTTCAAATCCTGAGCTCTGCTGGAGCTGAACTTTGGATATGTTGTTTGTGATGGCCTTAGACGCCTTGGGTCCAAAAGAGACCTGAAAATATGGACTGTAGCTTCAGTTATGATTTATTTTGTGATTCCTGTTCTAGTTTAGTTCTGCAATTATTAAAAATCATCCATGCAGCCAAAATTCACCATCTTTCACCAGAAGTCTAGCAACTTGTTTGCACATGTGGTAAAAATGCTAAACTCAATGTTTGACCCGGTTTAGGCTAGCAAATAAATAGATGTTGGCTTCCAAATAGAAAACTAATGAGGGCTGTCCAAGTGTTATTTCTGGCCACCACTTGGTCAGAGCTTTTCTTTCACTCATGTCTAGCTCTAGTAGAAAAATTGTCTGTTTTGAAGGAAGTTTTAATTTTATATGAATTAATCATGTCTCTTTAAGCAGCAACTTGTACTATATTTAATAAATTCTGTGTAACTCAGATTGGGCTAAATTTTGGAGTGAGCCTAACTCTTATACTCCCGTACCTGTCATAAAGTTTGTGGATAAAAAGGATGAACAGAAACAGAGAAACAAAAATGAGAAGGAACTAGAGTAGAAATGAGTCCTATAAAAGGAAATAGTCACTTATGATAATTAATCAAATGTAGAGCATGTAAAGTTAAATTCCAGAACTGTACTCTTGTTTAAAAATAATGGTTTGAATTGTTTTATATGTGTACACAATCCCCATTATAAAGGCATAAAAATTTCCACCGCACACATTCTCCAATTTTGTGAAGAAAAGTATCGCCCAATAGTATGTCTAGGTGAATATGGCCTTCAAGGCCTTGCTTTTAGACCACTTAGGCAGCCACAATAAATATGTGCATCTCATCTAGAAGGCGCTCTCGCTGACGGCACCTACAACCTCGTCCCCGTCAACGAAGAAGAAGTCCCTAGGGTGGTGCCAACGTCGTCGTGATCGACCAGGAGCCTGACAGTGTTTTAGCTCAAGAAGGCAAGCCCCGGAGCATGACCTAACTTTTAATTCGTGCAACTATGTATTTATTTATGCTTGTGCATTTACATTCTAGGTGTTGTTTGAATACCTTAGTTGCATGATGCTAGTACCTATGACTGGAAATACTAGTATGATAGGGTCGATAGAGCAATGCCCTTAGGACCGTTACAAGTCGAGTCATTTCATGTCACTCGCGAGATATAGGAGTTGCTTGTCTTTACTTATGTTGGAATCATAAGGATGGACGGGCGGGATGGTATGTGTAGATCTCCCGTCCGTGTATGATCAATGGATTAAGGTCGAAACGTGTGGTTCTGTGTGTCAAGTTTTTGAACGTACCACACGCATGCCGACCTATGAGAATCGGTAAGCCCGGTACCTAATTGAAGCAGCTAGGACCGATAGCCATCTCTCCTTGGAAACATTTTGTTTCCCTTGCCGTACACATGTGGATATATGCGTGATGCTGTGAGTGATGCGGTAAACCTTTATCCTAAGGGAATGGACCCGGCGCCGAATTGTGGATAGATGGGAAAGGTTGGGAAATGCTTGTACCTTTTATAGCAAGCATTATCCGTGTGTGTTGGGTTTTCCCTGGCCAGGTAGCAAAATTTGGTTCGAACTGTCCGCTTCTCGCGGTTAACGAGACTGCTTGACCGATGTGCTGCATTGAGTAACAAGTGGAACTATGAGGACGATGAACTTGTTGTATGTATTAAATTGTATTGCACCACTTGAATGTTTAGAGAGGTTGCTAATCTAGAATGGTTAACACTACTAGAATTTGATGCTAAAATCATGAAAATAAGGATCCACTCTTAGTTGCTTTTGGCAAAACAAACCCACTAGCCAAAGGCCTCTCGTGTCTAGAAGTCAGTGAAGTAGTTTCACCCGATGGGTAAGCCTTGCCGAGTATTAGTATACTCAGCCTTGCTTGTGGCTATTTATTTCAGGTACTGTTATGGATGTGGCAGTCGATTCCATCACTTGGCCTACCCAGGTTCCTCCTGGCTGGCATGTCGAGTGGGTTCCGTCCTCTGCCGAGGATCGGGAGGAGTAGCACCATGGCCGGCTTCATCGTGGTGTTGCTATGTATCGTCGCTAGTCTTAATATTCCGGTGCAATGAACTCTCGTACTCTGATTTGAACTACGAACTCGGTTTGTAATAACTTTATGATACTATTTATGTATGTTGAGATTGTGGAATGTTGTAATTTCTGGGACTCACCTTCGTGTGGGCGCGTGTGTTGTTTCGATCGCGAAAGTACGTGGTTAATCGGGTATAATCCGACGACAGCTTATTTCGGATTAAGTGCCTGACTGCTTGGTTAGTGGTCTATGGGTACTTAACTTGGAATAATTTCGGAGTGGTCCGCCACAGTAGCCAATGTGACTTAGCTAGAAGTGGAGAGATCCAGAAAGGTCAATTGGAGGATGAGGAAATCAAGGAATTGATTAAGAAGACTGGGACAGATAAAGCGCCAGGATTCTGATTGGATGATCAAGGAACAGTGTGGTTTGGTGACAGATTAGTGGTGCCAGATCAGCAGCATATCAAGGATGTCATGTTACGGGAGGCACACGAGTCAACGTATTCCACTCACCCAGAAAGTACCAAGATGTATATGGACCTCAAGAAAAGATTTTGGTGGTATGGTTTGAATCGAGATGTTGCAACACACGTAGCTCTTTGTGATGTATGCTAGAGAGTCAAGACTGAACATCAGAGACCGGCGGGTTTGCTTCAGCCAATGAGAATACCAGAGTGGAAATGTGAAGAAGTGGGTATGGACTTCATAACAGGTCTGCCCCGTACACAGAAAGGTTACGACTCCATATGGGTGATTGTGGACCGATTAACTAAGGTGGCTCACTTTATTCTGGTGAAGACCACATATTCCAGTGCCAAACTAGCAGAGTTGTACATGGAGCGGATTGTATGTTTGCATGGGGTACCGAAAAAGATAGTGTCAGACCGAGGCATTTAGTTCACATCACACTTTTGGCGCAAATTACATGAGTCCATGGATACGAAGCTTCATTTTAGTTCAGCTTATCATCTGCAGACAGACGATCAGACCGAGAGGACAAATCAGATACTGGAGGACATGTTGAGGGCATGTGCATTACAGTATGGGAACAGTTGAGAGAAGAGTCTGTGCTATGCAGAGTTCACGTACAACAACACCTAGCAACAGAGTCTCAAGATGTCACCATTCGAGGCCTTGTATGGGAGAAGGTGCAGGACACCGTTGTTCTGGAATTAGACTGGTGAAGGAAACGTATTCGTACCTGAGGTCTTGAAGCGGGCAGAAGAGCAAGTGCGGGTAATCAGGCAGAATTTGAGGGCAGACACGGTAGAAAAGTTATGCAGAAGTGAGACGTCGAGATCTCAGCTTTGAAATCGGTTACTTCGTTTACCTCAAGGTGTCACCAATGAGGGGTGTGAAGAGATTCAATGTTAAAGGCAAGTTAGCACCTCGATACATTGGACCTTTCAAGATTTTGGAACGAAGATGTGAAGTGGCGTATCAGTTAGAGTTACCGGAGAGATTGGCAGGAGTACATGATGTGTTCCATGTGTCACAGCTGAAGAAGTGTTTACGGGTGCCAAAGGAACAGATTCCGTTAGAGGAGTTGAACGTGCAGGAGGACCTTACTTACGAAGAGTATCCATACGTATGTGTAAGGTTTAGTGGAATCGTCACTCAGAGGATGAAGCAACTTGGGAAAGGGAGGATGATCTCAAGGCAGAATATCCACATCTCTTCCAATCCACGTCTGAATCTCGAGGACAAGATTCATCTGAAGGGGGTAGATTTGTAACACCCTAAAAATGCCTCTTTTGAAAATAGGAAGAAAATTGCTTCTTAAGATAAAGTGCTCATAATTAATATAGGGAAAATAAAATTTTGAGGGAAATAAATGAAAATATAAGGAATAGAAACAGTGTTGTGCATTGCATGCTGGTGCATTTCTTTTTGGTTGTTGAATTCAAATTTGAATTTGAATTCAAATGAGTGCTTAAGTTTGAAAAAGGAAGAAAAGAATAAAAATAAAAACAAAAACCTTTTCCTTTCTCCCCCTCTCCCTCAGCCCGGCCCAACTCGCTCTCCCTTCCCTTCTCCTCTTTGCGCCGTCGGCCCAGCTCCTTTTTCGCGCGGCCCAGTTCGGCCTGCCAGCCCATCCGCCCAGCCGCGCCCCCTCCCACTCTCTCCTCTCGCTGACAGCCTGGCCCCGCTCGTCATCCCCTAGCTCCGGCTGCCGTCTGCGCCGCGACGAAGCCGAGCGAGAGCCCGACCCCATGCCGCCTCCTCCTTTGCTTGGCGCGCACGCCGAGGCCTCCTTCCCCGTCCTATATAAGCACCGCTAACTGCCCCGCAACCCCCTTGGAAGCCCCTTCGCAAAACCCTAGCCGCCCTGAGTTCGTGTCGCCACCATTAACCCTAGCTCCGAGTCGCCGCCGTCGCCCCACTGCCTCGCCGTCCCATTGCTGCCAAGCTCTCGCCTTGGAGCTTCTCCAAGAGGTGAGGAAGCTCCCCAGTCCAACTTCGTTCGCTCTCTTTCTCGTTTTGTGCACGCGCGACCTCGCTGGAGTGGCCGAGCCGTCGCTCGCCGTCGCACGTCGCCACCGTCGCCCTATCCCCATCCATAACCCCCAAAACGAGATCCTCGTTGTCCCCTCTTCCTCCAGAGCCAAGCGCGGCAAGATTTGGTGCCCTATAGCGCCGGTTTAGCTCAACGCCGGCGAACTCCCGGCCGCGCGCCGCCGTCCCCCGCGTCTCCGGCGACCCCCTGAGGCCTTTTGACCAGCGCCGTCCGATCAGGATCTAACGGCCCAAGATAGATCCAACCTACGTCAACCGAAGCTTACCGGTCAGCCATGGCCATTTTGCAAAATAGCCCCTGCCTTTTATGAAAATCAACACGCGGTCCACCTGTATTCAAAAATATTTGCAAAATAGTTCTTTTTGTTTTGGTTTAGCCCCTGTGCTTTTAAAAAATAGGAGCCGCCATCCTAGATGGCTGTTTTACTCTTTGACCCTCGTGTTTTTATATAAAACTATGTTTTAGGTCCCTGGTTTCTTTCAAAAACACCCCTGGAAGCTAAAACTCTCACCAGCAAGCCCCTAGAGCCCGTTTTAAGCGTAGTTTCTCCGTTTTAACTCCGATTTGAGTGATTTTTGCGCTCATGTGTTCGTAGAGAAGCATACAGTAACTCTAAATCCTTCTTTTCATTATTTGTTTATGTTTGGTGTACTGTTCTAATTAAATACCATGTTTGCATGTATGTGTGGAAGCTTGTGTGGTGACCAATGTGAGTAGTTGACGAGCCGTTTGAGTTCGCCGACGATCCCGTTCCCGAGGAGTAGGTGCAGCAGCAGTTAGCTGAGGAAGGCAAGTATAACAAGGACAATCCTTGATTACCTATACACCATCTAATCATATGTTCATATGCATGTGTCTAATTTTGTTATACACTAAGAATGTTCCTTGTCTTTACCTTACTCCTTGTTTACCCGAGTTATATGCATTATGGTTAGTTTTTGCTATGCGCTGCGAACAACATTTACTTAATTGTTAATACTGAATTAATGGTTCACTTCAATGATGACTAAAAGATGCTTTTTAGCAACATGGTTTGGGGAACTAGAGCATGTGCGTCGTGCTTTGTTCTAGTGTCTCCATAAGGTTTGGTCTATGGAATTAGGGCATGTGCTTCGTGCTTTGTTCGAATGTATCTCCGTAAGGTCCGGTGCTTAAAGCAGCAACCCAGGAACTTGTTCACCGCCATTGGAACTATAATGGCTCTGTTCTTGGATAATTAGCTTGTACGTCTCTAGCTTGCCAGTGGTTACCGAAAGACGTATGTGGGGAATATTCGTGAGAGTATAGTTTGATCCATCAAGGACGGATTTATCCATTGGCTATGTCTCGTTAGGCAAAGTCTCGTGATCTAAGCGCCCGATGTACGGCAGCTTTACACGTTGCGATGAATGCGCCCTCGCTCTGGACGCCATTGACACCCTCATGTTGCGCCATGAGCGTACATCAATCTCGATGCCTTGGGTTATGCTGCCTATGTTGAACCAAAACGGCTACTGTGCTTGTTAGGGTGTTTTGTGAAAGTCCTCGTAGCATAAGTTCTTTTGGATTTATGTGACCAGCGGGTAAAGGGTGAAACCTCTGCAGAGTGTTGATCTATCATGGTAGCCGTGCTCACGGTTACGAGCGGCCTGGATCTTTTTTTATTAGAAGATGATGTTGAGGTTGATGTTGGAATATTCTATAATTATTTATACATTTTATTAATGGGTTTATACTTGGGTTTCTACTCACTTGTAGTATTAAGGGGTTTATATTTGGGTTACTTATGCATTATTAATGGGTTTATATTTGGGTTCTACTCATTTGTAGCAACTTGGATAATAATAAAATGAAACAACTAAAAGTGCTAATGCAGTTTAACCGTGTCAAGCCTTTTGTTCTTGCATAACCCGTGTTATACTTGTTAAGTACGATGGTTTATTTACACTTGCAACTATTCAACAAAATCCCGGATGGGTAACAGATGGAGCATTGAATGATCAGTCGCTTGCTGAGTTTCCGGAGGATCTGCCGTACTTCTAGCTGTGTTCAACCAGTCGGTGTCCCTGTGGACTTGAGGCTCTACTAGTTGTGAAACGTTTGCTATTATTAAGACTTCCGCTGTGTTATTTGTTTAAGACTATGTCTTGTGTTAAACTCTGATGTAAACTATTTTATTCGAGCATTGTGTTCTCTGTGATCCATATTTGTAATCTATATGTGTTCTGTGGACATCCTGGGCACACATATAGGAGCATTCATGTTTCTTGGAAATCTGGGTGTTACAAGGGTCTTCGCGGTAGTCGCAGACATTGTGGCGGTTCCACTCCGAAATTATTCCAAGTTAAGTACCCTCAGACCACTAATCACGTAGTCAGGCACTTAATCCGGAATAAGCTGGAGCGCCGTCGGATTAAACCCGATTAAACCACGTACTTAACTAGATCGTAACAGCAGCAGGCCCACACGAAGGTGAGTTCCAGAGATTACAACATTCCACAAATTAACTTACACACATAGAGAAGTAGTTATTACAAACCGAGTGCAAATTTTAAAATCAGAGTACACAAGTCTTGCAGCGGAATCTAAAGTTCAACATAACTGAAATTAGAGTTCATTGCAGCGGAAGTAAATAATCTAACGACGAAACAGGTAACTCCGTGATGAAGCCTGCCACGAAGCTACTCCTCCCGATCCTCGCCGGAGGACGGGACCCATTCGATGTGCCAGCCAGGTGGAACCTGGGTAGGCCAAGTCATAGCATCCACATCCAGAATTATACCTGTAAAATAGTGCCACAAGCAAGGCTGAGTATACTAATACTCAGCAAGGCTTACCCGTCGGGTGAAAACTACATCACCGACATCTAGACAATGAAAGGCTTTTGGCTGGTGGGTTTGTTTGCCAAAAAGCAACTAAAAGTAGATCCTTGCTTTCAAGTTTTAGCACCATATTCTAATAAATTTAACCATTCTAGATTAGCATCCTCTCTAAGCATACAAGTGTAGCAATACAATTTAATTCATAGAACAATTTCATAATCTCAAATTCCACTTATTACTCGATGTGGCCTGACGGTCAAGCAGTCTCATTAACCGCGAGAAGCGGACAGTTCGAACCGAATTTGTGCTACCTGGCCAGGGGAAACCCAACACACACGGATACTCTGCTTGCGATAAAAGGTACAAGCATTTCCCAACCTTTCCCATCGATCCACAATTCGGAACCGGGTCCACTTCCTTAGGATGAAGGTTTACTGCTTCACTCACAGCATCACGCATACATCCACGAGTGTACGGCAAGGGAAAACAAAGTTTCCAAGGAGAGATGGCTATCGGCCCTAGCTGCTTCAATCTGGTACCGGGCTTACCGGCTCCCATATACCGGCATGCATGTGGTACGTTCAAAAACTTGACTTAGTATCCACACCTTCCGACCTTAACCAATTATCAAACACGGACGGGAGATCTACATCTATCATCCCGCCCGTCAATCCTTATGATTCCAACATAAGTAAAGACAAGCAATTCCTATATCTCGCGAGTGACAGGAAATCACTCGACTTGTAACGAACCTATAGCAATGCTCTACCGATCCTTTCATACTAGTATTGCAAGTCATAGGCACTAGGAAAATATTGCAGCTATGGTATTCAATCAACTCCTAGAAACGTAATGCACAAACATAGAGAATTCAAGTGCATAATTTAGTGAGAGTTAGGTCATGCTCCGGGGCTTGCCTTTTTGCTCAACTCAAAGCCTGGGCTAAGGTAGGGTTAGTTGACTTGCTTCAGCGGCATTCTCCCATCCTTCTTGTGGTCCTTCTTCGAAATCCGCGACGGTACGCATGCTCCGGGATCTATACGAGATGCATATGCATAAGATTTACAGCGATTTCAATGCTCCAATTAAAGCACGGGCATTTGAGGCCATAACCCTCTAGACAAAAATGAATTCTCTACTTTCACCTTACAACACACTTGGAAGGGTGCCGTATAGGTTTTTTTTTTTTTTTTTACTTTCGATGGTGATTGCGTACATATATAAAATTATACTTTTTATTTCTTCATTTAGCAACGCAGTTTGTGTTTTTGGGATAATTTCAGTTCTTCCCCTAAATTTTACTTTCACGCACGCGGGGTAAAGAATTGTTCTTCTATTAAACAAGATTCGAACTCCAATTTGTTGTCCTATTTCTATAATTTAAATTCTAGTGAAACTTCATAAATACACTTAGGTCATTATGCTTATGTTTGCTGCAGCAAGGTTGGGCACAATTTATTAAGTAATATAAATTTTTGGATTTCCCTACAATTTCAACCATTTCAGCCGCTAGGAGATGAAATTAAATCTTATAAAAATAAATACACAGGAAAATAGGGTGAACTATTTATAGGAGCAAAATAAAGTCATGTGTGGCTCATCTAGCAAGTGGGTACTCAGTTTTAATGGCAAACATGGGCCAAACAATTGCTACTTCTTTTTCTCACCCTAATTTATTTAAGCATGTTAACCGAGTTAAAAATGGGGTTTAGCATTTTTCTAAGATAGCTACTAATATGGATACAGTACTGTACCAAGTTGGCTAATTTTTGTTTAAGGGAATAATTTCTAAAATTCAAACAATGTTTCAGCTGAGAATAACCTAAACAATTTATATCCGGAGCTAGAAAATATATCTCAGTGCAAGATTGATACTGCAAAGCCTTTGTAACTAGAGTAACAACATATCCAAAGATCACTTCCATAGCTGCTGTAGTTTAGGAATTATGCACAAAAGTTCATTTTCAAAGTTTGATTTTTAGAGCCTGAACCAAGCAATAAAAGCACATACATGCTGTGTAGGGAATGAAATATACATCACCAGGAGTACAAATAATTTTAGTTTGCATTTTTACGATTTTTCTACGATTTTATATCAAATTTACAAATTCACTGCAGGAATCCTAGATCTACAATTTCGGCTGTTACAAACAGGTCCTCGGTTTTTGCATTGGGAACCCTAGAAAGATTTCGCGAATTGCAATCGGGTCCTTGGGCGGAGCAGTGAACTCGGCGGCCCAAATTCCGGCGAGGGGAGGCCGGGGATGGCCGGACTGAGGGCACTGGAGGGATTAGGGGCTCACCACGAGAAGGTTTTGTGCAGCGGTCGAGGTCGGAGGTGGACCGTGGAGGGCCGGCCATGGGAGCAGCGATGGAGCAGCCGCCGGAGCTCCGATTCCGGCGAGGACGGTGGCCGGAGTGGTGGGGATGCGGCTGGGGAAGGTAGAGTGGAGGTAGGGGAACCCGTTTTGGCCGTTACTTCGAGCGGGGGATGACTGCAGGGGGGATCTCGACGGTGAGCTTGAGCTCTGCTCGTCCATGGCGGCTAGCGGCGGCGCTGCAGGCCGATGGAGGGGCTGCTGGGTGGCTGGGGGCGTTGGAGAGGAGGAGGAGAAGGTTTGGGGCGGCGCGGAGGAGGCCGTGGGGCAGCAGGACAATGGGGGCGAGCTCGAGCAGAGCTCCCATGGCAGCAATGGGGGCTGCTGCGCAGGAGGTGGAAGAGGCTAGGGTTTGGGCGTCGGGGAGTTTAATAGGCGACGACCGGAAGGGGTAGAGAGGGGATTTCGCGTGGGGAAGGGAGGAGAGGGCGCCAGGGACTCGTGGCGCCACCACCGGCGTTGCCCACTGCATGCTGGAGACGTGCAGGAGAGAGGTGGCGTGAGGAGGAAGAAGGGGCTGACAGGTGGGGCCGGGTTGTAAGAGAGAGGAAATAAATTTTTCAATTTAAAAGTTTTGCCCTAAAAGAAATAGCTCCCGAAGTCCAAAAATTATGAATAAATACATTTTAGAAACCTTAGAACATTTGTGTTATAATGGAGGTTTGAAAAGTTGCAAAACATTCTTGGTTTAGGTGCAGTTTTAAATTCAAAAAGACTTGAATTTGAATTTGGTATGAATTTTTGGCCTTATCAATTCAACTCCAAAAATATGGGGAAAAAGATGTAAATTCCACATTTGAGACCTAGTCTTTTATAAGCTTTTTACCCATCATAGTTATATTAGAGAATTTGGGCTTTCCTTATAAGTCATAATTTTAATCCAAATTAAATTTCCATAATTCGAATTGCTTCCAAAGATATTCTAACAAGGTAGAAAAGAGGAGGTGTTTTATTTGCATACTAATCCACCTTTGTAAGACCAAAACTCAAGTCTCAATTAACTTCCTCATTTGGTAGTGTTAGTCCAAGTTTTCTCCCTTTTTCAATAGGTTGGTAAATTCATAACTTTCTTTCCATTGCATTGCCTGATCTTCCCAAATCCTTTTATTAATTATTTTATTAACCTCTCCCTCCTTTCTTAAACCCTTCATTATTGTCACTTGAACATCAGAGGTAGGATACTCGAGAGAGTTTTCAATTTATAGACCTACCCCTTTTATTTTGGGAGTAAAATCTTATTTTAACTTAAAGTTAAAACATGGACACATACATGAAGGTTAGATGCTTATTTATTTCATATGCTCAACTTTAATTATGTCACTAACAACATAACTTATATTAAATTATTAATTAATTTACATCCTTTGTATTTTATGAAAGCTCATGTTGTGAACAAAATCTTATTTTATTACTAAAACCAAAAGGTTGCCACATGTAGGCCATGATTAGAACTGCAAGCTTACTAATCCAATCATTTAAGCCTAACATTAAATCATTGACAATTAATTTACTAAAGAACATTAGGAGCACTCTAAATATTATTTTATTTATAGCCCAAAGTGCTCCCTTAAAAAGTGTGTGTGTGCTCGTATGCTTTTCATCTCATGGTTAAGTTGGTCTTTCAACTTGATTTCCTATGTTTGGTGGATAAAGCCTCTGAGTTATACATAACTCACCAAGGTTGCAATGTCATATTTTTATATATACCCAACTTCCATTTGAGAAGGTGGTTTGGTTTTATAAATTAGAAAGTACCTTCCTAAAGAAAGGTGTTTTGTAACAAGAAAAGATCTACAACCTTTCATAGACGTTTGTGATGTGCACAATTCTTATTTAAAATTTTAAATTAGAACCTTGCCTTCAGAAGGTCATTAATATCCTTAATTGGAATTATTTCATGTGTTGTCTTCATGTGAGCCATTAGTCCTTTAAGGCCTTTAGGGGCATAGAAGCATTACTTAACTTTGCCGTTCAACTTGTAAGAGAAGATGTTTAGATTTGTACTAGAAAAGTTTTTGTAGGGTCCAATTTCAAGAACCAAGGCTCGAGTACAAACTTAACAATCCTCATGTGTAATCCTCATTCCAACTAGTGATTTAGTTTCAGGGTTTACAGTGCCTTAGTTTGTTTGATCACTCCTATTATACGCTTTAAACACCAGGGGTGTTACAGCCTACCCCCCTTAAAAAGAATCTCGTCCCGAGATTCGCACAGGGAGGAAAGGTGGACATTTCATTAGAAGAAAGAGGTGTTAGTCAAAGAAACACAGATACAACGTACCCAAGTTCTTACAGATTTACTGCTCGGAGATGATACTGATTCCAAATCTCCGATACAACCTCAACGTCGTTCGTGTGGGAGCGGGCGATGAATGTAGATATGGAAAGCTAAGAGCATCAAGATCTGGCACACAAGACAAAAATAATACACCACTATTGTCCAGTGAACTCCAGGGCCAATCGGGGGAAAGAAGGGGCAAGCCATGGATGGTGTCAAAAGTCGAATCCTTCCTTGTTCGTCGACTTAATTCTTGCGGAATCCTCAGGTGACTTCTGCGCGAACTCCTCCTTCGATGAAGTTGGTGCTGTGGATCTTGGTTAAACGTCAAGGTAGGTTGCCGAGAGGGGAACTTCCTCGTGGCTTTACGAAGGGGTGGAGGCAGGGTTTGCTTGTCACAGAATGGAGGACATGGTGGGGAAATGGCAGCTTGGTTACCGTGGAGGTCGCCGAAGAGAGACGAGAGCGGTGGAGTACTGACTCAAGTGGAGCACCATGGAGTGATGGCAGCCATAGGAGAGGCTGCATTTATCGACAGCCGGGGCGGAACAGCGATAGTGGTGTGTCGAGAGCAGGAGGTAGGGCCGGCAATGAGATTCCCTGGGTGACGGGACGATGGTACGACGGCAACTGGGGTAGTGTTGACCAGCCGCGGTAGGGAAAAACGACGAAGGGGATAGTGGGCTGGTGAACGGGGCAGAGCACACGACGCACGGATACAGAGGAGGTCAAACTGGCCCTTGAGACCCTGACGTGATGGTGGGAGGAATAGATGGCAAAGGTGATCTTTGAGACTGTAGATAGTCACGGGCAAGATGCTTAACCAATCGTAGGTCCTAAGTAACAACGATTTACCTACTTTTATATCAACAGGAACAAGGAATGAACTCTTTAGCATTCTCCTAAGAGAAAAGGGATGGTTACTGATCAACGAGGTTATGAGATGACAAGAGTGCCCAATAAATTTAAAGCTAGCCCACATCATACTAAACGACCATGGCATGACATTACACGGGGTTGCCGCCCAATTTCTAAGATGAGCTAAAAGGAAGAGTGGGGCAATAAAATATTTGCCTATGGCAATGAGAAAATACACCTAGAAAAGGTGGTATGGTATGGAAATTTTGGAAAAATTTTTGCTCAAATTTTTATCTTAATTGCTAAATTGCCAAACTTAAGCACTTTACCATGGTATACATGGCATGTTCATGATGGGGTGCACATGATATGATACACATGCACATGAGCGTATGGTGCACATGCTTATGCGAGTATGACGTACATGCCGTGATGCAAGTTAGTAGACCTCACACCACATAATTAAAATCATCATTGCGGGACAATTTGGGAGAGTAAGGAAGTATCGAATTGGGTTGTCAATAAAGGGCTTTGTGGGTCATTTTTCCCACATACCAAGATACCAGTGTGCTCCAAGCGACTCAAGCGTGCGGCTGCAGCGCACACACGAGGTCCTAGGTTCCATCACGGCACCACAGGTTAGGGAATACAATACCACAATAAATTCAGAGGGGACAACCCAATTGACACCAGGAGGGAGAAGCATTCATGGGTTAGATGCACATGTGGTTAGGTACCAAAAGATTTTCATGGTGCAAATGACATGTTAATGGTATGCAATGCCCATGCACATGAATTACTCGGAATGATTCAATTGCATGAGGAAGGTACGGATAACCTTTATACATACAAATGTGACTTGACCCAATTTACGTCTTGTTCTCATTTATATTTATTTTCTTGAGCAAGAATAAGACAAAGATTCACGGATCAAGAAATCAAGGTAGTTGAGTATGGGGAACCAAAAGTCGAGAGTGGCGGGTGATCAAAATCACGCGGCATGTGAGGGTTAGTGATAATAATTTGATCAAGATGTGAGAGTTGAGATGTATTCAAACGAGCAATAAGGGAGGGCGAGGGTTCGGATCCTAACACCTCATGTAATAGGACATTGTTATACTTGACACCCCTACATTTACATTGTTGGTTCAAGTCATTGCATATCCATATACTCCTCCTAAGTTCAAGGTTCTTGATCCACCCTTAACTAACGTATTAATTTAATGATTACGCCCAAGGAAGAAGCACGTGCTGATCCAAAGTCATTACATTCTCCTATTTCATACGTGGATCAAGTGTCTAGAAGGGTTAGGACAAAGAGAATGGATTGAAGTAGTCCATATTGCCTTGCTTTGGGACAGGTGTCTTATGGTAGCGTAGATGTGGAGGATATTAGAGATTAACATTAAAGAAGAATTACTCTGGACAGATTGTGTTTCCGTAGAAGAGAATTCATAGCTCCTAGCTCCAACATCCAAAATTTCCCATCCTTGGCCAGGTAGTAGGAACTTGGTAACCTACGCATTGGTTTGCCTTTCAGACGCTGATCTAGTGGTTAAGTTTGGTCAAGACTTTCAATCTAGGCTTCTCGGTTTAGATGGATTTTCAGCACACCGAACTTTATAATTCTGCCTATAACTCTAGTTTCCTTATTCCCTTGGGGCTGAACTTTTGTGGGTGTCTCCATTATAAATTTCAAATCAACTTTGGCAACCAGCTTACATCCTAGAAGACCATCTTCAGGTGGTAAAAATTTTGACAAAATCATGTTGAAGGATATGCATTAGATATTAGGAATCCAATATTTCCGGCCGCAACCTTAAGGCTTCATAACTCCATCTTGAGTAAACCAAAAATTCTCAAAATTCACCAGAGCGTTTTTGACATGTTTGTGTATAAGGTTACTGTTCATCATTTCGTCAAATTTGAGGTTCATGGTGCAAAAATACATTTTTGCACTGGCTGCCCCCAGAATTTTCAGCAAGACAGGAAGTCGGTATTAGGTTCATATATCGAGTTCTACTTGTCCAAAAGTCTTGTCTTTCTTAACTTAATTGCAGCTTACTTAAGTGTTGAAAATTAGACATGCCACAACAGAGCTAGCTACAAGTGAGGCGGCAGCAATATAGACATCAAAATTAAAGGGAGAACCGACATATATTTATAGAAAGTAGTCAGATTATGGCAGAGTAGGAAAAAAAATTCCATATCTCAAAATCTATAAACCCAACCATTACCCAACTTGATCATAATACAGTTCAGATAACTTCCAATAAGTTTTTAGTTCAACACAAAAACAGAACGAGTGACCTAGGTGGCGCAAAACCCCAATCTTTTAATTAACTCTCTGCTGAAATTCCAGCAGACAGGAAGTTGGTATTTTGATCATAACTTTTAATTGGCTGAACCAAATTTGTGGACATTTTGCCAGCATAAACTAGACAAAATTTGTGACAACTTTCGTTTTTAAGCCTCTAGCAGAAACTGCTGTCAAGAGGGTGCAAAAATCCATTTTCTAACCTGTCGTTCCCAGAAATTCCAGCAGACAGGGGGTTACCATTTCAAGCATAACTCTTAATCTACTGAACCAAATTGGTTGAAATTTCTACAGCATAAACTTCATGATATTTATGACAACTCTCATGTTGAACACTTTTTCATTTGACAACGTTTTCAGTTTCGAATTAAGGGTGCAACAGATTGTTCCCAGCAGGAGTTTGTGTTTTGATTTCAATTTCTTTCATGGCGGTTCAATTTGGTCAAGTGTTAAAATTTTGATATTAATTCAGCGAGATGCAATGCATGAGCGTCCTATTCGTTCTCTCCACACACATGCCAATAACTTTTGGCATACGAAGTTAGTGCCGGTGGCTAGGCAATATCCGTCTCTCCCTATATTAACTAGTCGGAATTCTCTAACCGTTCAACATACGGAATCGCGGTTAGTGTACCTGCAGAAAATTCCATTCCAGAGCATATATAATCAACCTTTCGTGCCAGCACTCACGAAAGCGTCTCCATTCATTACCACCCACTATAGAGGTGGCACCCGAACGTTTAACATTGATCGGGCAATGCTCATATGTCACCAAAGCAACATATTGACGGTTTCATACGCTATTGAAATAACGTATTAACTTTGTGCCGCCATCATATTTGCATATGATGCCGTGGTACGCTACAGCAATCGCCGTACCTTGCGCCCACCATCCTATTCTATTTTCATACGCCATCACAGCGTATTGACTATGTGCCGCCACTATATTTTCATATAGTGCCGTGGTACGTTACAGCAATCGCCGTACCTTGCGCCCACCATTGCGGAAAGTAAATGACAGAATGAAATGTGCTGGAAGTCAGTATAATATACTATTTGCCACCTATCATATCGTGGTCTCTTAACCCACATAGGCTTCACGCTCTAGGTAACATCCTTAGCGGTCCTAATAATACCTTCCTTCGCAAAACGCGTCGGAAGCACGAGTTGGCAATTTTATTCAAAAATTGTTTATTAAAGGTCTGTTGCTCTCTCCGGGCTGCTGCTTCGGCTCTGATGCCAGCTGTGGCGGTTCCACTCCGAAATTATTCCAAGTTAAGTACCCTCAGACCACTAATCACGTAGTCAGGCACTTAATCCGGAATAAGCTGGAGCGCCGTCGGATTAAACCCGATTAAACCACGTACTTAACTAGATCGTAACAGCAGCAGGCCCACACGAAGGTGAGTTCCAGAGGTTACAACATTCCACAAATTAACTTACACACATAGAGAAGTAGTTATTACAAACCGAGTGCAAATTTTAAAATCAGAGTACACAAGTCTTGCAGCGGAATCTAAAGTTCAACATAACTGAAATTAGAGTTCATTGCAGCGGAAGTAAATAATCTAACGACGAAACAGGTAACTCCGTGATGAAGCCTGCCACGAAGCTACTCCTCCCGATCCTCGCCGGAGGACGGGACCCATTCGATGTGCCAGCCAGGTGGAACCTGGGTAGGCCAAGTCATAGCATCCACATCCAGAATTATACCTGTAAAATAGTGCCACAAGCAAGGCTGAGTATACTAATACTCAGCAAGGCTTACCCGTCGGGTGAAAACTACATCACCGACATCTAGACAATGAAAGGCTTTTGGCTGGTGGGTTTGTTTGCCAAAAAGCAACTAAAAGTAGATCCTTGCTTTCAAGTTTTAGCACCATATTCTAATAAATTTAACCATTCTAGATTAGCATCCTCTCTAAGCATACAAGTGTAGCAATACAATTTAATTCATAGAACAATTTCATAATCTCAAATTCCACTTATTACTCGATGTGGCCTGACGGTCAAGCAGTCTCATTAACCGCGAGAAGCGGACAGTTCGAACCGAATTTGTGCTACCTGGCCAGGGGAAACCCAACACACACGGATACTCTGCTTGCGATAAAAGGTACAAGCATTTCCCAACCTTTCCCATCGATCCACAATTCGGAACCGGGTCCACTTCCTTAGGATGAAGGTTTACTGCTTCACTCACAGCATCACGCATACATCCACGAGTGTACGGCAAGGGAAAACAAAGTTTCCAAGGAGAGATGGCTATCGGCCCTAGCTGCTTCAATCTGGTACCGGGCTTACCGGCTCCCATATACCGGCATGCATGTGGTACGTTCAAAAACTTGACTTAGTATCCACACCTTCCGACCTTAACCAATTATCAAACACGGACGGGAGATCTACATCTATCATCCCGCCCGTCAATCCTTATGATTCCAACATAAGTAAAGACAAGCAATTCCTATATCTCGCGAGTGACAGGAAATCACTCGACTTGTAACGAACCTATAGCAATGCTCTACCGATCCTTTCATACTAGTATTGCAAGTCATAGGCACTAGGAAAATATTGCAGCTATGGTATTCAATCAACTCCTAGAAACGTAATGCACAAACATAGAGAATTCAAGTGCATAATTTAGTGAGAGTTAGGTCATGCTCCGGGGCTTGCCTTTTTGCTCAACTCAAAGCCTGGGCTAAGGTAGGGTTAGTTGACTTGCTTCAGCGGCATTCTCCCATCCTTCTTGTGGTCCTTCTTCGAAATCCGCGACGGTACGCATGCTCCGGGATCTATACGAGATGCATATGCATAAGATTTACAGCGATTTCAATGCTCCAATTAAAGCACGGGCATTTGAGGCCATAACCCTCTAGACAAAAATGAATTCTCTACTTTCACCTTACAACACACTTGGAAGGGTGCCGTATAGGTTTTTTTTTTTTTTTACTTTCGATGGTGATTGCGTACATATATAAAATTATACTTTTTATTTCTTCATTTAGCAACGCAGTTTGTGTTTTTGGGATAATTTCAGTTCTTCCCCTAAATTTTACTTTCACGCACGCGGGGTAAAGAATTGTTCTTCTATTAAACAAGATTCGAACTCCAATTTGTTGTCCTATTTCTATAATTTAAATTCTAGTGAAACTTCATAAATACACTTAGGTCATTATGCTTATGTTTGCTGCAGCAAGGTTGGGCACAATTTATTAAGTAATATAAATTTTTGGATTTCCCTACAATTTCAACCATTTCAGCCGCTAGGAGATGAAATTAAATCTTATAAAAATAAATACACAGGAAAATAGGGTGAACTATTTATAGGAGCAAAATAAAGTCATGTGTGGCTCATCTAGCAAGTGGGTACTCAGTTTTAATGGCAAACATGGGCCAAACAATTGCTACTTCTTTTTCTCACCCTAATTTATTTAAGCATGTTAACCGAGTTAAAAATGGGGTTTAGCATTTTTCTAAGATAGCTACTAATATGGATACAGTACTGTACCAAGTTGGCTAATTTTTGTTTAAGGGAATAATTTCTAAAATTCAAACAATGTTTCAGCTGAGAATAACCTAAACAATTTATATCCGGAGCTAGAAAATATATCTCAGTGCAAGATTGATACTGCAAAGCCTTTGTAACTAGAGTAACAACATATCCAAAGATCACTTCCATAGCTGCTGTAGTTTAGGAATTATGCACAAAAGTTCATTTTCAAAGTTTGATTTTTAGAGCCTGAACCAAGCAATAAAAGCACATACATGCTGTGTAGGGAATGAAATATACATCACCAGGAGTACAAATAATTTTAGTTTGCATTTTTACGATTTTTCTACGATTTTATATCAAATTTACAAATTCACTGCAGGAATCCTAGATCTACAATTTCGGCTGTTACAAACAGGTCCTCGGTTTTTGCATTGGGAACCCTAGAAAGATTTCGCGAATTGCAATCGGGTCCTTGGGCGGAGCAGTGAACTCGGCGGCCCAAATTCCGGCGAGGGGAGGCCGGGGATGGCCGGACTGAGGGCACTGGAGGGATTAGGGGCTCACCACGAGAAGGTTTTGTGCAGCGGTCGAGGTCGGAGGTGGACCGTGGAGGGCCGGCCATGGGAGCAGCGATGGAGCAGCCGCCGGAGCTCCGATTCCGGCGAGGACGGTGGCCGGAGTGGTGGGGATGCGGCTGGGGAAGGTAGAGTGGAGGTAGGGGAACCCGTTTTGGCCGTTACTTCGAGCGGGGGATGACTGCAGGGGGGATCTCGACGGTGAGCTCGAGCTCTGCTCGTCCATGGCGGCTAGCGGCGGCGCTGCAGGCCGATGGAGGGGCTGCTGGGTGGCTGGGGGCGTTGGAGAGGAGGAGGAGAAGGTTTGGGGCGGCGCGGAGGAGGCCGTGGGGCAGCAGGACAATGGGGGCGAGCTCGAGCAGAGCTCCCATGGCAGCAATGGGGGCTGCTGCGCAGGAGGTGGAAGAGGCTAGGGTTTGGGCGTCGGGGAGTTTAATAGGCGACGACCGGAAGGGGTAGAGAGGGGATTTCGCGTGGGGAAGGGAGGAGAGGGCGCCAGGGACTCGTGGCGCCACCACCGGCGTTGCCCACTGCATGCTGGAGACGTGCAGGAGAGAGGTGGCGTGAGGAGGAAGAAGGGGCTGACAGGTGGGGCCGGGTTGTAAGAGAGAGGAAATAAATTTTTCAATTTAAAAGTTTTGCCCTAAAAGAAATAGCTCCCGAAGTCCAAAAATTATGAATAAATACATTTTAGAAACCTTAGAACATTTGTGTTATAATGGAGGTTTGAAAAGTTGCAAAACATTCTTGGTTTAGGTGCAGTTTTAAATTCAAAAAGACTTGAATTTGAATTTGGTATGAATTTTTGGCCTTATCAATTCAACTCCAAAAATATGGGGAAAAAGATGTAAATTCCACATTTGAGACCTAGTCTTTTATAAGCTTTTTACCCATCATAGTTATATTAGAGAATTTGGGCTTTCCTTATAAGTCATAATTTTAATCCAAATTAAATTTCCATAATTCGAATTGCTTCCAAAGATATTCTAACAAGGTAGAAAAGAGGAGGTGTTTTATTTGCATACTAATCCACCTTTGTAAGACCAAAACTCAAGTCTCAATTAACTTCCTCATTTGGTAGTGTTAGTCCAAGTTTTCTCCCTTTTTCAATAGGTTGGTAAATTCATAACTTTCTTTCCATTGCATTGCCTGATCTTCCCAAATCCTTTTATTAATTATTTTATTAACCTCTCCCTCCTTTCTTAAACCCTTCATTATTGTCACTTGAACATCAGAGGTAGGATACTCGAGAGAGTTTTCAATTTATAGACCTACCCCTTTTATTTTGGGAGTAAAATCTTATTTTAACTTAAAGTTAAAACATGGACACATACATGAAGGTTAGATGCTTATTTATTTCATATGCTCAACTTTAATTATGTCACTAACAACATAACTTATATTAAATTATTAATTAATTTACATCCTTTGTATTTTATGAAAGCTCATGTTGTGAACAAAATCTTATTTTATTACTAAAACCAAAAGGTTGCCACATGTAGGCCATGATTAGAACTGCAAGCTTACTAATCCAATCATTTAAGCCTAACATTAAATCATTGACAATTAATTTACTAAAGAACATTAGGAGCACTCTAAATATTATTTTATTTATAGCCCAAAGTGCTCCCTTAAAAAGTGTGTGTGTGCTCGTATGCTTTTCATCTCATGGTTAAGTTGGTCTTTCAACTTGATTTCCTATGTTTGGTGGATAAAGCCTCTGAGTTATACATAACTCACCAAGGTTGCAATGTCATATTTTTATATATACCCAACTTCCATTTGAGAAGGTGGTTTGGTTTTATAAATTAGAAAGTACCTTCCTAAAGAAAGGTGTTTTGTAACAAGAAAAGATCTACAACCTTTCATAGACGTTTGTGATGTGCACAATTCTTATTTAAAATTTTAAATTAGAACCTTGCCTTCAGAAGGTCATTAATATCCTTAATTGGAATTATTTCATGTGTTGTCTTCATGTGAGCCATTAGTCCTTTAAGGCCTTTAGGGGCATAGAAGCATTACTTAACTTTGCCGTTCAACTTGTAAGAGAAGATGTTTAGATTTGTACTAGAAAAGTTTTTGTAGGGTCCAATTTCAAGAACCAAGGCTCGAGTACAAACTTAACAATCCTCATGTGTAATCCTCATTCCAACTAGTGATTTAGTTTCAGGGTTTACAGTGCCTTAGTTTGTTTGATCACTCCTATTATACGCTTTAAACACCAGGGGTGTTACAGACATGATTGGTGAAGGTGGTGCTTATGAATATAATGACTCTGAAGATTCCGACGAAGAGTCAGACTCCACGCTCAGAGAAATATGCGGTGGGACGATGCGTCATCTCACAATTCTCCCAATGCTTTCCAGAATATTATCGAAGTTTGAAGGAAGGTTGAAATCGGTCAATGACTGCCCTGTGTTCATCATATAGACAAAGACAACAGTGATAAACCCGCTAAGACTAGCGATGATAAAAACTTTGAAAATTTATCAAACAATTCAACAATATCTTTAGCCAATTGCTTCCCCGACAATGGCGCCAGAAATGATTGTTGGCATTCCTTAACGCAAAGTCAGGAATGCCTAGTAGGTATATTATATGCTCATTATATTCCGCAAGCGCACAGAATAACCTGTTGTAGCACTTCACCTTGGAGTAAACAAGGGTATCGTATTTATATCCTCAGGGAAGCACTATGGTCAAAGAATATTGAAGAATGGAATGAAAGCTTTTCCCAGCATTATCAACTCACTAGCTTAGGGGAGGTAACATATAGCTTGGATAATGGCCAATGTATGACCGGATAGAAGGCTTGGTAAAGCCAACGCGACACCAGAGACTCTTAGATGAAAGAGGAAAGGGAAGAGCTGGGAGAACAATGAGAGAAAGGATCCTATGACTCTTCTATACTTAGAGAAATGACACACTATATCCTTAGCTTAGACTTAAACCTAGATGTCTGTAACACCCAGATTTCTAAGAAATCCGAATGCTTCCATTTGTGTGCCCAGGATGTCCACAGAACACATATAGATTACAAATATTGAATCAAAGAGAACACAATGCTCGAATAAAATAGTTTATATCAGAGTTTAACACAAGACATAGTCTTAAATATATAACACAGCGGAAGTCTTAATATTGTTAAACGTCTTAACTAGGCAGAGCCTCAAGTCCACAGGGACACCGACTTGTTGAACACAGCTAGAAGTACGGCAGATCCTCCGGAAACTCAGCAAGCGACTGATCATTTAATGCTCCATCTGTTACCCATCCGGGATTTTGTTGAATAGTTGCAAGTGTAAGTAAACCATCTTACTTAACAAGTATAACACGGGTTATGCAAGAACAAAAGGCTGGGCACGGTTGAACTACAATAGCACTTTTAGTTGTTTCATTTTATTATTATCCAATTTACTACAAATGAGTAAGACCCATGTATAATCCCATTAATAAGGTATAAGTGATTATAGAACAAACCAATATCAACCGCTAATATCATCTTCTAATCAAAAAGGATCCAGGTCGCTCGTGTCCGTGAGCACGGCAATCATGATAGATCAACACTCTGCAGAAGTTTCGCCCTTTACCCGCCGGTCACATAAATCCAAAAGAACTTATGTTACGAGGACTTCCACAAAACACCCTAACAAGCACAGAAGCCGTTTTGGTTTAACATAGGCAGCATAACCCGAGGCATCGAGATTGACGTACGCTCAGGGCGCAACGTGAGGGGGTCAATGGCGTCCAGAGCGAGAGCGCAATCATCGCAACGTGTGAAGCTGCCGTACATCGGGCGCTTACATCACGGGACTTTGCCTAACGAGACATAGCCAACGGATAAAACCGTCCTCGATGGATCAAACTATAATCTCACGAATGTTCCCCACTTACGCCTTTCGGTAACCACTGGCGAGCTAGAGACGTACAAGTTAATTATCCAAGACCAGAGCCATTATAGTTCCAACGGCGGCGAACAGGTTCCTGGGTTGTCGCTTTAAGAACCGGACCTTACGGAGAGACATTAGAACAAAGCACAAAGCACATGCTCTAATTCCCTAGATCAAACCTTATAGAGACACTAGAACAAAGCACACAGCACATGCTCTAGTTCCCCGAACCATGTTGCTAAAAAGCATCTTTTAATCATCATTGAGGTGAACCATTAATTCAATATTGACATTAAAAATAAATGTTGGTTGCAGCGCGTAGCATAGTCTAACCATAATGCATAAAACCCCGGGTAACAAGGAATAAGGTAAAGACTAGGAACATCCTTAGTGGTTAACAGTATTAGACACATGCATATGATTTATGTGATTAATTGGTGTATAGGTAACAAGGATGGTCTGTGTTATACTTGCCTTCCTCAGTGAACTGCTGCTGCAACTGTTCTTCGAGAACGGGATCGTCGGCGAACTCGAACGGCTCATCAACTACTCACATTGAATGTCGGGATTTTGATTTGTGACAGATGGTTGGGACAAGAGGATCGACTGGTGGTGGCAATCAGAACCAGAACCAGAACCAGCCGCCCACCATGGAGGATCTGGTCCGCATGCAGACGCAGACGATGCAACAGTTGACTCAGGCCATAGCTTTGATGCAACAGAACCTACAGAATCCACCGGTTCAGCCACCTCCCCAGCCCATCCGGGACAAGAGGGAAGAGTTCTTGAAGGGGCGCCCGCCAAAGTTCTCCCGCGCCAAGGACCCGATGGAAGCTGAAGACTGGATCAAGGCAGTGGAGAGACAGCTCGACATTGCTCAGTGTGATGACAGGGAGAAGGTGCTCTATGCCTCTGGGCAGTTTGAAGGAGCCGCTCTCGATTGGTGGGTGGCATACCAATATGCGCAACCCGATCATGACCAAATCACCTGGCAGCAGTTCAGTGACGACTTCCATGCTCACCATGTGCCTGAGGAACTGATGGTCCTGAAGTAGAAAGAGTTCCTAGCCCTGACGCAGGAAGGAATGAGTGTCACTGCCTACCGTGACAAGTTCCTCGAGCTGGCCCGCTACGCAGCAGATGAGGTGTCGACGGACGAGAAGAGGCAGACTCGCTTCCGGAGTGGACTCCAGGATGCCTTGCAGCTGCAGTTGATGTGCATCACCTTTCCAACGTTCAGCGGGCTGGTCGATGGTGCTCTGATGGTGGAGCACAAGCGCCGTGAGATTGAGGACAAGAAGAGAAAGTTCATGAACCAGCAATCTGGCAGCAACGTCCGCTCCCGCTACAACCCCCAGTAGGTGAATCAGCAGCGCACTCAGGGACAGTCAAGTCTTCAGAACCGCGGCCAGAACCAGCAACGTCCCTAGTATCCACCACCACAGCAGCAACAGCAGCGCTACCAGAACGTGCAGCAGAACACTCAGGCTTCACGCACCACCCAGGCTAACACAATTCCTGTCGGCCCAAGGGCATGTTACCACTGTGGAGAACAGGGACATTATGCTAACTCTTGTCCCTTAGGGTCCAGAAGTCCACCGGTCAGAATAACAACCAGAAGGCAGGACCACAACTAGCTCAGAATGGGAATCAGCAGCAGGCACAGGGGAATCGTGGCTAGTAGAACTACGCCAAGGGCAAGCTCAACCATATGGGAGCAGAAACTGCAGAAGGAGCCACAAGTGTGGTAGTCGGTACGTTTCCGGTCAACTCACGACCTGCTACAGTTTTGTTTGATTCTGGAGCTTCGCATGCTTTTATATCTGCTGATTTCGTGAAAAAGAACTTGATGCTTATGCAACCTATGGGGAACACTATGCTAGTTAACTCACCAGGGGGAGAACTTCGGGCCACATTACGTTGTCCTAATGTAGCAGTTAACATAAGGGGGTAGACTTCTTAGCAAACCCTATAGTCCTAAACTCTATCGGGATGGATCTGATTTTGGGAATGAGCTGGCTAGCAAAGTACGATGCAGTCATATAGTGTTCTAAGTGTGCAGTTGAGTTAGTGGCACCATCAGGGGAGAAGATCGAGTATCAGGCAACCAAATCCACATAGCCTGGTCAGGTCAATCATGCTGAAGGCACAGAGTTGAAGGACATTCGAGTGGTGAACGAGTATCCAGATGTATTCC
Organism: Digitaria exilis; assembly: GCA_015342445.1. Taxonomy (NCBI): domain Eukaryota; kingdom Viridiplantae; phylum Streptophyta; class Magnoliopsida; order Poales; family Poaceae; genus Digitaria; species Digitaria exilis. The sequence goes on along the minus strand of JACEFO010001985.1, from coordinate 62,814 downwards.
CAGATGAATTGCCAGGTATGCCTCCGGAACGTGAAGTTGAATTTGTTATTGAACTTATGACTGGCACGACACCAATAGCTTAACGACCATATAGAATGGGGGTAAAAGAATTAAACAAACTTAAAGAAGAATTGAGGACCTTACTTATGAGGAGTATCCGGTCAGGATCTTAGAGGAGTCCGAGAGAGTCACCAGAAACAAAGTGATACGTATGTGCAAGGTTCAGTGGAATCGTCATACCGAGGATGAGGCAACCTAGGAACGGGAGGATGATCTCAAGGCAGAATATCCACATCTCTTCCTATCCACATCCGAATCTCGGGGACGAGATTCATCTTAAGGGGAGTAGGTTTGTAACACCCTAAAAATGCCCTATTTAAAATTTAGTAATTAATTGGCTTTTTATATTCAAGTGCTCATGAAAAATGCAGGGAAAATAAAATTTTGAATAATTAAAAGCAAATATAGGGTATAGAAACATTATTGTTGCATTCATGCTGGTGCATTTGTTTTTGATTGTTGAATTCAAATTTGAATTTGAATTTGAATTCAAATGAGTGTTTGAATAAAAGAAAAACCTTTTCTTTTCTCTCTCCTTTTCCCTTCTCAAACTTCAGCCCAGCCGGCCCACTCCTCCTCTTTCTTTTTCTTCCCGCAGCCCAGCCAACCTCCCTGCGCGGCCCAACTTCTTCGCGCGGCCTAGCCCAGCCAGCGCCGCGCCCTCTTTCTCCCCTCTCCTCTCTCCGCCAGGTGGGCCCGCCCTGTCAGCGCCATCCTCCTCTGCCGCTGACACCTCGGGCCCGCTCGTCAGCTTCTCCTCCTACCTCCAGCCGTAGCCGAGCGGGACACTGCGCCGCCGCCTAGTCCGCCTCGCGCACACCTTCCGCCCGGCTTGGTGCGCACGCCAAGGCGACCTCAAGCCCCTATATAATCCGCCACCAACCCCTCGTTCTCGAGCCGCAGCCCCAACCCTAGCCGCAACCCTAGCCGCCGCCGCAATTGCCGGCCGAGCTCAACGTCGACGTCGCCCCGCTGCTCCGCCATCGCATTGCCGCCAAGAACTCGCCCGGGGGCTCCGCCGCGAGGTGAGGAACACGCCGAGCCCAAAACCCCTCGCTCTCTCGCTCTCCCGCACTTGGACGAGCCCGCCGGAGTTCCCAACCCGCCGCCGCTCGTCGCCAGCCGCCACCGCCGCGTAATCCTCGAGTAGAACCCCCTTAATCGACTCCCCGTCGTCTCCTCTCTCTCCAGGACCAACTGCGGCGAGGTTTGGAGGCCCCTAGCGCCGGGTATGCTCGACGTCGGTGAAGTCCCGGCCGTGCGCCGCCGCGTCTCCGGTGACCCAGTGCCCCGATCCAATCCTAGCCGCAGGATTCGAAACCGACGGCCAGATCTGAAAACCGTTTTAAACCGAGCCGGTTCACCGTGAACCCATGAACCGCGGTTCAACGCCGGTCTACGGTCCGGTCCACCGTGACGTCATGCCGACGTCAGCATCTAGCCGCCGCCGTGCCCGTTTTACAAAAGAGCCCCTCTGTTTTTTGGAAATCAGCCCGCGGTCCACCTCTATTCAAAAGTATTTACAACTAAGTCCTTTTTCTTCCGGTTTAGCCCCTGCTCTTTTGAAAAATAGTGCCCGCCATCCTAGAAGTCGTTTTTACTTGTTAGCCCTCGAGTTTTTATATGAAATTATGTTTTAGGTCCCTGGATTCTTTCAAAAACACCCCTGGAAGCCTAAAACCTTTACCAGCAAGCCCCTAGAGTCCGTTTTAAGCGTAGTTTCTCCGTTTTAACTCCGATTTGAGTGATTTTCGCGCTCATGTGTTCATAGTGAAGCATACAGTAACTCTAAAGCCTTCTTTTCATCTTTTGTTTATGTTTGGTGTACTGTTCTAATTAAATGCCTTCTTTGCATGTATGTGTGGATGCTTGCGTGGTGATCAATGTGAGTAGTTGATGAGCCGTTCGAGTTCGCTGACGATCCCGTTCCCAAAGAGCAGGAGTAGCAGCAGTTCGCTGAGGAAGGCAAGTATAACACGGACCATCCTTGTTACCTATACACCGAAGAATCACATAAATCATATGCATGTGTCTAATACTATTAACCACTAAGGATGTTCCTAGTCTTTACCTTATTCCTTGTTTACCCAGGTTTTATGCATTATGGTTAGTCTATGCTACACGCTGCAACCAACATTTATTTTAATGTCAATATTGAATTAATGGTTCACTTCAATGATGGTTAAAAGATGCTTTTTAGCAACATGGTTCGGGGAACTAGAGCATGTGTTGTGTGCTTTGTTCTAGTGTCTCTATAAGGTTTGGTCTAGGGAATTAGAGCATGTGCTTCGTGCTTTGTTCTAATGTCTCTCCATAAGGTCTGGTTCTTAAAGCGACAACCCAGGAACCTGTTCGCCGCCGTTGGAACTATAATGGCTCTGGTCTTGGATAACTAGCTTGTACGTCTCTAGCTTGCCAGTGGTTACCGAAAGGCGTATGTGGGGAACATTCGTGAGAGTATAGTTTGATCCATCGAGGACGGTTTTATCCGTTGCCTATGTCTCGTTAGGCAAAGTCCCGTGATGTAAGCGCCCGATGTACGGCAGCTTCACACGTTGCGATGATTGCGCTCTCGCTCTGGACGCCATTGACCCCCTCACGTTGCGCCCTGAGCGTGCGTCAATCTCGATGCCTCGGGTTATGCTGCCTATGTTGAACCAAAACGGCTACTGTGCTTGTTAGGGTGTTTTGTGAAAGTCCTCGTAACATAAATTCTTTTGGATTTATGTGACCGGCGGGTAAAGGGCGAAACCTCTGCAGAGTGTTGATCTATCATGATAGCCGTGCTCACGGATACGAGCGGCCTGGATCCTTTTTGATTAGAAGATGATATTAGTGGTTGATATTGGTTTGTTCTATAATCACTTATACCTTATTAATGGGTTTGTACTTGGGTTCTACTCATTTGTAGTAAATTAGATGATAATAAAATGAAGCAACTAAAAGTGCTAATGCAGTATAACCGTGTCAAGCCTTTTGTTCTTGCATAACCCGTGTTATACTTGTTAAGTAAGATGGTTTACTTACACTTGCAACTATTCAAAAAAATCCCAGATGGGTAACCGATGGAGCATTGAATGATCAGTCGCTTGCTGAGTTTCCGGAGGATCTGCCGTACTTCTAGCTGTATTCAACCAGTCGGTGTCCCTGTGGACTTGAGGCTCTACTAGTTATGAAACGTTTAATAATATTAAGACTTCCATTGTGTTACTTGATTAAAACTACGTCTTGTGTTAAACTTTGATGTAAACTAATTTATTCGAGCATTGTGTTCTCTGCGATTCAATATTTGTAATTTATATGTGTTCTGTGGACATCCTGGGCACACATATGGAAGCATTCGGATTTCTTGGAAATCTGGGTGTTACAAAACATCACTTAGGGCCTAAGCGAGTAGATTGGAAGTGTCCGTAGTAAAAAAATCCACACTGAAGTTCGTTGCCCCGAGGCTGTGCATCCAGGCACCGAAACGGATCTGTTTCGCTCCGTTATGCATGTAGAATGAACTGAAACGCTCCTAATCACTCCCAAACATCGTTTTGGGTCCAATGGAGGTTATGGGTGTCTTCGTGCGAGAAAAATTCATCTGAAGTTTGCTGGCCGAAACAATGCATTCAGGTACCGAATCACCCGTTTTGCTTCGATTTTCGTTTAATAGGTATCCAAATGCTCCAAAATACTTCCAAACATCATTTAGGGCACAAATGATTGGTTGGGAAGTGTTCGTAGCGTAGAGCCCACTCTGAAGTTCATTACTCCGAGGTAGTGCATCGGGGTTTCTAGACGGATCCATTTCGCTCCGTTTTGCATGCAGAAGGTACAAAAATGCTCCAAATCACTCGCAAACAACGTTCTCAGTCCATTGGAGGTTATTGGGTGTGTTCGTGCGAAAAATTCGTGTGATGTTTCATCGCCGAAACAGTGCATTCGGGTACCGAAACACCTGTTTTGCTTCGATTTTCGTGCATTATGTATCCAAGTTCTCAACACTCCCAAACATCACTTAGGGCCTAAGCGAGTAGATTGGAAGTGTCCATAGTAAAAAACTCCACACTGAAGTTCGTAACTCCGAGGCAGTGCATCCGGGCACCGAAAAGGATCTGTTTCGCTCCGTTATGCATGCAGAAGGTACTGAAAGGCTCCTAATCACTCCCACACATCGTTTTGGGTCCAATCGAGGTTATGGATATCTTCGTGCGAAAAAATTCATCTCAACTTTGGTGGCCGAAACAGTGCATTCGCGTACTGAAACACCCCTTTTGCTTCGATTTTCGTGCAATAGGTATCCAAATGCTCCAAAATACTTCCAAGCATCATTTAGGGCATAAGCGAGTGGATTGGAAGTTTCCGTAGTGTAGAGCCCACTCTGAAGTCCATTACTTTGAAGTAGTGCATCGGGGTTCCGAAACGGATCCGTTTCGCTCCGTTTTGCATGCAGAAGGTACAGAAACGCTCCAAATCACTCCCAAACATCGTGTTGGGTCCAATGGAGGATATTGGGCATGTTCATAAGATGAAATTCATCTGAAGTTTGGTGGACAAAACAGTGCATTCGGGTACCGAAACACCCTTTTTGCTTCGATATTCGTGCAATAGGTATCCAAATGCTCCAAAAACACTCTCAAACATCATTTAGGGCCTAAGCGAGTAGATTGGAAGTCTCCGTTACCCGCGTAGAAGGTACCGAAACACTCTAAATCACTTCCAAACATTGTTTGGGGTCCAATGGAGGTTATTCGGTGCGCTCGTGCGAAAAAATTCCTGTGAAGTTCGGTGGGCGAAACAGTGCATTCGGGTACCAAAACACCTGTTTTGCTTCGATTTTCGTGCATTATGTATCCAAGTACTCCAAAACACTCCCAAACATCACTTAGGGCCTAAGCGAGTAGATTGGAAGTGTCCATAGTAAAAAAATCCACACTAAAGTTCGTTGCTCCGAGGCTGTGCATCCAGGAACCGAAACGGATTTCTTTCGCCCCGTTATGCATGTAGAATGTACTGAAACGCTCCTAATCACTCCTAAACATCGTTTTGAGTCCATTGGAGGTTATGGGTGTCTTCGTGCGAGAAAAATTTATCTGAAGTTTGGTGGCCGAAACAGTGCATTCGGGTTCCGAATCACCCGTTTTTCTTCGATTTTCGTTTAATAGGTATGCAAATGCTCCAAAATACTTCCAAACATCATTTAGGGCACAAGCGATTGGATGGGAAGTGTTCGTAGCATAGAGCCCACTCTAAAGTTCATTACTCCGAGGTAGTGCATCGGGGTTTCTAAACGGATCGATTTCGCTCCGTTTTTTCATGCAGAAGGTACAAAAAGGCTCCAAATCACTTGCAAACAACGTTCTCGGTCCATTGGAGGTTATTGGGTGTGTTCGTGCGAAAAATTCGTGTGATGTTTCGTCGCCGAAACAGTGCATTCGGGTACCGAAACACCTGTTTTGCTTCGATTTTCGTGCATTATGTATCCAAGTTCTCTGAAACACTCCCAAACATCACTTAGGGCCTAAGCGAGTAGATTGGAAGTGTCCGTAGTAAAAACTCCACACTGAAGTTCGTAACTCCGAGGCAGTGCATCCGGGCACCGAAACGGATTTGTTTCGCTCCGTTATGCATGCAGAAGGTACTGAAACGCTCCTAATCACTCCAAAACATCGTTTTGGGTCCAATGGAGGTTATGGGTGTCTTCGTGCGAAAAAATTCATCTCAACTTTGGTGGCCGAAACAGTGCATTCGGGTACTGAAACACCCGTTTTGCTTCGATTTTCGTGCAATAGGTATCAAATGCTCCAAAATACTTCCAAGCATCATTTAGGGCATAAGGGAGTGGATTGGAAGTGTCCGTAGCGTAGAGCCCACTCGGAAGTTCATTACTCCGAGGTAGTGCATCGGGTTCCGAAACGGATCCGTTTCGCTCCATTTTGCATGCAGAAGGTACAGAAACGCTCCAAATCACTCCCAAACATCGTGTTGGGTCCAATGGAGGAAATTGGGCATGTTCATAAGATAAAATTCATCTGAAGTTTGGTGGACGAAACAGTGCATTCGGGTACCGAAACACCCTTTTTGCTTCGATATTCGTGCAATAGGTATCCAAATGCTCCAAAAACACTCTCAAACATCATTTAGGGCCTAAGCGAGTAGATTGGAAGTCTCCGTTACCCGCGTAGAAGGTACCGAAACACTCTAAATCACTTCCAAACATTGTTTGGGGTCCAATGGAGGTTATTCGGTGCGCTCGTGCGAAAAAATTCCTGTGAAGTTCGGTGGGCGAAACAGTGCATTCGGGTACCAAAACACCTGTTTTGCTTCGATTTTCGTGCATTATGTATCCAAGTACTCCAAAACACTCCCAAACATCACTTAGGGCCTAAGCGAGTAGATTGGAAGTGTCCATAGTAAAAAAATCCACACTAAAGTTCGTTGCTCCGAGGCTGTGCATCCAGGAACCGAAACGGATTTCTTTCGCCCCGTTATGCATGTAGAATGTACTGAAACGCTCCTAATCACTCCCAAACATCGTTTTGAGTCCATTGGAGGTTATGGGTGTCTTCGTGCGAGAAAAATTTATCTGAAGTTTGGTGGCCGAAACAGTGCATTCGGGTACCGAATCACCCGTTTTTCTTCGATTTTCGTTTAATAGGTATGCAAATGCTCCAAAATACTTCCAAACATCATTTAGGGCACAAGCGATTGGATGGGAAGTGTTCGTAGCATAGAGCCCACTCTAAAGTTCATTACTCCGAGGTAGTGCATCGGGGTTTCTAAACGGATCGATTTCGCTCCGTTTTTTCATGCAGAAGGTACAAAAAGGCTCCAAATCACTTGCAAACAACGTTCTCGGTCCATTGGAGGTTATTGGGTGTGTTCGTGCGAAAAATTCGTGTGATGTTTCATCGCCGAAACAGTGCATTCGGGTACCGAAACACCTGTTTTGCTTCGATTTTCGTGCATTATGTATCCAAGTTCTCCGAAACACTCCCAAACATCACTTAGGGCCTAAGCGAGTAGATTGGAAGTGTCCGTAGTAAAAACTCCACACTGAAGTTCGTAACTCCGAGGCAGTGCATCCGGGCACCGAAACGGATTTGTTTCGCTCCGTTATGCATGCAGAAGGTACTGAAACGCTCCTAATCACTCCAAAACATCGTTTTGGGTCCAATGGAGGTTATGGGTGTCTTTGTGCGAAAAAATTCATCTCAACTTTGGTGGCCGAAACAGTGCATTCGGGTACTGAAACACCCGTTTTGCTTCGATTTTCGTGCAATAGGTATCCAAATGCTCCAAAATACTTCCAAGCATCATTTAGGGCATAAGGGAGTGGATTGGAAGTGTCCGTAGCGTAGAGCCCACTCTGAAGTTCATTACTCCGAGGTAGTGCATCGGGTTCCGAAACGGATCCGTTTCGCTCCATTTTGCATGCAGAAGGTACAGAAACGCTCCAAATCACTCCCAAACATCGTGTTGGGTCCAATGGAGGAAATTGGGCATGTTCATAAGATAAAATTCATCTGAAGTTTGGTGGACGAAACAGTGCATTCGGGTACCGAAACACCCTTTTTTGCTTCGATATTCGTGCAATAGGTATCCAAATGCTCCAAAAACACTCTCAAACATCATTTAGGGCCTAAGCGAGTAGATTGGAAGTCTCCGTTAAACCCGCGTAGAAGGTACCGAAACGCTCTAAATCACTCCCAAACATTGTTCGGGGTCCAATGGAGGTTATTCGGTGCGGTCGTGCGAAAAAAATCCTGTGAAGTTCAGTGGGTGAAACAGTGCATTCGGGTACCGAAACACCTGTTTTGCTTCGATTTTCGTGCATCATGTATCCAAGTGCTCCAAAACACTCCCAAACATCACTTAGGGCCTGAGCGAGTAGATTGGAAGTGTCCGTAGTAAAAAAAAATCCACACTGAAGTTCGTTGCTTTGAGGCTGTGCATCCAGGCACCGAAACGGATCTGTTTCGCTCCGTTATGCATGTAGAAGGTACTGAAACGCTCCTAATCACTCCCAAACATCGTTTTGGGTCTAATGGAGATTTTGGGTGTCTTTGTGCGAAAAATTCATCTCAACTTTGGTGGCCGAAACAGTGCATTCGCGTACTGAAACACCCATTTTGCTTCGATTTTCATGCAATATGTATCCAAATGCTCCAATATACTTCTAAGCATCATTTAGGGCATAAGCAAGTGGATTGGAAGTGTCCGTAGCGTAGAGCCCACTCTGAAGTTCATTACTCCGAGGTAGTGCATCGGGGTTCCGAAACGGATCCGTTTCGCTCCGTTTTGCATGCAGAAGGTACAGAAACGCTCCAAATCACTCCAAAACATCGTGTTGGGTCCAATGGAGGATATTGGGCATGTTCATAAGATAAAATTCATCTGAAGTTTGGTGGACGAAACAGTGCATTCGGGTACCGAAACACCCGTTTTGCTTCGATATTCGTGCAATAGGTATCCAAATGCTCCAAAAACACTCTCAAACTTCATTTAGGGCCTAAGAGAGTAAATTAGAAGTCTCCGTTACCCGCGTAGAAGGTACCGAAACGCTCTAAATCACTCCCAAACATCGTTTGGGGACCAATGGAGGTTATTCATGTGGCGGACCACTCCGAAATTATTCCAAGTTAAGTACCTTGGGACCACTAATCACGTAGTCAGGCACTTAATCCGGAATAAGCTGGAGCGCCGTCGGATTAAACCCGATTAAACCACGTACTTTTCTCGATCGAAACAACAGCACGCCCACACGAAGGTGAGTTCCAGAGATTACAACATTCCACAAATTAACTTACACAAATAGGTATCACAAGTTATTACAAACCAAGTTTGAAATGAAATCAGAGTATCAAAGTCTTGCAGCGGAAATAAAATAGTTCATTGCAGCGGAAGAAAATAATCTAACGACGATACAAATAACTCCGTGCTGAAGCCTGCCACGAAGCTACTCCTCCCGATCCTCGGCAGAGGACGGAACCCATTCGATGTGCCAGCCAGGTGGAACCTGGGCAGGCCAAGACAAAGCATCGACATCCAACGGTGTACCTGTAAATCAATGCCACAAGCAAGGCTGAGTATACTAATACTCAGCAAGGCTTACCCGTCGGGTGAAATCTATATCACCGACATCTAGACAATGAGAGGCTTTTGGCTGGTGGGTTTGTTTGCCAAAAAGCAACTAAAGGTAGATCCTTGCTTTCAAGTTTTAGCATCATATTCTAGTACATTTAACCATTCTAGATTAGCATCCTCTCTAAGCATACAAGTGGTGCAATACAATTTAATTCATAGAACAAGGTTATAAATCTCAAAGTTTCACTTGTTACTCAATGTAGCCAGGCGGTCAAGCAGTCTCATTAACCGCGAGAAGCGGACAGTTCGAACCGAATTTTGCTACCTGGCCAGGGGAAACCCAACACACACGGATACTCTGCTTGCTATAAAAGGTACAAGCATTTCCCAACCTTTCCCATCGATCCACAATTCGGAACCGGGTCCATTTCCTTAGGATAAAGGTTTACTGCTTCACTCACAGTCTCACGCATATATCCACAAGTGTACGGCAGGGGAAAACAAAGTTTCCAAGGAGAGATGGCTATCGGCCCTAGCTGCTTCAATCTGGTACCGGGCTTACCGATCCCCATACATCGGCATGCATGTGGTACGTTCAAAAACTTGACAGCTCTTTCCACACATTTCGACCTTAATCAATTATCATACACGGACGGGAGATCTACATCTATCAACCCGCCCGTCAATCCTTATGATTCCAACATAAGTAAAGACAAGCAATTCCTATGTCTCGCGAGTGACAGGAAATCACTCGACTTGTAACGGACCCAAAGCAATGCCCTATCGATCCTTTCATACTAGTATTGCAAGTCATAGGTACTAGGAAATGTGCAGCTAAGGTATTCAATCAACTCCTTGAACGTAAATACACAAACATAGAGAATTCAAAGTGCATAATTTGGTAAAGTTAGGTTATGCTCCGGGGCTTGCCTTCTTGCTCGGACTGGGGGTTAGCCTCCGGGTTGGTCGATCCTGCACCGGCACCTTCCTCCGGGACTTCTTCCTCGTCTGCGGGAATGAGGTGGTAGTTGCCGTCCGGGATGGCGCCTTCTACATGAGATGCATAACTTAGGGTCGCTGTTCTGGAATTTCAGATTCCATTTATTTTATTCTAACTAACTACAAAAAGGTTTATTCTTTTATATAAATCGATTTCCATCTAGATTACTTCGCATTTTTGTTTCTCCTTTTCTGCTCATCATTTTTATCTATAAACTTTATGACAGCTAGGAGTATAAGAGCTAAGCTCACTCCAAAATTTAGCTAAATCTGAGCTACACATAATTTATTAAAATTAATTCAATCTGCTGCCTGCAGAAATGAAATAAATTCATATAAAATTGGAAATACATCCAATTCAGGAAATCTTCCTACCAAAGCTAGTCATAAGTACAAGGAGGGCTCTGGCCAAGTGGTGGCTCAAAATAACCCTTGGGTAGTCCTCAATAAATTCCTATCCAAAAACACATATTTATTTATTTGCTAGCCTAAACAGAGCAAAAATTAAGTTTTTCATTTTTCACAGGTGTGCTAACAAGTTTTTAGTCCTCTGGAGCAAAATGGTGATTTTTCACTGCACAGATTATTTTTAAAGATTTCTGCACTGCAAAAAGACAGAAAACACATTTTAATTTATAACTGGAGCTACAGTTCATATTTTTAGGTCCCCTTTGGACACAAGCTGTCCAAAGTCACTACACACAACATATCCAAAGCTCAACCCTAGCGGAGCTCTGGATTTGAAATGGTGCACTACTTTCCATTTTCATAGTTTGAATTTTAGCTCAAAAACAGTTCATCAAAAGTATAAACATGTCTAATAGAGATTGTAGTTTAGACTCTCACGAATCCAGAGAGTATTTTTGTGCATTTTTCTGATTTTTTACGATTTTATATGGATTTTACAAGATTCGGGAAAAACAAATCTAGTTTTAAGAATCTATTTTCGCAGGGAACCCTAGAACTTTCAAAACTTCGTGAACGAGTCCCTGAACTTTTGCACAGAGTCCCTGGTCGTTCGCCGAGGTTCGAGGGGTCCTAGAGCACCAGTGGAGCTCGAGGAAGCCAATGGCGTGCTCGGTTGACCTCGGGGACGGCTCGGAGTAGGGGCTCGACGTGCGGGTGCTCCGGTGGCCGAAAATCGCGATTTGGGGGAATTCACGAATTCTCGCCGGAGAAGGGACAATAGCTTGGGGAAAATGGGGGAAAATGGAGCTGGAGTAGAGGGCTAGCTTTGTGCGGGACGAACTTGGGAATGGTGGAGTGTGGAGGGTGAATTTCTCGGAGAAGCTCGGCTCGGTTCGCGCGGCGCGAGGAAGAAGAAGACCGAGCGAGCGCGGGGAAGTGGAAATGGCCAAGTGAGCGAGTGAGAGGAGGGGTGTGAGTGCGCGGTGGAGTGATTGAGCACGCAAGGGAGGCACTGTGCGGCCTCGGGAGCGTGCGAGCGCGTGGGTGGCTGTCGCGGTCGCCATTGATGGCGCGGCGAACTCGAATAGAGCGCACACGCGCGGTTGGGCGTCAAAGATCATCGCGTGATGAAGTGGAGATCCTCAGCAGAGGCTTTGGCGCGACGCGAATGGACTCTACCGCCTGCAGTGCGCTCGGCGCGGCGCGAGCGCGCGTGCGGCCACGGCGGCGCGCGACCGTATGATGGCGCTCCGCGGCGCGAGGCGAGGCGAGGCGACAGCGGCGAAGTGATGGCTCGGGAGTGGCCGGACAAGAGCTAGGCGACAAGCGCCAGCGTCCGCCACGGCTTGGCCAGCTCAGCGCCGCCTGCGCCGCTCGCCGGCCACGTGGCGGCCGAGCTCCGGCCAGCGCAGCGCGCGCCAGGGGCACTGTAGCATGCCCGTGGAGCTCCGATTTCCAAATTCGAATTTTCTCCAAAAATTCGAACTGAACTTCAAAACGGGTAAAATTAAAAGTTGGGGTCTGAGGTGTGGGACACAACTTTCGAGCTTGGACCAGGCACTTCGACCAGGCGCTATGGCGCTTCGAGCTTGAACCGCGAGCTCGAGCTTGCCGAGCCTCGAATGGTCGGAAACGCCACTCGAGGGTGAGTGCCCCCCTCGAGATTGGCTGCGAAGCCTCGAGCGTGCCGGAACGTCACTCGAGGGTGAGTCCTCGAGCTTGGCTGCGGAGCCTCGAGCGTGCCGGAACGTCGGGGCCTCGAGGGTCCTATCGTGCGGCCTTGAATCGTGACGGAAACTACTGGCTAGGCTCGATCGTGACGGACATAGCTCGATCGTCACGGACATAGCTCGATCGTCACGAACAATACTGACTAGGCTCGATCGTCACGGACATAGCTCGATCGTGACGGACATCCCCGCTCGAGGGTTATCGAGCGGAACGAACGCCGTGGCGAGGTTGTCGCGAAGGGCTGTAGGTGATGACAACTACTCTTTTGGTCCGAGATTTTTAAGTTCAGCACCCAAGTCTTGAGATTTCAGTTGGGTGTCCAAACAACCCTTGTTTCTGAATAAAAAAAATTGAATTTTGGATGGATTTTTTTTTTTGAATTTCAACCCATAATTCCCTGTTGCGTTGATTTAATTGCACTTTTTAAGTCTTTTGACATCAGAGATGTCACAGCCTACCCCCCTTAAATCGAATCTCGTCCCGAGATTCGATTAAACCTAGAGATAGAGAGGGGAAAAGAAATACCTCGGCTTATGAAAGTATGTCGGGGAAATTCTTCCTAAGATAGTCCTCGGTTTCCCACGTGGCTTCATCTTCGGAGTGATGACTCCACTGAACTTTGTACATTTTAACTCCCTTCCTTCGTGTTTGTCGCTCTTTCTCGTCGAGGATCTTAACGGGATGCTCATCATAAGAGAGATCCGGTTCAACCGAGAGTTCCTCTTGTTCAACAACTTCGGTCGGAACACGAAGACACCTCTTGAGTTGAGAAACATGGAATACATTGTGTACAGCTGAAAGTTTTTCGGGAAGCTTCACTTGATAGGCTACCGGCCCATATTGCTGAGGAATTTCATACGGGCCGATATAACGAGGTGCAAGCTTTCCTTTTAGTCCGAATCTTTGCACACCTTTGGTCGGGGAGACTTTAAGATACACGTGATCACCAACTTCAAACTGAAGTGGTTTTCGCTGTTGATCAAAGTAACTCTTCTGCCTTGACTGGGCAGTTCTCAAATTTTCACGAATGATTCTAACCTTTTCCTCTGCTTCCTTTACAATGTCAGGGCCATAAGCATACCTCTCGCCTGCCTGGGACCAACACAACGGGGTCCGACATCTTCTACCATATAAGGCTTCGAAAGGTGCCATTTTGAGACTCGCTTGGTAGCTGTTGTTATAGGAGAATTCGGCCAGGGATAGACACTTTTCCCAATTCTTCCCATAATGAATAACACAAGCTCGAAGCATATCCTCAAGTATTTGATTTACCCTTTCCGTCTGCCCATCGGTCTGTGGGTGATATGCTGAACTACGGATCAGTTTGGTGCCTAGGGATAATTGCAACTGTTCCCAAAAGCGTGCTACGAACGGAGCACCACGATCTGAAATTATCGTCTTGGGTACCCCATGTAGACAAACGATCCGCTCCAAATAAATCTCCGCGTACTTCTTAGCAGCATAAAGGGTATTGACTGGAATAAAATGGGCAGTCTTAGTAAGGCGATCCACAATTACCCAAATGGAATCGTGTCCCTGAGGGGTTCTGGGAAGTCCGACAATAAAATCCATGCTTATATCTTCCCATTTCCATGAGGGGAATAGGTAGAGGTTGAAGCGTGCCTGCTACCTTCAAGTGGCTGGCCTTAACCCGCTGGCATGTGTCACATTCCGACACATATGTGGCAATTTCTCGCTTCATCCGAGTCCACCAAAAGTTTTGTTTCAAATCTTGGTACATTTTGGTGCTGCCGGGATGGATAGAAAATTTAGAGAGATGTGCCTCATCCATAATCTTCCTCCGGAGTTCCGTGTTTTTAGGCACCACGAGGCGATGCCCAAACCACATTACTCCCTGCCCATCTAGCCGGAAACACTTGTACTTCTCTTTCACCTTCTCCTTAGACAATTTCCTTTGAAGGATTTTAATGCTCGCGTCATTTAATTGGGCTACAACAATCTGATCGTGCAAGGTTGGTTCCACTGCAATATGGCTGAAGTACCCGTGTGGAACAATCTCCAAATTGAGCTTTGCCATTTCATGACACAGGGTGTCAGCGTAGGACTCCACGGAAAAACAATGACAACGAGCCTTGCGGCTTAGTGCATCCGCAACTACATTAGCCTTCCCGGGGTGATAATGCACACTAAGGTCATAGTCCTTTGCTAACTCCAACCATCTTCGCTGTCTCATATTCAAATGTGCCTGAGTGAAAACATATTTGAGGCTCTTGTGGTCTGTGTATATGTTGCAGGGAACACCCATCAAATAGTGTCTCCACATCTTGAGAGCATGAATGACCGCTGCTAACTCAAGATCATGCGTCGGGTAGTTTTGCTCATGAGGCCGAAGTGCTCGAGAAGCATAAGCAATGACTCGGTTCTCTTGCATGAGAACACAGCCAAGGCCGGTGCCTGATGCATCGCAATAGACATCATAGGGCTTGGTGCAATCGGGCTGAGCCAAAACTGGGGCTGAAGTCAAATGTCTTCGCAAGGTGTGGAAAGCTTCATCACATTTGTCATTCCACTCGAATTTGACTCCCTTCTTTAAGAGTTCGGTCATGGGCTTCGCAATCCGAGAGAAGTCCGGAATAAAACGGCGGTAATAACCGGCTAAACCCAGAAAACTCCGAATCTCGTGGACAGAAGTAGGTGGTTGCCAATCCAACACCTCTTGCACTTTGGTTGGATCCACGGATATACCATCCTTGGAAACCGTGTGGCCTAAGAACTTCAAGCTCTCTAACCAGAATTCACACTTGGAGAACTTGGCGTAGAGCCGGTGATCTCTCAACCTTTGAAGAACAATGCGAAGGTGCTCGGCATGCTCTTCCTCATTCTTAGAATATATAAGAATGTCGTCAATGAAAACCACCACAAACTTGTCTAGCTCTGACATGAAGACCGAATTCATGAGGTACATGAAGTAGGCCGGGGCATTGGTGAGTCCAAAAGACATAACCAAGAATTCATAAAGTCCATAACGTGTGGAAAAGGCAGTCTTTGGAATGTCACAAGGCCTGATTTTGATTTGGTGATAGCCAGAGCGAAGGTCAATCTTGGAGAACACTCTGGCACCAGCTAGTTGGTCAAACAAGATGTCAATACGGGGGAGTGGGTACTTGTTCTTAATAGTTACCGCATTGAGAGGCCGGTAATCAATACACAACCTCAAGGAATGGTCCTTCTTCTTCACAAAGATAGCGGGACATCCCCAGGGTGATACACTTGGACGAATGAAACCTTTATCTAGCAATTCTTGGAGTTGAATTTTTAATTCAGCCAATTCATTGGGCGGCATTCTATATGGTCTCTTTGATATAGGTGCTGTGCCAGGTTGAAGTTCAATCACGAATTCAATGTCTCTATCCGGCGGCATCCCAGGTAAGTCATCCGGAAATACATCGGCATACTCACATACCACCGGAATGTCCTTTAGTTGGGTTTCTACCATTGCATAAGCACACGCATCGACGCAAGTCCGTTGTGGCAGATATAGCACACTCGGGCCATGCGTAGGCGAGTTTATCTCAACAACTCGTTCCGCAACATCTAGGACAACCTTATGTTGAGTCATCCAATTGGCTCCTAACACAATGTCAATTCCTTCCATTCCCAGCAGAATCAAATCAGTAGGAAATGTTTTACTTCCCAGCCTGATTGGAACTTTTCGGGTGACTTGGTTGGATGAAAGTTTACCTCCCGCAGTTGATATCACATAAGATGATTTGGTATGGTACGATTTTAATCCGCATTTCACATGAAATCTTGTGCTTATAAAACTATGTGTTGCCCCGGAATCAAACAATATCACAGCAGGTTGAGTGCAGATAGGGAAAGTACCAGTCATGTCTGGGGCTCCCTCGGGTAGGTCGGCCAAGGTGGTGTAGTTGAGCCGTCCTTTCCGAACTTGCACACGCTGCTGCTGCTTGCCCTTGCCTTGCTGATTTCCCGGGCGTTGGTTTTGCTGCTTGTTCTGCGGACAATCCTTGATAAAATGATCTTTACTTCCACACTTGAAGCACTGATAGCCGGCTCCAGGGCGAGCTGGCTACTGTGCATTTTGCCTTGGTGCTTGCTGCTGCTGCGGCGGTGGAGGGAAACGAGGCGCGTTAGGCTGTGGCGGCCTAGCAACCCATCCACCTTCCTGAGGTGCCCTGAACTGTCCCTGCGGTGCAGCCGGGGGAACCAAGCGGAACCTCTGTGGCTGCGTGCTCGACGGTCCAGCGGGAGTCTTCCTCTTCTTCTCCGCCTTGTGCACCATATTGGCGTCTTCCTGGGTGATGGCAAGGTTCACGAGATCGCCGTACGAGGCAGCACGGGTGGTGGCCAACTGTGCCTTTAACTTGGTGTTAAGGCCACGTCGGAACCTCTCTAGCTTCTTCTCGTCGGAGTCGGCGTGATGACCCGCATAAGGGCACAGACCATTGAAGGCCTGGGCGTACTGAAGCACTGTACGGGTACCCTGGGTCAGCGCCAAAAACTCATTCAGCTTTCGCTCTACTAGACCGGCCGGAATGTGATGAGCCTTGAATGCAGCCTTGAACTCATCCCACTCAACTACATGACCCTCCTGCTGCAGGGCCAGGTAGTTCTCCCACCATAGGAGAGCTGGGCCGCGGAGCTGCTGCGCCGCGAACACTACCTTGCGGTTGGAAGTGCAAGGCGTCGCCAGGATGGTAAACTTGGACTCGATAGCTCGAATCCAGGTGTCGGCCTCCAAGGGCTCATCAGCTCGTGAGAAAATCGGTGGGTGCGCTGCCAGAAAATCCTCATATCTGGCCACCAGAGGCTGAGGGGCCCGTTGACCTCCCTGCTGAAGCATCTGCTGCTGCATCATCTGCTGCTGATGCTGCAGGTTCCGGAGAATCTCTGTTTGCGTGGCATACAGCTGCTGCCACGTCGGAGGTTGCTGCGGTGGAGGAGGTGGCGGTGGCTGTTGCTGCCCCTCTGGCCCCTGCTGGTTAGCGTTGGAGCCACTAGCGTCGTGACCGCTGCGGGTGATTGCCATCTGCAGTAGGGACTTGTATTAGCCACATTCCATAAGCTTGCATAATGAATGACAAGATAGAACGTGACAATATATTAAGTGTACTGCGCAGAATGACAAATCAGCACGCAGTTCGGGAGAAAAATCATATCTCCCAACAGGAAACAAGTCAAATGCTCCCATTCGGTCAGTAGCTCGGAAATTTTATGCTCTACAACTTTCATGTTGGGCTCGGAATCAAATTCGGACTGGAACTAAGCCGAAAAATTCAATCTTTAGCTCTCTGCATTTGCTGTTTTTCAGCAGGCCGAGCTATAGTGTTTTGGTTGCCATTTTTATTTCGCTTAACCAATGGGGTTGCAATTTGGTGATCATTTTGTTTGACAAATTCCAAACAACTTTGTAGTTCACATCACAGCCCAGAAATGAATGGAAAACCCATCAATAATTAAAACAAGGTCAGCTGCAGAATGTTTTCAACACAGCTATTACACTTCATCAAGTTTTACACCACAACCACACCATTAATTTACATTGCCACCAAAAGGTAAAGAGGGGGAGCTCAACTCCATCTAGCCTATTACAAGACGAAGCCAAAACTTAGGCCTAGCGGAGGAGTACTTGCTACTACCACTCTAAAAATCATCCAGGTTGTTAGCGGTAGCCTCGCTGCCCATAGGTGAAGGTGGAGCTGGAAGGGACGGCATGTTATCCTCGGTGTCCATGTCGGAATCGGGGGCCTCTCCTTCACCATTCCCTCCTTCTTGCTCAAGAAGGTGCTGAGCGTCATGGGCGGCAAGCATAGCATTTGCATGCTCCAAGATACCATGTACCTCCTCAAGCTCATCTCTAGTTTGTGCTAACTCATTCTGGGTGTTGTTGTGTGCAATCTGGAGGTCATTCAATTGCCTCTCCAAGTCAGCAATCATGGCATCTCTAGTGGTCACCTCAATGGACAAAGAGGTCCTCTCAACCCCTATGTCACGGGCGCGAGCGGACATGTCCATAGCAATGTTGAGCATCTCGCTCTGCGACCGTCCAAGAAGTGCCTGCAAACGGTGATACGCCCGTATCCACCTCATCATCAAAGCGGCTGCTGCGACGGGGTTCTCCGCCATCCTCAAAGGAGAGCTAAGGTAGCGCCTCATCCAGTGGGGATCATCCGGCTGAGTTGGTGGAAACAGCCCAAGCAACTGGTGCTCTACCAAGCTCTGGTTCTGAGCACAAAAAGAACTGATGCCATTCAAGGCAGCTAGCTCACAAGTCGTCTCCATGTGGTGTCCATGAACTTCCACCGTCCAGGTGGGGGAACTAGGACACGGCGGGTGACGGTGTACCACCAAACGCACACGGGAACGAGTCACACCACGGTCTCGGATGAGGATTCTCTCATATTGTCGCGGTGTAGGGTAGCCAAGTGCCTGTAGAACCGACCACAAGATGCTAGGGAAGCCTTCCCATCCCAAGCAATCAGAGAAAGACACGTCGTTGGGGTAGCTAGCCAGGTCAGCGAGGGCGTCCATCTGAACCAAAAGGAAAAAGGGGCAAGGGTGAGCACCGGGTAGCGCCAAAGAATAAGAACAGATTCAGTGCAGGGTGGTAAAAATTACAAAACTAGAAATCTACAAGCTCAAAAATTCCCAAATTTGGCCAGAACATTGTTTAAGTAATTCCTAACAAGTTTCATGTTGGAGGTTCGAGCAGAAACTGTCGTTAAGATGGTGTAAAAATTAAATTTTTATCTCACTGTCCCCAGAAATTTCCAGCAGACAGGGGGTTACCATTTTTTGCATAACTCCAATTTTACTGAACAATTTTCGTTGAAATTTCTCCATCATTTACTTCATAATATTTATGACAACTTTCGTGTTGAACACTTTTTCGTTCGACAACGTTTTCAGTTTCGAATTAAGGGTGCAAACAGATTGTTCTCAGCAGGATTTTCGGGTTGTGATTTCAATTTCTTTGACAGCGGTTCGATTTGGTCATGTGTTAAAAGTCGATATTAATTCAGCGAGATGCAATGCATGAGCGGCCTATTCATTCTTGCCAACACACATGCCAATAAACTTTTGGCTTACGAAGTTAGTGCCGGTGGCTAGGCAATATCCGTCTCTCCTTATATTAACTAGCCGAACTTTTCTAACCGTTGAGCCATACGGAATCGCGGTTAGTGTACCTGCAGAAAATTCCATTCCAGAGCATGTATAATCAACCTTTCGTGCCAGCACTCACGAAAGCGTCTCCATACATTACCACCCACTATAGAGGTGGCACCCGAACGTTTAACATTGAACGGGCAATGTTCATATGTCACCAAAGCAACATATTGACAGTTTCATACGCTACTGAAATAGCGTATTGACTTTGTGCCGCCATCATATTTGCATATGATGCCGTGGTACGCTACAGCAATCGCCGTACCTTGCGCCCACCATCCTATTCTATTTTCATACGCCATCACAGCGTATTGACTATGTGCCGCCACTATATTTTCATATAGTGCCGTGGTACGTTACAGCAATCGCCGTACCTTGCGCCCACCATTGCGTAAAGTAAATGACAGAATGAAATGTGCTGGAAGTCAGTATAATATACTATTTGCCACCTATCATATCGTGATCCCTTAACCCACATAGGCTTCACGTTCTAGGTAACATACTTAACGGTCCTAACAACAACCTTCCACCGAAAAGCACGGCGGAAGTACGAGTTGGCAAATTTTATTCCAAAAATATTTATTTAAGGTTTGTTGGTCTCTCCGGTGCGCTGTTTCGGCTCTGATGCCAGCTGTGGCGGACCACTCCGAAATTATTCCAAGTTAAGTACCTTGGGACCACTAATCACGTAGTCAGGCACTTAATCCGGAATAAGCTGGAGCGCCGTCGGATTAAACCCGATTAAACCACGTACTTTTCTCGATCGAAACAACAGCACGCCCACACGAAGGTGAGTTCCAGAGATTACAACATTCCACAAATTAACTTACACAAATAGGTATCACAAGTTATTACAAACCAAGTTTGAAATGAAATCAGAGTATCAAAGTCTTGCAGCGGAAATAAAATAGTTCATTGCAGCGGAAGAAAATAATCTAACGACGATACAAATAACTCCGTGCTGAAGCCTGCCACGAAGCTACTCCTCCCGATCCTCGGCAGAGGACGGAACCCATTCGATGTGCCAGCCAGGTGGAACCTGGGCAGGCCAAGACAAAGCATCGACATCCAACGGTGTACCTGTAAATCAATGCCACAAGCAAGGCTGAGTATACTAATACTCAGCAAGGCTTACCCGTCGGGTGAAATCTATATCACCGACATCTAGACAATGAGAGGCTTTTGGCTGGTGGGTTTGTTTGCCAAAAAGCAACTAAAGGTAGATCCTTGCTTTCAAGTTTTAGCATCATATTCTAGTACATTTAACCATTCTAGATTAGCATCCTCTCTAAGCATACAAGTGGTGCAATACAATTTAATTCATAGAACAAGTTTATAAATCTCAAAGTTTCACTTGTTACTCAATGTAGCCAGGCGGTCAAGCAGTCTCATTAACCGCGAGAAGCGGACAGTTCGAACCGAATTTTGCTACCTGGCCAGGGGAAACCCAACACACACGGATACTCTGCTTGCTATAAAAGGTACAAGCATTTCCCAACCTTTCCCATCGATCCACAATTCGGAACCGGGTCCATTTCCTTAGGATAAAGGTTTACTGCTTCACTCACAGTCTCACGCATATATCCACAAGTGTACGGCAGGGGAAAACAAAGTTTCCAAGGAGAGATGGCTATCGGCCCTAGCTGCTTCAATCTGGTACCGGGCTTACCGATCCCCATACATCGGCATGCATGTGGTACGTTCAAAAACTTGACAGCTCTTTCCACACATTTCGACCTTAATCAATTATCATACACGGACGGGAGATCTACATCTATTATCCCGCCCGTCAATCCTTATGATTCCAACATAAGTAAAGACAAGCAATTCCTATGTCTCGCGAGTGACAGGAAATCACTCGACTTGTAACGGACCCAAAGCAATGCCCTATCGATCCTTTCATACTAGTATTGCAAGTCATAGGTACTAGGAAATGTGCAGCTAAGGTATTCAATCAACTCCTTGAACGTAAATGCACAAACATAGAGAATTCAAAGTGCATAATTTGGTAAAGTTAGGTTATGCTCCGGGGCTTGCCTTCTTGCTCGGACTGGGGGTTAGCCTCCGGGTTGGTCGATCCTGCACCGGCACCTTCCTCCGGGACTTCTTCCTCGTCTGCGGGAATGAGGTGGTAGTTGCCGTCTGGGATGGCGCCTTCTACATGAGTTGCATAACTTAGGGTGGCTGTTCTGGAATTTCAGATTCCATTTATTTTATTCTAACTAACTACAAAAAGGTTTATTCTTTTATATAAATCGATTTCCATCTAGATTACTTCGCATTTTTGTTTCTCCTTTTCTGCTCATCATTTTTATCTATAAACTTTATGACAGCTACTGGAGTATAAGAGCTAAGCTCACTCCAAAATTTAGCTAAATCTGAGCTACACATAATTTATTAAAATTAATTCAATCTGCTGCCTGCAGAAATGAAATAAATTCATATAAAATTGGAAATACATCCAATTCAGGAAATCTTCCTACCAAAGCTAGTCATAAGTACAAGGAGGGCTCTGGCCAAGTGGTGGCTCAAAATAACACTTGGGTAGTCCTCAATAAATTCCTATCCAAAAACACATATTTATTTATTTGCTAGCCTAAACAGAGCAAAAATTAAGTTTTTCATTTTTCACAGGTGTGCTAACAAGTTTTTAGTCCTCTGGAGCAAAATGGTGATTTTTCACTGCACAGATTATTTTTAAAGATTTCTGCACTGCAAAAAGACAGAAAACACATTTTAATTTATAACTGGAGCTACAGTTCATATTTTTAGGTCCCCTTTGGACACAAGCTGTCCAAAGTCACTACACACAACATATCCAAAGCTCAACCCTAGCGGAGCTCTGGATTTGAAATGGTGCACTACTTTCCATTTTCATAGTTTGAATTTTAGCTCAAAAACAGTTCATCAAAAGTATAAACATGTCTAATAGAGATTGTAGTTTAGACTCTCACGAATCCAGAGAGTATTTTTGTGCATTTTTCTGATTTTTTACGATTTTTAATGGATTTTACAAGATTCGGGAAAAACAAATCTAGTTTTAAGAATCTATTTTCGCAGGGAACCCTAGAACTTTCAAAACTTCGTGAACGAGTCCCTGAGCTTTTGCGCAGAGACCCCTAGACAAACGAAGACGATGAAGAAAGGCCCTCGGCTCTCGCCGGAGTTGCGCCGGCCAAACGGCGGCGAACTAGGCTCGGGGAAGTGGGGTAAAAGCTTCCTGGGCTCACCACGAGTCGTTTGGGGACGGTTTGGAGGCCGGGGATGGTCGGAGTTTCGCCGGCGACGAGGTGGTGGCGGCGCGGCCGCCGCGGCTTCTACGCCGGTGAGCTCGGGGTCGTTGGCCGAGGTTCGAGGGGTCCTAGAGCACCAGTGGAGCTCGAGGAAGCCAATGGCGTGCTCGGTTGACCTCGGGGACGGCTCGGAGTAGGGGCTCGACGTGCGGGTGCTCCGGTGGCCGAAAATCGCGATTTGGGGGAATTCACGAATTCTCGCCGGAGAAGGGACAATAGCTTGGGGAAAATGGGGGAAAATGGAGCTGGAGTAGAGGGCTAGCTTTGTGCGGGACGAACTTGGGAATGGTGGAGTGTGGAGGGTGAATTTCTCGGAGAAGCTCGGCTCGGTTCGCGCGGCGCGAGGAAGAAGAAGACCGAGCGAGCGCGGGGAAGTGGAAATGGCCAAGTGAGCGAGTGAGAGGAGGGGTGTGAGTGCGCGGTGGAGTGATTGAGCACGCAAGGGAGGCACTGTGCGGCCTCGGGAGCGTGCGAGCGCGTGGGTGGCTGTCGCGGTCGCCATTGATGGCGCGGCGAACTCGAATAGAGCGCACACGCGCGGTTGGGCGTCAAAGATCATCGCGTGATGAAGTGGAGATCCTCAGCAGAGGCTTTGGCGCGACGCGAATGGACTCTACCGCCTGCAGTGCGCTCGGCGCGGCGCGAGCGCGCGTGCGGCCACGGCGGCGCGCGACCGTATGATGGCGCTCCGCGGCGCGAGGCGAGGCGAGGCGACAGCGGCGAAGTGATGGCTCGGGAGTGGCCGGACAAGAGCTAGGCGACAAGCGCCAGCGTCCACCGCGGCTTGGCCAGCTCAGCGCCGCCTGCGCCGCTCGCCGGCCACGTGGCGGCCGAGCTCCGGCCAGCGCAGCGCGCGCCAGGGGCACTGTAGCATGCCCGTGGAGCTCCGATTTCCAAATTCGAATTTTCTCCAAAAATTCGAACTGAACTTCGAAACGGGTAAAATTAAAAGTTGGGGTCTGAGGTGTGGGACACAACTTTCGAGCTTGGACCAGGCACTTCGACCAGGCGCTACGGCGCTTCGAGCTTGAACCGCGAGCTCGAGCTTGCCGAGCCTCGAATGGTCGGAAACGCCACTCGAGGGTGAGTGCCCCCCTCGAGCTTGGCTGCGAAGCCTCGAGCGTGCCGGAACGTCGCTCGAGGGTGAGTCCTCGAGCTTGGCTGCGGAGCCTCGAGCGTGCCGGAACGTCGGGGCCTCGAGGGTCCTATCGTGCGGCCTCGAATCGTGACGGACATCCCCGCTCGAGGGTTATCGAGCGGAACGAACGCCGTGGCGAGGTTGTCGCGAAGGGCTGTAGGTGATGACAACTACTCTTTTGGTCCGAGATTTTTAAGTTCAGCACCCAAGTCTTGAGATTTCAGTTGGGTGTCCAAACAACCCTTGTTTCTGAATTAAAAAAATTGAATTTTGGATGGATTTTTTTTTTTTGAATTTCAACCCATAATTCCCTGTTGCGTTGATTTAATTGCACTTTTTAAGTCTTTTGACATCAGAGATGTCACAATTCATTGCGGTCGTGCGAAAAAATTCCTGTGAAGTTCAGTGGGCGAAGCAGTGCATTCGGGTACCGAAACACCTGTTTTGCTTTGATTTTCGTGCATTATGTATCCAAGTGCTCCAAAACACTCCCAAACATCACTTAGGGCCTAAGAGAGTAGATTGGAAGTGTCCGTAGTAAAAAACTCCACACTGAAGTTTGTAACTCTGAGGCAGTGCATCCGGGCGCCGAAACGGATCTGTTTCGCTCCGTTATGCATGCAGAAGTTAGTGAAATGCTCCTAATCACTCCCAAACATCGTTTTGTGTCCAATGGAGGTTATGGGTGTCTTCGTGCGAAAAAATTCATCTCAACTTTGGTGGCCGAAACAGTGCATTCGGGTACTGAAACACCCGTTTTGCTTCGATTTTCGTGCAATAGGTATCCAATTGCTCCAAAATACTTCCAAGCATCATTTAGGGCATAAGCGAATGGATTGGAAGTGTCCTTAGCGTAGAGCCCACTCTGAAGTTCATTACTCCGAGGTAGTGCATCTGGGTTCCGAAACGGATCCGTTGCACTCCGTTTTGCATGCAGAAGGTACAGAAACGCTCCAAATCACTCCCAAACATCGTGTTGGGTCCAATGGAGGAAATTGGGCGTGTTCATAAGACAAAATTCATCTGAAGTTTGGTGGACGAAACAGTGCATTCGGGTACCGAAACACCCGTTTTGGTTCGATATTCGTGCAATAGGTATCCAAATGCTCCAAAAACACTCTCAAACATCATTTAGTGCCTAAGCGAGTAGATTGGAAGTCTCCGTTACCCGCGTAGAAGGTACCGAAACGCTCTAAATCACTCCCAAACATTGATTGGGGTCCAATGGAGGTTATTCGGTGCGGTCGTGCGAAAAAATTCCTTTGAAGTTCGGTGGGCGAAACAGTGCATTCGGGTACTGAAACACCTGTTTTGCTTCGATTTTCGTGCATTATGTATCCAAGTGCTCCATAACACTCCCAAACATCACTTAGGGCCTAAGCAAGTAGATTGGAAGTGTCCGTAGTAAAAAAACCCACACTGAAGTTCGTTGCTCCGAGGCTGTGCATCCAGGCACCGAAACGGATCTGTTTTGCTCTGTTATGCATGTAGAATGTACTGAAACGCTCCTAATCACTCCCAAACATCGTTTTGGGTCCAATGGAGGTTATGGGTGTCTTCGTGCGAGAAAAATTCATGTGAAGTTTGGTGGCCGAAACAGTGCATTTGGGTACCGAAACACCCATTTTGCTTCGAATTTCATGCAATAGATATCCAAATGCTCCAAAACACTTCCAAGCATCATTTAGGGCACAAGCGATTGGATTAGAAGTGTCCGTAGCGTAGAGCCCACTCTGAAGTTCATTACTCCGAGGTAGGGCATCGGGGTTTCTAAACGGATCCATTTCGCTCCGTTTTGCATGCAGAAGGTACAAAAACGCTCCAAATCACTCGCAAACAACGTTCTCGGTCCATAGGAGGTTATTGGGTGTGTTCGTGCGAAAAATTCGTGTGATGTTTCATCGCCGAAACAGTGCATTCGGGTACAGAAACACCAGTTTTGCTTTGATTTTCGTGCATTATGTATCCAAGTTCTCCAAAACACTCCCAAATATCACTTAGGGCCTAAGCGAGTAGATTGGAAGTGTCCGTAGTAAAAAACTCCACACTGAAGTTCGTAACTCCGAGGCAGTGCATCCGGGCACCGAAACGGATCTGCTTCGCTCCGTTATGCATGCAGAAGGTACTGAAACGCTCCTAATCACTCCCAAACATCGTTTTGGGTCCAATGGAGGTTATGGGTGTCTTCGTGCGAAAAAATTCATCTCAACTTTGGTGGCCGAAACAGTGCATTCGGGTACTAAACACCCGTTTTGCTTCGATTTTCGTGCAATAGGTATCCAAATGCTCCAAAATACTTCCAAGCATCATTTAGGGCAGAAGCGAGTGGATTGGAAGTGTCCTTAGCGTAGAGCCCACTCTGAAGTTCATTACTCCGAGGTAGTGCATCAGGGTTCCGAAATGGATCTGTTTCACTCCGTTTTGCATGCAGAAGGTACAGAAACGCTCCAAATCACTCCCAAACATCGTGTTGGGTCCAATGGAGGATATTGGGCGTGTTCATAAGATAAAATTCATCTAAAGTTTGGTGGACGAAACATGGCATTCGGGTACCGAAACACCCGTTTTGCTTCGATATTCATGCAATAGGTATCCAAATGCTCCAAAAACACTCTCAAACATCATTTAGGGCCTAAGAGAGTAGATTAGAAGTCTTCGTTACCCGCGAAGAAGGTACCGAAACGCTCTAAACCACTTCCAAACATCGTTTGGGGACCAATGGAGGTTATTCGTTGCGGTCGTGCGAAAAAATTCCTGTGAAGTTCGGTGGGCGAAACAGTGCATTCGGGTACCGAAACACCTGTTTTGCTTCGATTTTTCGTGCATTATGTATCCAAGTTCTCCAAAACACTCCCAAACATCACTTAGGGCCTAAGCGAGTAGATTGGAAGTGTCCGTAGTAAAAAAATCCACACTAAAGTTCGTCGCTCGGAGGCTGTGCATCCAAGCACCGAAACGGATCTGTTTTGCTCCGTTATGCATGTAGAATGTACTGAAACGCTCCTAACCACTCCCAAACATCGTTTTGGGTCCAATGGAGGTTATGGGTGTCTTCGTGCGAGAAAAATTCATCTGAAGTTTGGTGGCCGAAACAGTGCATTCCGGTACCGAATCACCCGTTTTGCTTCGATTTTCGTTTAATAGGTATCCAAATGCTCCAAAATACTTCCAAGCATCATTTAGGGCAGAAGCGAGTGGATTGGAAGTGTCCTTAGCGTAGAGCCCACTCTGAAGTTCATTACTCCGAGGTAGTGCATCAGGGTTCCGAAATGGATCTGTTTCACTCCGTTTTGCATGCAGAAGGTACAGAAACGCTCCAAATCACTCCCAAACATCGTGTTGGGTCCAATGGAGGATATTGGGCGTGTTCATAAGATAAAATTCATCTAAAGTTTGGATGATGAAACATGGCATTCGGGTACCGAAACACCCGTTTTGCTTCGATATTCATGCAATAGGTATCCAAATGCTCCAAAAACACTCTCAAACATCATTTAGGGCCTAAGAGAGTAGATTAGAAGTCTTCGTTACCCGCGAAGAAGGTACCGAAACGCTCTAAACCACTTCCAAACATCGTTTGGGGACCAATGGAGGTTGTTCGTTGCGGTCGTGCGAAAAAATTCCTGTGAAGTTCGGTGGGCGAAACAGTGCATTCGGGTACCGAAACACCTGTTTTGCTTCGATTTTCGTGCATTATGTATCCAAGTTATCCAAAACACTCCCAAACATCACTTAGGGCCTAAGCGAGTAGATTGGAAGTGTCCGTAGTAAAAAACTCCACACTGAAGTTTGTAACTCTGAGGCAGTGCATCCGGGCGCCGAAACGGATCTGTTTCGCTCCGTTATGCATGCAGAAGTTAGTGAAATGCTCCTAATCACTCCCAAACATCGTTTTGGGTCCAATGGAGGTTATGGGTGTCTTCGTGCGAAAAAATTCATCTCAACTTTGGTGGCCCAAACAGTGCATTCGGGTACTGAAACACCCGTTTTGCTTCGATTTTCGTGCAATAGGTATCCAATTGCTCCAAAATACTTCCAAGCATCATTTAGGGCATAAGCGAATGGATTGGAAGTGTCCTTAGCGTAGAGCCCACTCTGAAGTTCATTACTCCGAGGTAGTGCATCTGGGTTCCGAAACGGATCCGTTTCACTCCGTTTTGCATGCAGAAGGTACAGAAACGCTCCAAATCACTCCCAAACATCGTGTTGGGTCCAATGGAGGAAATTGGGCGTGTTCATAAGACAAAATTCATCTGAAGTTTGGTGGACGAAACAGTGCATTCGGGTACCGAAACACCCGTTTTGGTTCGATATTCGTGCAATAGGTATCCAACTGCTCCAAAAACACTCTCAAACATCATTTAGTGCCTAAGCGAGTAGATTGGAAGTCTCCGTTACCCGCGTAGAAGGTACCGAAACGCTCTAAATCACTCCCAAACATTGATTGGGGTCCAATGGAGGTTATTCGGTGCGGTCGTGCGAAAAAATTCCTTTGAAGTTCAGTGGGCGAAATAGTGCAATCGGGTACCAAAACACCTGTTTTGCTTCGATTTTCGTGCATTATGTATCCAAGTGCTCCATAACACTCCCAAACATCACTTAGGGCCTAAGCAAGTAGATTGGAAGTGTCCGTAGTAAAAAAACCGACACTGAAGTTCGTTGCTCCGAGGCTGTGCATCCAGGCACCGAAACGGATCTGTTTTGCTCTGTTATGCATGTAGAATGTACTGAAACGCTCCTAATCACTCCCAAACATCGTTTTGGGTCCAATGGAGGTTATGGGTGTCTTCGTGCGAGAAAAATTCATGTGAAGTTTGGTGGCCGAAACAGTGCATTTGGGTACCGAAACACCCATTTTGCTTCGAATTTCGTGCAATAGATATCCAAATGCTCCAAAACACTTCCAAGCATCATTTAGGGCACAAGCGATTGAATTAGAAAGGTCCGTAGCGTAGAGCCCACTCTGAAGTTCATTACTCCGAGGTAGGGCATCGGGGTTTCTAAACGGATCCATTTCGCTCCGTTTTGCATGCAGAAGGTACAAAAACGCTCCAAATCACTCGCAAACAACGTTCTCGGTCCATAGGAGGTTATTGGGTGTGTTCGTGCGAAAAATTCGTGTGATGTTTCATCGCCGAAACAGTGCATTCGGGTACAGAAACACCTGTTTTGCTTTGATTTTCGTGCATTATGTATCCAAGTTCTCCAAAACACTCCCAAATATCACTTAGGGCCTAAGCGAGTAGATTGGAAGTGTCCGTAGTAAAAAACTCCACACTGAAGTTCGTAACTCCGAGGCAGTGCATCCGGGCACCGAAACGGATCTGCTTCGCTCCGTTATCCATGCAGAAGGTACTGAAATGCTCCTAATCACTCCCAAACATCGTTTTGGGTCCAATGGAGGTTATGGGTGTCTTCGTGCGAAAAAATTCATCTCAACTTTGGTGGCCGAAACAGTGCATTCGGGTACTAAACACCCGTTTTGCTTCGATTTTCGTGCAATAGGTATCCAAATGCTCCAAAATACTTCCAAGCATCATTTAGGGCAGAAGCGAGTGGATTGGAAGTGTCCTTAGCGTAGAGCCCACTCTGAAGTTCATTACTCCGAGGTAGTGCATCAGGGTTCCGAAATGGATCTGTTTCACTCCGTTTTGCATGCAGAAGGTACAGAAACGCTCCAAATCACTCCCAAACATCGTGTTGGGTCCAATGGAGGATATTGGGCGTGTTCATAAGATAAAATTCATCTAAAGTTTGGTGGACGAAACATGGCATTCGGGTACCGAAACACCCGTTTTGCTTCGATATTCATGCAATAGGTATCCAAATGCTCCAAAAACACTCTCAAACATCATTTAGGGCCTAAGAGAGTAGATTAGAAGTCTTCGTTACCCACGAAGAAGGTACCGAAACGCTCTAAACCACTTCCAAACATCGTTTGGGGACCAATGGAGGTTATTCGTTGCGGTCGTGCGAAAAAATTCCTGTGAAGTTCGGTGGGCGAAACAGTGCATTCGGGTACCGAAACACCTGTTTTGCTTCGATTTTCGTGCATTATGTATCCAAGTTCTCCAAAACACTCCCAAACATCACTTAGGGCCTAAGCGAGTAGATTGGAAGTGTCCGTAGTAAAAAAATCCACACTAAAGTTCGTCGCTCGGAGGCTGTGCATCCAAGCACCGAAACGGATCTGTTTTGCTCCGTTATGCATGTAGAATGTACTGAAACGCTCCTAACCACTCCCAAACATCGTTTTGGGTCCAATGGAGGTTATGGGTGTCTTCGTGCGAGAAAAATTCATCTGAAGTTTGGTGGCCGAAACAGTGCATTCCGGTACCGAATCACCCGTTTTGCTTCGATTTTCGTTTAATAGGTATCCAAATGCTCCAAAATACTTCCAAGCATCATTTAGGGCAGAAGCGAGTGGATTGGAAGTGTCCTTAGCGTAGAGCCCACTCTGAAGTTCATTACTCCGAGGTAGTGCATCAGGGTTCCGAAATGGATCTGTTTCACTCCGTTTTGCATGCAGAAGGTACAGAAACGCTCCAAATCACACCCAAACATCATGTTGGGTCCAATGGAGGATATTGGGCGTGTTCATAAGATAAAATTCATCTAAAGTTTGGATGACGAAACATGGCATTCGGGTACCGAAACACCCGTTTTGCTTCGATATTCATGCAATAGGTATCCAAATGCTCCAAAAACACTCTCAAACATCATTTAGGGCCTAAGAGAGTAGATTAGAAGTCTTCGTTACCCGCGAAGAAGGTACCGAAACGCTCTAAACCACTTCCAAACATCGTTTGGGAACCAATGGAGGTTGTTCGTTGCGGTCGTGCGAAAAAATTCCTGTGAAGTTCGGTGGGCGAAACAGTGCATTCGGGTACCGAAACACCTGTTTTGCTTCGATTTTCGTGCATTATGTATCCAAGTTCTCCAAAACACTCCCAAACATCACTTAGGGCCTAAGCGAGTAGATTGGAAGTGTCCGTAGTAAAAAAATTCACACTGAAGTTCGTCGCTCGGAGGCTGTGCATCCAAGCACCGAAACG
This sequence comes from Digitaria exilis, assembly GCA_015342445.1. Classification (NCBI taxonomy): domain Eukaryota; kingdom Viridiplantae; phylum Streptophyta; class Magnoliopsida; order Poales; family Poaceae; genus Digitaria; species Digitaria exilis. Next base: position 31,906 of record JACEFO010001985.1, on the reverse strand, counting down.
GATCTGTTTTGCTCCGTTATGCATGTAGAATGTACTGAAACGCTCCTAACCACTCCCAAACATCGTTTTGGGTCCAATGGAGGTTATGGGTGTCTTCGTGCGAGAAAAATTCATCTGAAGTTTGGTGGGCGAAACAGTGCATTCCGGTACCGAATCACCCGTTTTGCGTTGATTTTCGTTTAATAGGTATCCAAATGCTCCAAAATACTTCCAAACATCATTTAGGGCACAAGCGATTGGATGGGAAGTGTTCGTAGCGTGGAGCCCACTCTGAAGTTCATTACTCCGAGGTAGGGCATCGGGGTTTCTAAACGGATCCATTTCGCTCCGTTTTGCATGCAGAAGGTACAAAAACGCTCCAAATCACTCGCAAACAACGTTCTCGGTCCATAGGAGGTTATTGGCTGTGTTCGTGCGAAAAATTCGTGTGATGTTTCATCGCCGAAACAGTGCATTCGGGTACAGAAACACTTGTTTTGCTTCGATTTTCGTGCATTATGTATCCAAGTTCTCCAAAACACTCCCAAATATCACTTAGGGCCTAAGCGAGTAGATTGGAAGTGTCCGTAGTAAAAAACTCCACACTGAAGTTCGTAACTCCGAGGCAGTGCATCCGGGCACCGAAACGGATCTGTTTCGCTCCGTTATGCATGCAGAAGGTACTGAAACGCTCCTAATCACTCCCAAACATCGTTTTGGGTCCAATGGAGATATTGGGAGTCTTTGTGCGAAAAATTCATCTCAACTTTGGTGGCCGAAACAGTGCATTCGGGTACTGAAACACCCGTTTTGCTTCGATTTTCGTGCAATAGGTATCCAAATGCTCCAAAATACTTCCAAGCATCATTTAGGGCATAAGCGAGTGGATTGGAAGTGTCCTTAGCGTAGAGCCCACTCTGAAGTTCATTACTCTGAGGTAGTGCATCAGGGTTCCGAAATGGATCCGTTTCACTCCGTTTTGCATGCAGAAGGTACAGAAACGCTCCAAATCACTCCCAAACATCATGTTGGGTCCAATGGAGGATATTGGGCGTGTTCATAAGATAAAATTCATCTAAAGTGTGGTGGACGAAACAGGGCATTCGGGTACCGAAACACCCGTTTTGCTTCGATATTCGTGCAATAGGTATCCAAATGCTTCAAAAACACTCTCAAACATCATTTAGGGCCTAAGAGAGTAGATTAGAAGTCTTCGTTACCCGCGTAGAAGGTACCGAAACGCTCTAAACCACTTCCAAACATCTTTTGGGGGACCAATGGAGGTTATTCGTTGCGGTCGTGCGAAAAAATTCCTGTGAAGTTCGGTGGGCGAAACAGTGCATTCGGGTACTGAAACACCTGTTTTGCTTCGATTTTCGTGCATTATGTATCCAAGTTCTCCAAAACACTCCCAAACATCACTTAGGGCCTAAGCGAGTAGATTGGAAGTGTCCGTAGTAAAAAAATCCACACTGAAGTTCGTTGCTCCGAGGCTGTGCATCCAAGCACCGAAACGGATCTGTTTCGCTCCGTTATGCATATAGAATGTACTGAAACGCTCCAAACCACTCCCAAACATCGTTTTGGGTCCAATGGAGGTTATGGGTGTCTTCGTGCGAGAAAAAATCATCTGAAGTTTGGTGGCCGAAACAGTGCATTCGGGTACCGAAACACCCATTTTGCTTCGATTTTCGTGCAATAGGTATCCAAATGCTCCAAAATACTTCCAAACATTATTTAGGGCACAAGCGATTGGATTAGAAGTGTTCCTAGCGTGGAGCCCACTCTGAAGTTCATTACTCCGAGGTAGGGCATCGGGGTTTCTAAACGGATCCATTTCGCTCCGTTTTGCATGCAGAAGGTACAAAAACGCTCCAAATCACTCGCAAACAACGTTCTCGATCCATAGGAGGTTATTGGGTGTGTTCGTGCGAAAAATTCGTGTGATGTTTCATCGCCGAAACAGTGCATTCGGGTACAGAAACACCTGTTTTGCTTCGATTTTCGTGCATTATGTATCCAAGTTCTCCAAAACACTCCCAAATATCACTTAGGGCCTAAGCGAGTAGATTGGAAGTGTCCGTAGTAAAAAACTCCACACTGAAGTTCGTAACTCCGAGGCAGTGCATCCGGGCACCGAAACGGATCTGTTTCGCTCCGTTATGCATGCAGAAGGTACTGAAACGCTCCTAATCACTCCCAAACATCGTTTTGGGTCCAATGGAGATATTGGGAGTCTTTGTGCGAAAAATTCATCTCAACTTTGGTGGCCGAAACAGTGCATTCGGGTACTGAAACACCCGTTTTGCTTCGATTTTCGTGCAATAGGTATCCAAATGCTCCAAAATACTTCCAAGCATCATTTAGGGCATAAGCGAGTGGATTGGAAGTGTCCTTAGCGTAGAGCCCACTCTGAAGTTCATTACTCTGAGGTAGTGCATCAGGGTTCCGAAATGGATCCGTTTCACTCCGTTTTGCATGCAGAAGGTACAGAAACGCTCCAAATCACTCCCAAACATCATGTTGGGTCCAATGGAGGATATTGGGCGTGTTCATAAGATAAAATTCATCTAAAGTGTGGTGGACGAAACAGGGCATTCGGGTACCGAAACACCCGTTTTGCTTCGATATTCGTGCAATAGGTATCCAAATGCTTCAAAAACACTCTCAAACATCATTTAGGGCCTAAGAGAGTAGATTAGAAGTCTTCGTTACCCGCGTAGAAGGTACCGAAACGCTCTAAACCACTTCCAAACATCTTTTGGGGGACCAATGGAGGTTATTCGTTGCGGTCGTGCGAAAAAATTCCTGTGAAGTTCGGTGGGCGAAACAGTGCATTCGGGTACTGAAACACCTGTTTTGCTTCGATTTTCGTGCATTATGTATCCAAGTTCTCCAAAACACTCCCAAACATCACTTAGGGCCTAAGCGAGTAGATTGGAAGTGTCCGTAGTAAAAAATCCACACTGAAGTTCGTTGCTCCGAGGCTGTGCATCCAAGCACCGAAACGGATCTGTTTCGCTCCGTTATGCATATAGAATGTACTGAAACGCTCCAAACCACTCCCAAACATCGTTTTGGGTCCAATGGAGGTTATGGGTGTCTTCGTGCGAGAAAAAATCATCTGAAGTTTGGTGGCCGAAACAGTGCATTCGGGTACCGAAACACCCATTTTGCTTCGATTTTCGTGCAATAGGTATCCAAATGCTCCAAAATACTTCCAAACATTATTTAGGGCACAAGCGATTGGATTAGAAGTGTTCCTAGCGTGGAGCCCACTCTGAAGTTCATTACTCCGAGGTAGGGCATCGGGGTTTCTAAACGGATCCATTTCGCTCCGTTTTGCATGCAGAAGGTACAAAAACGCTCCAAATCACTCGCAAACAACGTTCTCGATCCATAGGAGGTTATTGGGTGTGTTCGTGCGAAAAATTCGTGTGATGTTTCATCGCCAAAACAGTGCATTCGGGTACAGAAACACCTGTTTTGCTTCGATTTTCGTGCATTATGTATCCAAGTTCTCCAAAACACTCCCAAATATCACTTAGGGCCTAAGCGAGTAGATTGGAAGTGTCCGTAGTAAAAAACTCCACACTGAAGTTCGTAACTCCGAGGCAGTGCATCCGGGCACCGAAACGGATCTGTTTCGCTCCGTTATGCATGCAGAAGGTACTGAAACGCTCCTAATCACTCCCAAACATCGTTTTGGGTCCAATGGAGATATTGGGAGTCTTTGTGCGAAAAATTCATCTCAACTTTGGTGGCCGAAACAGTGCATTCGGGTACTGAAACACCCGTTTTGCTTCGATTTTCGTGCAATAGGTATCCAAATGCTCCAAAATACTTCCAAGCATCATTTAGGGCATAAGCGAGTGGATTGGAAGTGTCCTTAGCGTAGAGCCCACTCTGAAGTTCATTACTCTGAGGTAGTGCATCAGGGTTCCGAAATGGATCTGTTTCACTCCGTTTTGCATGCAGAAGGTACAGAAACGCTCCAAATCACTCCCAAACATCATGTTGGGTCCAATGGAGGATATTGGGCGTGTTCATAAGATAAAATTCATCTAAAGTGTGGTGGACGAAACAAGGCATTCGGGTACCGAAACACCCGTTTTGCTTCGATATTCGTGCAATAGGTATCCAAATGCTTCAAAAACACTCTCAAACATCATTTAGGGCCTAAGAGAGTAGATTAGAAGTCTTCGTTACCCGCGTAGAAGGTACCGAAACGCTCTAAACCACTTCCAAACATCTTTTGGGGGACCAATGGAGGTTATTCGTTGCGGTCGTGCGAAAAAATTCCTGTGAAGTTCGGTGGGCGAAACAGTGCATTCGGGTACTGAAACACCTGTTTTGCTTCGATTTTCGTGCATTATGTATCCAAGTTCTCCAAAACACTCCCAAACATCACTTAGGGCCTAAGCGAGTAGATTGGAAGTGTCCGTAGTAAAAAAATCCACACTGAAGTTCGTTGCTCCGAGGCTGTGCATCCAAGCACCGAAACGGATCTGTTTCGCTCCGTTATGCATATAGAATGTACTGAAACGCTCCAAACCACTCCCAAACATCGTTTTGGGCCAATGGAGGTTATGGGTGTCTTCGTGCGAGAAAAAATCATCTGAAGTTTGGTGGCCGAAACAGTGCATTCGGGTACCGAAACACCCATTTTGCTTCGATTTTCGTGCAATAGGTATCCAAATGCTCCAAAATACTTCCAAACATTATTTAGGGCACAAGCGATTGGATTAGAAGTGTTCCTAGCGTGGAGCCCACTCTGAAGTTCATTACTCCGAGGTAGGGCATCGGGGTTTCTAAACGGATCCATTTCGCTCCGTTTTGCATGCAGAAGGTACAAAAACGCTCCAAATCACTCGCAAACAACGTTCTCGATCCATAGGAGGTTATTGGGTGTGTTCGTGCGAAAAATTCGTGTGATGTTTCATCGCCAAAACGGTGCATTCGGGTACAGAAACACCTGTTTTGCTTCGATTTTCGTGCATTATGTATCCAAGTTCTCCAAAACACTCCCAAATATGACTTAGGGCCTAAGCGAGTAGATTGGAAGTGTCCGTAGTATAAAACTCCACACTGAAGTTCGTAACTCCGAGGCAGTGCATCCGGGCACCGAAACAAATCTGTTTCGCTCCGTTATGCATGCAGAAGTTACTGAAACGATCCTAATCACTCCCAAACATCAGTTTGGGTCCAATGGAGATTTTGGGTGTCTTTGTGCGAAAAATTCATCTCAACTTTGGTGGCCGAAACAGTGCATTCGGGTACTGAAACACCCGTTTTGCTTCGATTTTCGTGCAATAGGTATCCAAATGCTCCAAAATACTTCCAAGCATCATTTAGGGCATAAGCGAGTGGATTGGAAGTGTCCTTAGCGTAGAGCCCACTCTGAAGTTCATTACTCTGAGGTAGTGCATCAGGGTTCCGAAATGGATCCGTTTCACTCCGTTTTGCATGCAGAAGGTACAGAAACGCTCCAAATCACTCCCAAACATCATGTTGGGTCCAATGGAGGATATTGGGCGTGTTCATAAGATAAAATTCATCTAAAGTGTGGTGGACGAAACAGGGCATTCGGGTACCGAAACACCCGTTTTGCTTCGATATTCGTGCAATAGGTATCCAAATGCTTCAAAAACACTCTCAAACATCATTTAGGGCCTAAGAGAGTAGATTAGAAGTCTTCGTTACCCGCGTAGAAGGTACCGAAACGCTCTAAACCACTTCCAAACATCTTTTGGGGGACCAATGGAGGTTATTCGTTGCGGTCGTGCGAAAAAATTCCTGTGAAGTTCGATGGGCGAAACAGTGCATTCGGGTACTGAAACACCTGTTTTGCTTCGATTTTCGTGCATTATGTATCCAAGTTCTCCAAAACACTCCCAAACATCACTTAGGGCCTAAGCGAGTAGATTGGAAGTGTCCGTAGTAAAAAAATCCACACTGAAGTTCGTTGCTCCGAGGCTGTGCATCCAAGCACCGAAACGGATCTGTTTCGCTCCGTTATGCATATAGAATGTACTGAAACGCTCCAAACCACTCCCAAACATCGTTTTGGGTCCAATGGAGGTTATGGGTGTCTTCGTGCGAGAAAAAATCATCTGAAGTTTGGTGGCCGAAACAGTGCATTCGGGTACCGAAACACCCATTTTGCTTCGATTTTCGTGCAATAGGTATCCAAATGCTCCAAAATACTTCCAAACATTATTTAGGGCACAAGCGATTGGATTAGAAGTGTTCCTAGCGTGGAGCCCACTCTGAAGTTCATTACTCCGAGGTAGGGCATCGGGGTTTCTAAACGGATCCATTTTGCTCCGTTTTGCATGCAGAAGGTACAAAAACGCTCCAAATCACTCGCAAACAACGTTCTCGATCCATAGGAGGTTATTGGGTGTGTTCGTGCGAAAAATTCGTGTGATGTTTCATCGCCAAAACAGTGCATTCGGGTACAGAAACACCTGTTTTGCTTCGATTTTCGTGCATTATGTATCCAAGTTCTCCAAAACACTCCCAAATATCACTTAGGGCCTAAGCGAGTAGATTGGAAGTGTCCGTAGTAAAAAACTCCACACTGAAGTTCGTAACTCCGAGGCAGTGCATCCGGGCACCGAAACGGATCTGTTTCGCTCCGTTATGCATGCAGAAGGTACTGAAACGCTCCTAATCACTCCCAAACATCGTTTTGGGTCCAATGGAGATATTGGGAGTCTTTGTGCGAAAAATTCATCTCAACTTTGGTGGCCGAAACAGTGCATTCGGGTACTGAAACACCCGTTTTGCTTCGATTTTCGTGCAATAGGTATCCAAATGCTCCAAAATACTTCCAAGCATCATTTAGGGCATAAGCGAGTGGATTGGAAGTGTCCTTAGCGTAGAGCCCACTCTGAAGTTCATTACTCTGAGGTAGTGCATCAGGGTTCCGAAATGGATCCGTTTCACTCCGTTTTGCATGCAGAAGGTACAGAAACGCTCCAAATCACTCCCAAACATCATGTTGGGTCCAATGGAGGATATTGGGCGTGTTCATAAGATAAAATTCATCTAAAGTGTGGTGGACGAAACAGGGCATTCGGGTACCGAAACACCCGTTTTGCTTCGATATTCGTGCAATAGGTATCCAAATGCTTCAAAAACACTCTCAAACATCATTTAGGGCCTAAGAGAGTAGATTAGAAGTCTTCGTTACCCGCGTAGAAGGTACCGAAACGCTCTAAACCACTTCCAAACATCTTTTGGGGGACCAATGGAGGTTATTCGTTGCGGTCGTGCGAAAAAATTCCTGTGAAGTTCGGTGGGCGAAACAGTGCATTCGGGTACTGAAACACCTGTTTTGCTTCGATTTTCGTGCATTATGTATCCAAGTTCTCCAAAACACTCCCAAACATCACTTAGGGCCTAAGCGAGTAGATTGGAAGTGTCCGTAGTAAAAAAATCCACACTGAAGTTCGTTGCTCCGAGGCTGTGCATCCAAGCACCGAAACGGATCTGTTTCGCTCCGTTATGCATATAGAATGTACTGAAACGCTCCAAACCACTCCCAAACATCGTTTTGGGCCAATGGAGGTTATGGGTGTCTTCGTGCGAGAAAAAATCATCTGAAGTTTGGTGGCCGAAACAGTGCATTCGGGTACCGAAACACCCATTTTGCTTCGATTTTCGTGCAATAGGTATCCAAATGCTCCAAAATACTTCCAAACATTATTTAGGGCACAAGCGATTGGATTAGAAGTGTTCCTAGCGTGGAGCCCACTCTGAAGTTCATTACTCCGAGGTAGGGCATCGGGGTTTCTAAACGGATCCATTTCGCTCCGTTTTGCATGCAGAAGGTACAAAAACGCTCCAAATCACTCGCAAACAACGTTCTCGATCCATAGGAGGTTATTGGGTGTGTTCGTGTGAAAAATTCGTGTGATGTTTCATCGCCAAAACGGTGCATTCGGGTACAGAAACACCTGTTTTGCTTCGATTTTCGTGCATTATGTATCCAAGTTCTCCAAAACACTCCCAAATATGACTTAGGGCCTAAGCGAGTAGATTGGAAGTGTCCGTAGTATAAAACTCCACACTGAAGTTCGTAACTCCGAGGCAGTGCATCCGGGCACCGAAACAAATCTGTTTCGCTCCGTTATGCATGCAGAAGTTACTGAAACGATCCTAATCACTCCCAAACATCAGTTTGGGTCCAATGGAGATTTTGGGTGTCTTTGTGCGAAAAATTCATCTCAACTTTGGTGGCCGAAACAGTGCATTCGGGTACTGAAACACCCGTTTTGCTTCGATTTTCGTGCAATAGGTATCCAAATGCTCCAAAATACTTCCAAGCATCATTTAGGGCATAAGCGAGTGGATTGGAAGTGTCCTTAGCGTAGAGCCCACTCTGAAGTTCATTACTCTGAGGTAGTGCATCAGGGTTCCGAAATGGATCCGTTTCACTCCGTTTTGCATGCAGAAGGTACAAAAACGCTCCAAATCACTCCCAAACATCATGTTGGGTCCAATGGAGGATATTGGGCGTGTTCATAAGATAAAATTCATCTAAAGTGTGGTGGACGAAACAGGGCATTCGGGTACCGAAACACCCGTTTTGCTTCGATATTCGTGCAATAGGTATCCAAATGCTTCAAAAACACTCTCAAACATCATTTAGGGCCTAAGAGAGTAGATTAGAAGTCTTCGTTACCCGCGTAGAAGGTACCGAAACGCTCTAAACCACTTCCAAACATCTTTTGGGGGACCAATGGAGGTTATTCGTTGCGGTCGTGCGAAAAAATTCCTGTGAAGTTCGGTGGGCGAAACAGTGCATTCGGGTACTGAAACACCTGTTTTGCTTCGATTTTCGTGCATTATGTATCCAAGTTCTCCAAAACACTCCCAAACATCACTTAGGGCCTAAGCGAGTAGATTGGAAGTGTCCGTAGTAAAAAAATCCACACTGAAGTTCGTTGCTCCGAGGCTGTGCATCCAAGCACCGAAACGGATCTGTTTCGCTCCGTTATGCATATAGAATGTACTGAAACGCTCCAAACCACTCCCAAACATCGTTTTGGGTCCAATGGAGGTTATGGGTGTCTTCGTGCGAGAAAAAATCATCTGAAGTTTGGTGGCCGAAACAGTGCATTCGGGTACCGAAACACCCATTTTGCTTCGATTTTCGTGCAATAGGTATCCAAATGCTCCAAAATACTTCCAAACATTATTTAGGGCACAAGCGATTGGATTAGAAGTGTTCCTAGCGTGGAGCCCACTCTGAAGTTCATTACTCCGAGGTAGGGCATCGGGGTTTCTAAACGGATCCATTTTGCTCCGTTTTGCATGCAGAAGGTACAAAAACGCTCCAAATCACTCGCAAACAACGTTCTCGATCCATAGGAGGTTATTGGGTGTGTTCGTGCGAAAAATTCGTGTGATGTTTCATCGCCAAAACGGTGCATTCGGGTACAGAAACACCTGTTTTGCTTCGATTTTCGTGCATTATGTATCCAAGTTCTCCAAAACACTCCCAAATATGACTTAGGGCCTAAGCGAGTAGATTGGAAGTGTCCGTAGTATAAAACTCCACACTGAAGTTCGTAACTCCGAGGCAGTGCATCCGGGCACCGAAACGAATCTGTTTCGCTCCGTTTTGCATGCAGAAGTTACTGAAACGCTCCAAATCACTCCCAAACATCATTTTGGGTCCAATGGAGATTTTGGGTGTCTTTGTGCGAAAAATTCATCTCAACTTTGGTGGCCGAAACAGTGCATTCGGGTACTGAAACACCCGTTTTGCTTCGATTTTCGTGCAATAGGTATCCAAATGCTCCAAAATACTTCCAAGCATCATTTAGGGCATAAGCGAGTGGATTGGAAGTGTCCTTAGCGTAGAGCCCACTCTGAAGTTCATTACTCCGAGGTAGTGCATCAGGGTTCCGAAATGGATCCGTTTCACTCCGTTTTGCATGCAGAAGGTACAGAAACGCTCCAAATCACTCCCAAACATCATGTTGGGTCCAATGGAGGATATTGGGCGTGTTCATAAGATAAAATTCATCTAAAGTTTGGTGGACGAAACAGGGCATTCGGGTACCGAAACACCTGTTTTGCTTCGATTTTCGTGCAATAGGTATCCAAATGCTCCAAAACACTCCCAAACATCATTTAGGGCCTAAGAGAGTAGATTAGAAGTCTTCGTTACCCGCGTAGAAGGTACCGAAACGCTCTAAACCACTTCCAAACATCGTTTGGGGACCAATGGAGGTTATTCGTTGCGGTCGTGCGAAAAAATTCCTGTGAAGTTCGGTGGGCGAAACAGTGCATTCGGGTACCGAAACACCTGTTTTGCTTCGATTTTCGTGCATTATGTATCCAAGTTCTCCAAAACACTCCCAAACATCACTTAGGGCCTAAGCGAGTAGATTGGAAGTGTCCGTAGTAAAAAAAACCCACACTGAAGTTCGTTGCTCCGAGGCTGTGCATCCAAGCACCGAAACGGATCTGTTTCGCTCCGTTATGCATATAGAATGTACTGAAACGCTCCTAACCACTCCCAAACATCGTTTTGGGTCCAATGGAGGTTATGGGTGTCTTCGTGCGAGAAAAATTCATCTGAAGTTTGGTGGCCGAAACAGTGCATTCGGGTACCGAAACACCCGTTTTGCTTCGATTTTCGTTTAATAGGTATCCAAATGCTCCAAAATACTTCCAAACATCATTTAGGGCACAAGAGATTGGATGGGAAGTGTTCGTAGCGTAGAGCCCACTCTGAAGTTCATTACTCCAAGGTAGTGCATCAGGGTTCCGAAACGGATCCGTTTCGCTCCGTTTTGCATGCAGAAGGTACAGAAACGCTCCAAATCACTCCCAAACATCGTGTTGGGTCCAATGGAGGATATTGGGCGTGTTCATAAGATAAAATTCATCTGAAGTTTGGTGGACGAAACAGTGCATTCGGGTACCGAAACACCCGTTTTGCTTCGATATTCGTGCAATAGGTATCCAAATGCTCCAAAAACACTCTCAAACACCATTTAGGGCCTAAGCGAGTAGATTGGAAGTCTCCGTTACCCGCTTAGAAGGTTCCGAAACGCTCTAAATCACTCCCAAACATTGTTTGGGGTCCAATGGAGGTTATTCGGTGCAGTCGTGCGAAAAAATTCCTGTGAAGTTCAGTGGGCGAAACAGTGCATTCGGGTACCAAAACACCTGTTTTGCTTCGATTTTCGTGCCAAAAATTCGTGTGATGTTTCGTCGCCGAAACAGTGCATTCGGGTACAGAAACACCTGTTTTGCTTCGATTTTCGTGCATTATGTATCCAAGTTCTCCAAAACACTCCCAAATATCACTTAGGGCTGAAGCGAGTAGATTGGAAGTGTCCGTAGTAAAAAACTCCACACTGAAGTTCGTTGCTCCGACGCAGTGCATCCGGGCACCGAAAAGGATCTGTTTCGCTCTGTTATGCATGCAGAACGTACTGAAACGCTCCTAATCTCTACCAAACATCGTTTTGGGTCCAATGGAGGTTATGGGTGTCTTCGTGCGAAAAAATTCATCTCAACTTTGGTGGCCGAAACAGTGCATTCGGGTACCGAATCACCCGTTTTGCTTCGATTTTCGTTTAATAGGTATCCAAATGCTCCAAAATACTTCCAAACATCATTTAGGGCACAAGCGATTGGATGGGAAGTGTTCGTAGCGTAGACAGTGCATTCGGGTACCAAAACACCTGTTTTGCTTCGATTTTCGTACATTATGTATCCAAGTGCTCCATAACACTCCCAAACATCACTTAGGGCCTAAGCGAGTAGATTGGAAGTGTCCGTAGTAAAAAAAACCCACAATTAAGTTTGTTGCTCCGAGGCTGTGCATCCAGGCACCGAAACGGATCTGTTTCGCTCCGTTATGCATGTAGAATGTACTGAAATGCTCCAAATCACTCCCAAACATCGTTTTGGGTCCAATGAAGTTTGGTGGGCGAAACAGTGCATTTGGGTACCGAAACACCCATTTTGCTTCGATTTTCTTGCAATAGGTATCCAAATGCTCGAAAATACTTCCAAACATCATTTAGGGCACAAGCGATTGGATTAGAAGTGTGCGTAGCGTAGAGCCCACTCTGAAGTTCATTACTCCGAGGTAGTGCATCGGGGTTCCGAAACGGATCCGTTTCGCTCCGTTTTGCGTGCAGAAGGTACAGAAACGCTCCAAATCACTCCCAAACATCGTGTTGGGTCCAATGAAGGATATTGGGTGTGTTCAATAGATAAAATTCATCTGAAGTTTGGTGGACGAAACAGTGCATTCGGGTACCGAAACACCCGTTTTGCTTCGATATTCGTGCAATAGGTATCCAAATGCCCCAAAAACACTCAAACATCATTTAGGGCCTAAGCGTGTAGATTGGAAGTCTCCGTTACCAGAGTAGAAAGTACCGAAACTCTCTAAATCACTCCCAAACATCGTTTGGGGTCCAATGGAGGTTATTCGGTGTGGTCGTGCGAAAAAATTCCTGTGAAGTTCAGTGGGCGAAACAGTGCATTCGGGTACCAAAGCACCTGTTTTGCTTCGATTTTCGTGCATTATGTATCCAAGTGCTCCATAACACTCCCAAACATCACTTAGGGCCGAAGTGAGTAGATTGGAAGTGTCCGTAGTAAAAAAAACCCACACTGAAGTTCGTTGCTCCGAGCCTGTGCATCCAGGCACCGAAACGGATCTGTTTCGCTCCGTTATGCATGTAGAATGTACTGAAACGCTCCTAATCACTCCCAAACATCGTTTTGGGTCCAATGGAGGTTATGGGTGTCTTCGTGCGAGAAAAATTCATCTGAAGTTTGGTGGCCGAAACAGTGCATTTGGGTACCGAAACACCCATTTTGCTTCGATTTTCGTGCAATAGGTATCCAAATGCTCCAAAATACTTCCAAACATCATTTAGGGCACAAGCGATTGGATTAGAAGTGTCCGTAGCGTAGAGCCCACTCTGAAGTTCATTACTCCGAGGTAGGGCATCGGGGTTTCTAAACGGATCCATTTCGCTCCGTTTTGCATGCAGAAGGAACAAAAACGCTCCAAATCACTCGCAAACAACGTTCTCGGTCCATATGAGGTTATTGGGTGTGTTCGTGCGTAAAATTCGTGTGATGTTTCATCGCCGAAACAGTGCATTCGGGTACAGAAACACCTGTTTTGCTTCGATTTTCGTGCATTATGTATCCAAGTTCTCCAAAACACTCCCAAATATCACTTTGGGCCTAAGCGAGTAGATTGGAAGTGTCCGTAGTAAAAAAACTCCACACTGAAGTTCGTAACTCCGAGGCAGTGCATCCGGGCACCGAAACGGATCTGTTTCGCTCCGTTATGCATGCAGAAGGTACTGAAATGCTCCTAATCACTCCCAAACATCGATTTGGACCAATGGAGGTTATGGGTGTCTTCGTGCGAAAAAATTCATCTCAACTTTGGTAGCCGAAACAGTGCATTCGGGTACTGAAACACCCGTTTTGCTTCGATTTTCGTGCAATAGGTATCCAAATGCTCCAAAATACTTCCAAGCATCATTTAGGGCATAAGCGAGTGGATTGGAAGTGTCCGTAGCATAGAGCCCACACTGAAGTTCATTAGTCCGAGGTAGTGCATCGGGGTTCCGAAACGGATCCGTTTCGCTCCGTTTTGCATGCAGAAGGTACAGAAACGCTCCAAATCACTCCCAAACATCATGTTCGATCCAATGGAGGATATTAGGTGTGTTCATGCTATAAAATTCATCTAAAGTTTGGTGGACGAATCAGGGCATTCGGGTACCGAAACACCCGTTTTGCTTCGATATTCATGCAATAGGTATCCAAATGCTCCAAAACCACTCTCAAACATCATTTAGGGCCTAAGAGAGTAGATTAGAAGTCTTCGTTACCCGCGTAAAAGGTACCGAAACGCTCTAAACCACTTCCAAACATCGTTTGGGGACCAATGGAGGTTATTCGTTGCGGTCGTGCGAAAAATTCGTGTGATGTTTCGTCGCCGAAACAGTGCATTCGGGTACAGAAACACCTGTTTTGCTTCGATTTTTGTGCATTATGTATCCAAGTTCTCCAAAACACTCCCAAACATCACTTAGGGCCTAAGCGAGTATATTGGAAGTGTCCGTAGTAAAAAAATCCACACTGAAGTTCGTTGCTGCGAGGCTGTGCATCCAAGCACCGAAACGGATCTGTTTCGGTCCGTTATGCATGTAGAATGTACTGAAACGCTCCTAACCACACCCAAACATCGTTTTGGGTCCAATGGAGGTTATGGGTGTCTTCGTGCGAAAAAATTCATCTCAACTTTGGTGGGCGAAACAGTGCATTCGGGTACTGAAACACCCGTTTTGCTTCGATTTTCATGCAATATGTATCCAAATGCTCCAAAATACTTCCAAGCATCATTTAGGGCATAAGCGAGTGGAATGGAAGTGTCCGTAGTGTAGAGCCCACTCTGAAGTTCATTACTCCGAGGTAGTGCATCGGGGTTCCGAAACGGATCCGTTTTGCTCCGTTTTGCAGGCAGAAGGTACAGAAACGCTCCAAATCACTCCCAAACATCGTGTTGGGTCCAATGGAGGATATTGGGTGTGTTCATATCTAAAAATTCATTTGAAGTTTGATGGACGAAACAGTGCATTCGGGTACCGAAACACACGTTTTGCTTCGATATTCATGCAATAGGTATCCAAATGCTCCAAAAACACTCAAACATCATTTAGGGCCTAAGCGTTTAGATTGGAAGTCTCCGTTACCCGCGTAGATGGTACCGAAACGCTCTAAATCACTCCCAAACATCGTTTGGGGACAAATGGAGGTTATTCGGTGCGGTCGTGCGAAAAAATTCCTGTGAAGTTCGGTGGGCGAAACAGTGCATTCGGGTACCGAAACACCTGTTTTGCTTCGATTTTCGTGCATTATGTATCCAAGTGCTCCAAAACACTCCCAAACATCACTTAGGGCCTAAGCGAGTAAATTGGAAGTGTCCGTAGTAAAAAACTCCACACTGAAGTTCGTAACTCCGAGGCAGTGCATCCGGGCACCGAAACGGATCTGTTTCGCTCCGTTATGCATGCAGGAGGTACTGAAACGCTCCTAATCACTCCCAAACATCGTTTTGGGTCCAATGGAGGTTATGGGTGTCTTCGTGCGAAAAAATTCATCTCAACTTTGGTGGCCGAAATAGTGCATTCGGGTACTGAAACACCCGTTTTGCTTCGATTTTTGTGCAATAGGTATCCAAATGCTCCAAAATACTTCCAAGCATCATTTAGGGCATAAGCGAGTGGATTGGAAGTGTCCTTAGCGTAGAGCCCACTCTGAAGTTCATTACTCCGAGGTAGTGCATCAGGGTTCCGAAATGGATCCGTTTCCCTCCGTTTTGCATGCAGAAGGTACAGAAACGCTCCAAATCACTCCCAAACATCATGTTGGGTCCAATGGAGGATATTGGGTGTGTTCATGCTATAAAATTCATCTGAAATTTGGTGGACGAAACAGTGCATTCGGGTACCGAAACACCCGTTTTGCTTCAATATTCGTGCAATAGGTATCCAAATGCTCCAAAAACACTCAAACATCATTTAGGGCCTAAGCGTGTAGATTGGAAGTCTCCGTTACCCACGTAGAAAGTACCGAAACTCTCTAAATCACTCCCAAACATCGTTTGGGGTCCAATGGAGGTTATTCGGTGCGGTCGTGCGAAAAAATTCCTGTGAAGTTCGGTGGGCGAAACAGTGCATTTGGATACCGAAGCACCTGTTTTGCTTCGATTTTCATGCATTATGTATCCAAGTGCTCCAAAACACTCCCAAACATCAATTAGGGCCTAAGAGAGTAGATTGGAAGTGTTCGTAGTAAAAAAATCCACACTGAAGTTCGTTGCTCCGAGGCAGTGCATCCAGGCACCGAAACGGATCTGTTTCGCGCCGTTATGCATGCAGAATGTACTGAAACGCTCCTAATCACTCCCAAACATCGTTTTCGATCCAATGGAGGTTATGGGTGTCTTCGTGCGAGAAAAATTCATCTGAAGTTTGGTGGCCGAAACAGTGCATTCGGGTACTGAAACACCCGTTTTGCTTCGATTTTTGTGCAATAGGTATCCAAATGCTCCAAAATACTTCCAAGCATCATTTAAGGCATAAGCGAGTGGATTGGAAGTGTCCGTAGCGTAGAGCCCACTCTGAAGTTCATTACTCCGAGGTAGTGCATCGGGGTTCCGAAACGGATCCGTTTCGCTCCGTTTTGCATGCAGAAGGTACAGAAACGCTCCAAATCACTCCCAAACATCATGTTGGGTCCAATGGAGGATATTGGGTGTGTTCATGCTATAAAATTCATCTGAAATTTGGTGGACGAAACATTGCATTCGGGTACCGAAACACCCGTTTTGCTTCGATATTCGTGCAATAGGTTTCCAAATGCTCCAAAAACCCTCAAACATCATTTAGGGCCTAAGCGTGTAGATTGGAAGTCTCCGTTACCCGTGTAGAAAGTACCGAAACTCTCTAAATCACTCCCAAACATCGTTTGGGGTCCAATGGAGGTTATTCGGTGCGGTCGTGCGAAAAATTTCCTGTGAAGTTCGGTGGGCGAAACAGTGCATTCGGGTACCGAAGCACCTATTTTGCTTTGATTTTCATGCATTATGTATCCAAGTGCTCCAAAACACTCCCAAACATCACTTAGGGCCTAAGAGAGTAGATTGGAAGTGTCCGTAGTAAAAAAATCCACACTGAAGTTCGTTGCTCCGAGGCAGTGCATCCAGGCACCGAAACGGATCTGTTTCGCGCCGTTATGCATGCAGAATGTACTGAAACGCTCCTAATCACTCCCAAACATCGTTTTCGATCCAATGGAGGTCATGGTTGTCTTCGTTCGAGAAAAATTCATGTGAAGTTTGGTGGCCGAAACAGTGCATTCGGGTACTGAAACACCCGTTTTGCTTCGATTTTCGTGCAATAGGTATCCAAATGCTCCAAAATACTTCCAAGCATCATTTAGGGCATAAGCGAGTGGATTGGAAGTGTCCGTAGCATAGAGCCCACACTGAAGTTCATTAGTCCGAGGTAGTGCATCGGGGTTCCAAAACGGATCCGTTTCGCTCCGTTTTGCATGCAGAAGGTACAGAAACGCTCCAAATCACTCCCAAACATCATGTTCGATCCAATGGAGGATATTAGGTGTGTTCATGCTATAAAATTCATCTAAAGTTTGGTGGACGAATCAGGGCATTCGGGTACCGAAACACCCGTTTTGCTTCGATATTCGTGCAATAGGTATCCAAATGCTCCAAAAACACTCTCAAACATCATTTAGGGCCTAAGAGAGTAGATTAGAAGTCTTCGTTACCCGCGTAAAAGGTACCGAAACGCTCTAAACCACTTCCAAACATCGTTTGGGGACCAATGGAGGTTATTCGTTGCGGTCGTGCGAAAAATTCGTGTGATGTTTCGTCGCCGAAACAGTGCATTCGGGTACAGAAACACCTGTTTTGCTTCGATTTTCGTGCATTATGTATCCAAGTTCTCCAAAACACTCCCAAACATCACTTAGGGCCTAAGCGAGTAGATTGGAAGTGTCCGTAGTAAAAAAATCCACACTGAAGTTCGTTGCTCCGAGGCAGTGCATCCAGGCACCGAAACGGATCTGTTTCGCGCCCTTATGCATGCAGAATGTACTGAAACGCTCCTAATCACTCCCAAACATCGTTTTCGATCCAATGGAGGTTATGGGTGTCTTCGTGCGAGAAAAATTCATCTGAAGTTTGGTGGCCGAAACAGTGCATTCGGGTACTGAAACACCCGTTTTGCTTCGATTTTTGTGCAATAGGTATCCAAATGCTCCAAAATACTTCCAAGCATCATTTAAGGCATAAGCGAGTGGATTGGAAGTGTCCGTAGCGTAGAGCCCACTCTGAAGTTCATTACTCCGAGGTAGTGCATCGGGGTTCCGAAACGGATCCGTTTCGCTCCGTTTTGCATGCAGAAGGTACAGAAACGCTCCAAATCACTCCCAAACATCATGTTGGGTCCAATGGAGGATATTGGGTGTGTTCATGCTATAAAATTCATCTGAAATTTGGTGGACGAAACATTGCATTCGGGTACCGAAACACCCGTTTTGCTTCGATATTCGTGCAATAGGTTTCCAAATGCTCCAAAAACCCTCAAACATCATTTAGGGCCTAAGCGTGTAGATTGGAAGTCTCCGTTACCCGTGTAGAAAGTACCGAAACTCTCTAAATCACTCCCAAACATCGTTTGGGGTCCAATGGAGGTTATTCGGTGCGGTCGTGCGAAAAATTTCCTGTGAAGTTCGGTGGGCGAAACAGTGCATTCGGGTACCGAAGCACCTATTTTGCTTTGATTTTCATGGATTATGTATCCAAGTGCTCCAAAACACTCCCAAACATCACTTAGGGCCTAAGAGAGTAGATTGGAAGTGTCCGTAGTAAAAAAATCCACACTGAAGTTCGTTGCTCCGAGGCAGTGCATCCAGGCACCGAAACGGATCTGTTTCGCGCCGTTATGCATGCAGAATGTACTGAAACGCTCCTAATCACTCCCAAACATCGTTTTCGATCCAATGGAGGTCATGGTTGTCTTCGTTCGAGAAAAATTCATGTGAAGTTTGGTGGCCGAAACAGTGCATTCGGGTACTGAAACACCCGTTTTGCTTCGTTTTTGTGCAATAGGTATCCAAATGCTCCAAAATACTTCCAAGCATCATTTAGGGCATAAGTGAGTGGATTGGATGTATCCGTAGCATAGAGCCCACTGTGAAGTTCATTACTCCGAGGTAGTGCATCGGGGTTCCGAAACGGATCCGTTTCGCTCCGTTTTGCATGCAGAAGGTACAGAAACGCTCCAAATCACTCCCAAACATCATGTTGGGTCCAATGGAGGATATATGGGTGTGTTCATGCTATAAAATTCATCTGAAATTTGGTGGACGAAATCGATATTTGTGCAATAGGTATCCAAATGCTCCAAAAACACTCAAACATCATTTAGGGCCTAAGCGTGTAGATTGGAAGTCTCCGTTACCCGCATAGAAAGTACCAAAACGCTCTAAATCACTCCCAAACATCGTTTGGGGTCCAATGGAGGTTATTCGGTGCGGTCGTGCGAAAAAATTCCTGTGAAGTTCGGTGGGCGAAACAGTGCATTCGGATACCGAAGCACCTGTTTTGCTTCGATTTTCATGCATTATGTATCCAAGTGCTCCAAAACACTCCCAAACATCACTTAGGGCCTAAGAGAGTAGATTGGAAGTGTCCGTAGTTAAAAAATCCACACTGAAGTTCGTTGCTCCGAGGCAGTGCATCCGGGCACCGAAACGGATCTGTTTCGCTCCGTTATGCATGCAGAAGGTACTGAAATGCTCCTAATCACTCCCAAACATCGATTTGGACCAATGGAGGTTATGGGTGTCTTCGTGCGAAAAAATTCATCTCAACTTTGGTAGCCGAAACAGTGCATTCGGGTACTGAAACACCCGTTTTGCTTCGATTTTCGTGCAATAGGTATCCAAATGCTCCAAAATACTTCCAAGCATCATTTAGGGCATAAGCGAGTGGATTGGAAGTGTCCGTAGCATAGAGCCCACACTGAAGTTCATTAGTCCGAGGTAGTGCATCGGGGTTCCGAAACGGATCCGTTTCGCTCCGTTTTGCATGCAGAAGGTACAGAAACGCTCCAAATCACTCCCAAACATCATGTTCGATCCAATGGAGGATATTAGGTGTGTTCATGCTATAAAATTCATCTAAAGTTTGGTGGACGAATCAGGGCATTCGGGTACCGAAACACCCGTTTTGCTTCGATATTCGTGCAATAGGTATCCAAATGCTCCAAAAACACTCTCAAACATCATTTAGGGCCTAAGAGAGTAGATTAGAAGTCTTCGTTACCCGCGTAAAAGGTACCAAAACGCTCTAAACCACTTCCAAACATCGTTTGGGGACCAATGGAGGTTATTCGTTGCGGTCGTGCGAAAAATTCGTGTGATGTTTCGTCGCCGAAACAGTGCATTCGGGTACAGAAACACCTGTTTTGCTTCGATTTTCGTGCATTATGTATCCAAGTTCTCCAAAACACTCCCAAACATTACTTAGGGCCTAAGCGAGTATATTGGAAGTGTCCGTAGTAAAAAAATCCACACTGAAGTTCGTTGCTGCGAGGCTGTGCATCCAAGCACCGAAACGGATCTGTTTCGCGCCGTTATGCATGCAGAATGTACTGAAACGCTCCTAATCACTCCCAAACATCGTTTTCGATCCAATGGAGGTTATGGGTGTCTTCGTGCGAGAAAAATTCATCTGAAGTTTGGTGGCCGAAACAGTGCATTCGGGTACCGAAACACCCGTTTTGCTTCGATATTCGTGCAATAGGTTTCCAAATGCTCCAAAAACCCTCAAACATCATTTAGGGCCTAAGCGTGTAGATTGGAAGTCTCCGTTACCCGTGTAGAAAGTACCGAAACTCTCTAAATCACTCCCAAACATCGTTTGGGGTCCAATGGAGGTTATTCGGTGCGGTCGTGCGAAAAATTTCCTGTGAAGTTCAGTGGGCGAAACAGTGCATTCGGGTACCGAAGCACCTATTTTGCTTTGATTTTCATGCATTATGTATCCAAGTGCTCCAAAACACTCCCAAACATCACTTAGGGCCTAAGAGAGTAGATTGGAAGTGTCCGTAGTAAAAAAATCCACACTAAAGTTCGTTGCTCCGAGGCAGTGCATCCAGGCACCGAAACGGATCTGTTTCGCGCCGTTATGCATGCAGAATGTACTGAAACGCTCCTAATCACTCCCAAACATCGTTTTCGATCCAATGGAGGTCATGGTTGTCTTCGTTCGAGAAAAATTCATGTGAAGTTTGGTGGCCGAAACAGTGCATTCGTGTAACACCCAGATTTCCAAGAAATCCGAATGCTTCCATATGTGTGCCCAGGATGTCCACAGAACACATATAGATTACAAATATTGAATCACAGAGAACACAATGCTCGAATAAAATAGTTTATATTAGAATTTAACACAAGACATAGTCTTAAACAAATAACACAGCGGAAGACTTAATACTATTAAACGCTTCATACTAGGTAGAGCCTCAAATCCACAGGGACACCGACTGGTTGAACACAGCTTAGAAGTACGGCAGATCCTCCGGAAACTCAGCAAGCGACTGATCATTCATTGCTCCATCTGTTACCCATCCGGGATTTTGTTGAATAGTTGCAAGTGTAAGTATACCATCTTACTTAACAAGTATAACACGGGTTATGCAAGGACAAAAGGCTTGACACGGTTATACTGCATTAGCACTTTTAGTTGATTCATTTATTATCTTCCAACTTACTACAAATAAGTAGAATCCCAAGTATAAACCCATTAATAAAGTATAAGTGATTATAAAACAAACCAACATCAACCACTAATATCATCTTCTAATCAAAAAGGATCCAGGCCGCTCGTATCCGTGAGCACGGCTATCATGATAGATCAACACTCTGCAGAGGTTTCGCCCTTTACCCGCCGGTCACATAAATCCAAAAGAACTTATGTTACGAGGACTTTCACAAAACACCCTAACAAGCACAGTAGCCGTTTTGGTTCAACATAGGCAGCATAACCCGAGGCATCGAGATTGACGTACGCTCAGGGCGCAACGTGAGGGGGTCAATGGCGTCCAGAGCGAGAGCGCAATCATCGCAACGTGTGAAGCTGCCGTACATCGGGCGCTTACATCACGGGACTTTGCCTAACGGGGCATAGCCAACGGATAAAACCGTCCTCGATGGATCAAAACTATACTCTCACCCATGCACCCCACATACGCCTTTCGGTAACCACTGGCGAGCTAGAGACGTACAAGCTAGTTATCCAAGACCAGAGCCATTATAGTTCCAACGGCGGCGAACAAGTTCCTGGGTTGCCGCTTTAAGAACCGGACCTTATGGAGAGACATTAGAACAAAGCACGAAGCACATGCTCTAATTCCCAAGATTAAACCTTACAGAGACACTAGAACAAAGCACACAGCACATGCTCTAGTTCCCCGAACCATGTTGCTAAAAAGCATCTTTTAACCATCATTGAAGTGAACCATTAATTCAATATTGACATTAAAAATAAATGTTGGTTGCAGCGCGTAGCATAATCTAACCATAATGCATAAAACCCTGGGAAACAAGGAATAAGGTAAAGACTAGGAACATCCTTAGTGGTTAACAATTTTAGACACATGCATATGATTGATGTGATTAATCGGTGTATAGGTAACAAGGATGGTCCGTGTTATACTTGCCTTCCTCAGAGAACTGCTGCTGCACCTGCTCTTCGGGAACGGGATCGTCGGCGAACTCGAACGGCTCGGCAACTACTCACATCAATCACCAACAAGCATCCACACATACATGCAAACAAGATTACTTAATTAGAACAGTACACCAAACATAAACAAAAGATGAAAAGAAGGTTTTAGAGCTACTCTACGCTTCACTACGAACACGTGAGCGCGAAAATCACTCAAATCGGAGTTAAAACGGAGAAAACTACGCTTAAAACGGGCTCTAGGGGCTTGCTGGTAAAGATTTTAGGCTTCCAGGGGTGTTTTTGAAAGAAACCAGGGACCTAAAACGTAATTTTGTATAAAAAACACAAGGGCTGCGGCGTAAAAACAACTTTCAGGACGGCGGGCATGATTTTTCAAAAGAACAGGGGCTAAAACGAAAGAAAAAGGACTTGGTTGTAAATACTTTTGAACTGCGCTGGACCGCGGGTTGATTTTCAAAAACTGCAGGGGCTCTTTTGCAAAACAGGCGCGGCGGCGGCTGGTTGCTGACGTGGGCTGACGTCACCGTGGACCGAACCGTGGACCGGCTTGAACCGCGGTTCACGGAAACCGGCTCGGTTTAGATCGGTTTTCAGATCTGGCCGTCGGTTCGAATCTAACGGCTCAGATTAGATCGGTCTCTCGGCTTCACCGGAAACGGCGGCTCGCGGCGGCGCGCGGCGGCGCTCTCGCCGGAGATGGCTCGGCTGGGGCTAGAAGGCTCCAAACCTCGCCGTGATTGGCTCAAAAGAGAGAGGAGAAGTTGGAGGTTCGGTTTTGGGGATCGGAGGCGAACATCGCGCGGCGGAGACGGCTCGCGACGAACGGCGGCGCGGTGATGGCTCCGGTGAGCTCGCGCGGACACGGAAAGGCGAGAGAGAGGGGGTAAAAGAGCTCGGCATGTTCCTTACGTGCTCGTGAAGCTCCGGGACAAACTCTCGGCGACAACGCGGCCTTGGAGCGAGCTCTAGTTGATAGCGGCGGCGCGGCTAGGGTTTCGCGGCGCTCGGAGCTTGGAGGCGGCGCTAGGTTAAGGGTTCGAGGCCGAGGGGGTTGGCGGCGGCTTATATAGGGGCTAGGCGACCTCGGCGTGCGCTCCAAGCCGCGAGGAGTCCAAGCACGGCACGGCGGCGCGGCGGCGGCAGCTCGGACTCAAGCTCGGTGCGGCGCGAACTGGAGGAAGGGGATGACAGGTGGGGCCAAGCTGTCGGTCAGTGGAGTGAGGAGAGGGCGCGGGCTGGCGCGGAGATGGGCCGAGCTGCTGGGCCGCGCGAAAGAAAAGGCTGGGTTGGGGTGTTGGGCTGCGCAGCGGGCCGCGGAAAAAGAAGAAGAGAGGGAGAAAGAGATGGGCCGCGCAGGGAGGTGGGCCACGGAAAAAGAAAAAGAGAAAACTAGGTTGATGGGCTACTGGGCTGAAAAGAGAGAGGGAAAAAGAGAGAGAAAAGAAAAGGTTTTTCTTTTATTCAAACACTCACTTGAATTCAAATTCAAATTCAAATTTGAATTCAACAATCAAAAATAAATGCACCAGCATGTATGCAACAATAATGTTTCTATTTCCTATATTTGCTTTTAATTATTCAAAAATTTTATTTCCCTATATTATTTATGAGCACTTTAATATAAAAAGCCAATTAATTACTAAATTTTAAATTGGGCATTTTTAGGGTGTTACAAACCTACCCCCCTTAAGATGAATCTCGTCCCCGAGATTCGGACGTGGATTGGAAGAGATGTGGATATTCTGCTTGAGTTCATCCTCCTGTTCCCAGGTTGCCTCATCCTCTGTATGACGATTCCACTGAACCTTGCACATACGTATCACTTTGTTCCTGGTGACTCTCTCAGACTCCTCTAAGATCTTGACCGGATATTCCTCATAAGTAAGGTCCTCCTGCACATTCAATTCCTCTAACGGAATCTGTTCCTCTGGCACCCGTAAACACTTTTTCAGCTGGGACACGTGGAACACATCATGCACTCCCGCCAATTTCTCTGGTAACTCTAACTGATAAGCCACTTCACCTCTCCGTTCTAATATCTTGAATGGTCCAATGTAGCGAGGTGCTAGCTTGCCTTTGACGTTGAATCTCTTCACACCTCTCATTGGTGACACCTTAAGATACACAAAATCACCAATCCCGAAGCTGAGGTCTCGTCGCCTTACATCTGCATAACTTTTCTGCCGCGACTGAGCTGTTTTCAAATTCTGCCTGATAACCTGCACTTGTTCTTCTGCCTGCTTCAAGACCTCAGGTCCAAATACCTTACCTTCTCCGGTCTGATTCCAAAACAACGGTGTCCTGCACTTTCTTCCGTACAACGCCTCAAATGGTGACATTCTGAGACTCTGCTGGTAGCTGTTGTTGTACGAAAATTCTGCATAGCACAAACTCTTATCCCAGCTACTTCCATACTGCAATGCACATGCTCGCAACATGTCCTCCAGTATCTGATTCGTCCTCTCGGTCTGACCGTCTGTCTGCGGATGGTAAGCGGAACTGAAGTGAAGCTTAGTATCCATGGACTCATGTAACTTGTGCCAAAAGTGCGACGTAAACTGACTTCCTCGGTCTGATACTATCTTCTTAGGTACCCCATGCAAACATACAATCCGCTCCATATACAATTCTGCTAGTTTGGCACCGGAATATGTAGTCTTTACCGGAATAAAGTGAGCCACCTTCGTCAATCGGTCCACTATCACCCATATAGAGTCATAACCTTTCTGCGTGCGGGGCAATCCTGTTATAAAATCCATACCCACTTCTTCCCATTTCCACTCTGGTATCTTCATAGGCTGAAGCAATCCTGCCGGTCTCTGATGTTCGGCCTTAACTCTCTGGCATACGTCACAAAGAGCTACATGTGCTGCAACATCGCGCTTCAAACCGTACCACCAAAATCTTTCCTTGAGGTCCAAGTACATCTTGGTACTTCCCGGGTGAATGGAATATGCTGACTCGTGCGCTTCCCGTAAGATAACATCCTTGATATGCTGCTGATCTGGCACCACTATTCTGTTACCATACCACACTGTTCCTTGATCATCCAATCGGAATCCTGGCGCTTTATCTGTCCCGATCTTCTTAACCAACTCCTTGATTTCCTCATCCTCCAATTGACCTTTTCGGATTTCTTGTTCAAGAGTTGTCTCCACTTCTAGCTCAGCCACGTTAGCTGCCATACCCAAGTTTAAGCGTTCAAACTCCCTACTAAGCTCTTCCGGTAAATTCTGACCCGGTAGCACATTCGCAAAACTCTTTCTACTCAAAGCATCGGCCACCAAGTTAGCCTTCCCTGGATAGTAGTGAATTTCTAGTTCAAAGTCATTGATCTTCTCAAGCCAACGACGTTGCCTCATATTCAACTCGGATTGCGTGAACACATACTTAAGGCTCTTGTGGTCGGTATAGATGTCGCACTTGTGTCCAATCAAATAATGCCTCCAGATCTTCAATGCGTGTACCACGGCTGCCAATTCCAGGTCATGTGTCGGATAATTCAGCTCATGTCTCCTCAACTGTCTGGACGCATATGCCACAACTCTACCTTCCTGCATGAGTACACATCCCAATCCTTGACGAGACGCATCGCAATACACTGAGAAACTTTTAGTAACATCTGGCAGTACCAATACTGGTGCAGTGGTCAGCCTTTTCTTCAACTCCTCAAAGCTAGCTTGACACTGCGGTGTCCACACAAACTTGGCATTCTTTTCTAGCAATGATGTCAAAGGCTTGGCAATCTTGGAGAATCCCTCAATAAAACGCCGATAGTAACCTGCCATTCCAAGAAAACTCCTGATCTCACTGACATTCTGCGGTGGAATCCAGTCGAGAACATCCCTGACCTTCTTCGGATCAACTGCGACACCTCCATTTGACAACACATGGCCCAAGAATGATACCTCCTTCAGCCAGAATTCACATTTACTCAACTTAGCATACAACTGATGTTCTCGGAGTCTCTGCATCACTAACCTCAAGTGTTCCTCATGCTCTTCCTCATTCTTGGAGAAAACCAGAATATCATCGATGAACACCACGACGAACTTGTCAAGATAATCCATGAACACACTGTTCATCAAATACATGAAGTAGGGCCGGTGCATTAGTCAATCCAAAGGACATAACTGTGAACTCATACAAACCATACCGGGTAGTGAAAGCTGTCTTGGGGATATCTGTCACCCAGATTCTCATCTGATGATAGCCTGATCTGAGATCGATCTTCGAGAACACACAAGCTCCTCTCAATTGGTCAAAGAGATCATCGATCCTTGGCAGTGGGTACTTATTCTTGATAGTGACCTCATTGAGGGCTCGGTAGTCTATGCACATCCTCTGTGTCCCGTCTTTCTTATCAACAAACAACACTGG
Source organism: Digitaria exilis (assembly GCA_015342445.1). NCBI lineage: Eukaryota > Viridiplantae > Streptophyta > Magnoliopsida > Poales > Poaceae > Digitaria > Digitaria exilis. The sequence continues at coordinate 5,193 of JACEFO010001985.1, read as the reverse complement.
AGCTCCCCAAGGCGAACAACTAGGACGAATATACCCCTTAGCTAGTAGGGCCTTTAATTCTTCTTTAAGTTTCTTTAATTCTTTTACCCCCATTCTATATGGTCTTTTAGCTATGGGTGCTGTGCCAGGCATAAGTTCAATAACAAATTCAACTTCACGGTCCGGAGGCATACCTGGCAATTCATCTGGGAACACATCTGGATACTCGTTCACCACTCGAATGTCCTTCAACTCTGTGCCTTCAGCATGATTGACCTGACCGGGCTCTGTGGTTTTGGTTGCTTGATACTCAATCTTCTCCCCTGATGGAGTCACTAACTGAACAGCACGCTTGGAACACTGGATGACGGCATCGTACTTTGCTAGCCAGCTCATTCCCAAAATCAGATCCATCCCGATAGAGTTTAGAACTATAGGGTGTGCTAAAAAGTCTACCCCCCTTATGTTAACTGCTACATTAGGACAACGTAATGTGGCCCGAAGTTCTCCCCCCGGTGAGTTAACTAACATGGTGTTCCCCATAGGTTGCATAAGCATCAAGTTCTTTTTCACGAAATCAGCAGATATAAAAGCATGCGAAGCTCCAGAATCAAACAAAACTGTAGCAGGTTGTGAGTTGACCGAGAACGTACCGACTACCACATCTGTGGCTACTTCTGCAGTTTCTGCTCCCACATGGTTGAGCTTGCCCCTGGCGTAGTTCTGCTGGCCTCGGTTTCCCTGTGCCTGCTGCTGATTTCCATTCTGAGTTTGTTGTGGCCCTGCCTTCTGGTTGTTGTTCTGACCGGTGGAATTCTGGACCCTCCGGGGACAAAAGTTAGCATAATGTCCCTGTTCACCACAGTGATAGCATACCCTTGGGCCGACAGGAGTGGTGTTAGCCTGGGTAGTGCGTGAAGCCTGAGTGTTCTGCTGCACGTTCTGGTAGCGCTGCTGTTGCTGCTGGGGTGGTGCATACTGGGGACGTTGCTGGTTCTGGCTGCGGTTCTGAAGGCTTGATTGTCCCTGAGTGCGCTGCTGATTCACCTGCTGGGGTTGTAGCGGGGGCGGATGTTGCTGCCAGATTGCTGGTTCATGAACTTTCTCTTCTTGTCCTCAATCTCACGACGCTTGTGCTCCACCATCAGGGCACCATCAACCAATGCACCGAAGGTTGGGAAGGTGATGCACATCAACTGTAGCTGCAAAACATCCTGGAGTCCATTCCGGAAGCGAGTTTGCCTCTTCTCATCTGTCGACACCTCATCTGGTGCATAGCGGGCCAGCTCAAGGAACTTGTCACGATAGGCAGTGACGCTCATTCCCTCCTGCGTCAGGGCTAGGAACTCCCTCTTCTTTAGGACCGTCAGTCCCTCAGGCACATGGTGAGCACGGAAGGCTTCACTGAACTGCTGCCAAGTGATCTGGTTGCGATCGGGTTGCGCATATTGGAATGCTACCCACCAGTCGAGAGCGGCTCCTTCAAATTGTCCAGAGGCGTAGAGCACCTTCTCCCTGTCATCACACTGAGCAATGTCGAGCTGTCTCTCCACTGCCTTGATCCAGTCTTCAGCTTCCATCGGGTCCTTGGCGCGGGAGAACTTTGGTGGGCGCCCCTTCAAGAACTCTCCCCTCCTGTCCCGGATGGGCTTGGGGAGGTGGCTGAACAGGTGGATTCTGCAGGTTCTGCTGCATCAAAGCTATGGCCTGAGTCAACTGTTGCATCGTCTGTGTCTGCAAGCGGACTAGATCTTCCATGGTGGGCGGCTGGTTCTGGTTCTGATTCGGGTTCTGGTTCTGGTTCTGGTTGCCACCACCCATCGATCCTCTTGTCCCAACCATCTGTCATAAAACAAAACCCCAACATTCATAATCACTGTCATGTCTGACCCAGTGTCAAGAATTGAAGCAATCCATTGACAAGATAAGGTCCTCAGGCGATAGGAAAGATGATGGATGGTATGCAAAGGAGAGATTAGGAACCCATCTATCTATCCACTAAACACCTTATACCTTAGTCCCAATACTAGATGATTACAGACTTCCATCTGCGCTCATCACAATCATTACAAAAGATCCAAATCACACATAAGCATAATGACAATTCATTCAAGCATTCAAAGACAAGGTTCACACAAGACTCGGCACTGTTAGACTAGTTTTGACTCAAAAACGTTCTATTTGATCTCTACTAGCATTTAGGGTCGATAGTGGTGCGGTGAGCTAGGGTGCTGCAGCTCCTCGGGTTTCCCTTCTTCGGCCTCCTGCCTAAGAAGCTCCCTGTAGGCGTCCAGGTTGCGTGCCTCCGACGGGTACTCATTGATGCGGGGTGGAAGGTAGACACCAGTGCTCTTACGGACTATCTATCTCTATCGAGCTATCTATGGAAGTGAAAACTAGAGGAGGGCCTTAGTTTTAAAGCTTAGAAAGTTTTCAAAAAGAACAGAGTAGAATAGAAACACCATTTTTCAACAGAAACTCAACTCTAGGATGTAAAATAATTTTTAGAGCAAGAATTAAGCAAGTTCTAATCGACCGTTCTATCTAGGCTGTGATCCTAACAGTCAGCACGGCTCTGATACCAACTTTGTAACACCCAGATTTCCAAGAAATCCGAATGCTTCCATATGTGTGCCCAGGATGTCCACAGAACACATATAGATTACAATATTGAATCACAGAGAACACAATGCTCGATAAAATAGTTTATATTAGAATTTAACACAAGACATAGTCTTAAACAAATAACACAGCGGAAGACTTAATACTATTAAACGCTTCATACTAGGTAGAGCCTCAAATCCACAGGGACACCGACTGGTTGAACACAGCTTAGAAGTACGGCAGATCCTCCGGAAACTCAGCAAGCGACTGATCATTCATTGCTCCATCTGTTACCCATCCGGGATTTGTTGAATAGTTGCAAGTGTAAGTATACCATCTTACTTAACAAGTATAACACGGGTTATGCAAGGACAAAAGGCTTGACACGGTTATACTGCATTAGCACTTTTAGTTGATTCATTTTATAGATCTTCCAAACTTACTACAAATAAGTAGAATCCCAAGTATAAACCCATTAATAAGGTATAAGTGATTATAAAACAAACCAACATCAACCACTAATATCATCTTCTAATCAAAAAGGATCCAGGCCGCTCGTATCCGTGAGCACGGCTATCATGATAGATCAAACACTCTGCAGAGGTTTCGCCCTTTACCCGCTACTCACTAAATCCAAAAGAACTTATATACGAGGACTTTCACAAAACACCCTACGCAAGCACTCTCTCCCGTTTTGGTTCAACATAGGCAGCATAACCCGAGGCATCGAGATTTGACGTTACGCTCAGGGATGAACGTGAGGGGGTCAATTGGCGTCCAGAGCGAGAGCGCAATCATCGCAACGTGTGAAGCTGCCGTACCATCGGGCGCTTACATCACGGCGACTTTGCCTAACGGGGCATAGCCAACGGATGAAACCGTCCTCGATGGATCAAACTATACTCTCACCCATGTCACCCCACATACGCCCTTCGGTTTGAAACCACTGGCGAGCTAGAGACGTACAAGCTAGTTATCCAAGACCAGAGCCATTATAGTTCCAACGGCGGCGAACAAGTATCCTGGGTTGCCGCTTTAAGAAGGACCTTATGGAGAGCACATAAGAACAAAGCACGAAGCACATGCTCTAATTCCCAAGAATTAAACCTTACAGAGACACTAGAACAAAGCACACAGCACATGCTCTAGTTCCCCGAACCATTGTTGCTAAAAAGCATCTTTTAACCATCATTGAAGTGAACCATTAATTCAATATTGACATTAAAAAATAAATTGTTGGTTGCAGCGCGTAGCATAATCTAACCATAACTAAAACCCTTGGGAAAACAAGGAATAAGGTAAAGACTAGGATACATCCTTAGTGGTTAACAATTTTAGACACATGCATATGATTGGATGTGATTAATCGGTGCTATAGGTTGTAGGATGGTCCGTGTTATACTTGCCTTCCTCAGAAGAACTGCTGCTGCACCTGCTCTTCGGGAAGGGATCGTCGGCGAACTCGAACGGCTCGGCAATACTACTCACATTCAATCACCAACAAGCATCCATATACATGCAAACAAGATTACTTTAATTAGAACAGTACACCAAACATAAAACAAAAGATGAAAAGAAGGTTTTAGAGCTACTCTACGCTTCATACGAACACGTGAGCGCGAAAATCACTCAAATCGGAGTTAAATGAGGAGAAAGAAACTACGTTAAAACGGGCTCGCAGGGGCTTGCTGGTAAACGCCCAATAGGCTATCCAGGGGTGTTTTTTGAAGGACAACCAGGGACCTTAAACCGTAATTTTTGATTAAAAACACAAGGGACTGCGGCGTAAAAAACACTTTTATCAGGCACGGCGGCGCATAGATTTTTCAAAAGAACAGGGGCTAAAACGAAAGAAAAAGGACTTTGGTTGTAAATACTTTTGAATGCGCTGGACCGCGGGTTGATTTCAAAAACTGCAGGGGCTCTTTTTATGCAAAACAGTGCGCTGGGTCGGCTGGTTGCTGAGACGTGGGCTGACGTCACCGTGGACCGAACCGTGGACCGGCTTGAACCGCGGTTCACGGAAAACCGGGCTCGGTTAGATCGGGGCTCAGATCTGGCGGCGGTTTCGAATCTAACGGCTCAGATTAGCATCGGCTCAGCACGGCTTCACCGAAACGCGCGCGTGTCGCAAGGCCAAGAGTGGCTTCCGGGCGCTCTCGCCGGAGAGGCTCGGCTGGGGGCTTAGAAGGCTCAAACCTCGCCGTGATTGGCTCAAAAGAGAGAGGAGAATTGCGAGGTTCGTTTTGGGGATCGGAGCGTCAGTCGCGCGGCGGAGACGGCTCGCGCACGAACGGCGGCGCGTATGGCTCCTTGAGCTCGCGCGGACATGAAAAAGGGCAAGAGAGGGGAAAAGAGCTCGGCATGTTCCTTACTGCTCGTGAAGCTCCGGACAAACTCTCGGCGACAAGCGGCCTTGGAGCGAGCTCTAGTTGATAAGCGGCGGGCCGGCTGGGTTATCGCGGGCGCTCGGAGCTTGGAGGCAGCGCTAGGGTGAAGGGTTCGAGGCCGAGTGGAAAGATATAGGACGGAACTTATATAGGGGCTAGCGGAACCTCAGGCGTGCGTCCAAGCCGCGAGGAGTCCAAGCACGGCACGCGGCGCGGCGGC